>PYAF01002283.1:636578-667796 GCA_007407185.1 Glycine tomentella
TATAAGTATTATGAAGATCATAATTATATATGAAATGATGTATCTTAAGATCTTTACAAATAGAAATGACATATCCTACATACATTTTTTTATCTTATTTTTGGTTATATTCCTTTTGTTTTCTTTTATTTTATGATAATTAGCTTTTGCATTTTTTTTATTGACTGAACATCAACATTCATACAGTAAAAAAAATCATCAACATTCATAATACATGTATGAAACAAGGTATGCACTATTTTTTTTTTTCTTTCTCTCTATTTCCTTCACCTAAAAGATTTGTTTTTCCTTTTTTTTTTAATCTTTTTTTATGGGTTTCCTTCTTATCTCTTATTCTTTTTGTTTCTTTTTTTTCATTTTACAATTTTTTTAAAATTATTTTTCTTACTTATCATGCCCTTTCTTATTTTCATATATACGTGACCATGATGCAGAGCTAAAAATGGGTAGTTACAAACCTTGCTTTGCAGTTTACACAATTAGTTTCAAATCAGTTTTAGTTTCAAAATTATAAAGTAATATCTAATAAGAATCAGTTTTAAATTTCAATTTTTTTAAAAAAATTTGGTTTAAAATTATTTATTTTCCTGTTTTGATAATTTTATATATTTAATAAATTAAATTATTTTGATTTCTGGTTTTTGTATTCTAAAGTTTATGTTTCTTCTTTATTCCCTTTCCTTCTTTGCCTTCTTTTTTAAAAAAAAAAAATAAGGATATATTTGTTTCTTATTTTTTTAATTTTATGTATTTTTTAAAATTAATTTTTTATTATTGCCTTTTTTCCTCTCATTCTTTTTTATCATATTTTTTTGTCATATTGGGGTGAATTTTTTTTAAAAAAATAAAGATATATCTACTTATTTTTAAAATTTATGTTTTCATTTTATAATTTTTTTTAAAAATTATTGTTTGTGTAGATATGATGCTTTTGTCTATGAGAATTATTGGATAACTTTCTAATTTTAAAATACATGAAAATAGAGTATAAAATTTTTATAAATTGTTATGAAATTTATTACTAATGATTATGTATTTTAAATTTTGCTTCCGCAATTTAAATTTATTTTAAATTTGAAATTCAAATAGAGTAAAAAATTATAAAATCTCTATGCAGTATTAATTTTTCTTAAAAACAAACACAGCTTAAAAAAATGAAAGGAAACAATACTAATAATTATTGTAATTTATAAAGAGAGGTATAAGATATTTTTTCTTTTAATTTGAAAAAGTGCCGTTAATTTAAAAACAAAGTTAGAAAAAAGTGGAGGGGAACAGTTTGAATGATAATCACGTGGAGTGCACTTGGCAGATGCAAATTGGCTTCAAACCAATTAGTATATTTGGGTTCCCTGAAGTGACAAGGCTCTCACTCTCACTTTAGTACTTTTTCGTTTTCTTTCCTTCCCCAAGTCAACTCACCTTCGTTTGTTAAGCTTCTTTGCACTCTCAGCACAGTATCATCTTCTCAACAAAACGCATTTTAATATTTAGTGTTCACATTTCAATAATCCAAGATAACAACAAAGCAAACCACCCACGTGATTAACACACTCAACACAAACGTCACTAGTCTTCCACCTTTCCTAACAGTCTTTGCCAAATTAATATATTAGAATAATAAGTTTCACTGACAATCCTTGCCAACTATAATTAATTAAATGTACCGTATTTCACTAAAATATACTAACAGTGTTTGCCAAATATATTAGAATAATAAGTCTCTATAACAATCCTTGCCAAATAACATTAATTAAATTTACAGTGTTTCACTAAAATATACTAACTCTTTCTAAAAATTGAGGTATTTTATGATCAAACTCTCTCTCTCTCAAAAGATGCTTATGGTGTTGAAGCACCTCAAGAAAGAAGAAGATCACTACAAGAATACACAACACGAGTGGCATGCAGTGTGTGCTAGGTGTGTGAATGGAAAAGAGAAAGTCAGAATGTGTGTACCTTGCCTCTTGGTGATACCTTTATTTATTCTCACTAACCTGTGCAAAATAGGGAAACTCCTTCCAATTCTTGGTCGCAATCTTTAATAAGATGAACAGATATCTTCCTTATTTACCATGCAAATATTGTCCATTATTTCTCTTGATTCGGGTGATTATTTAGAAGATGATTCCCCTGAAATTTACCAGAAATCACAGTGTGCTGGTCTTGTTGGACCTCTTAGTATTTAGCCCACTGTGAACATCCGTAACAGTTGCCCCTCAGCCTGGTGATCAAGTAATCTAGATGATCGGGTTGATTTTATATCGAGATGATGTTGGGTTATGATCGGGATGATTATCTCGGCCTTGTCGGTCGGGTTACCAAATTTCCAACTTGATACCTTTCTCGGTCTTCGTCTACTACCTCGGTGGAGCTCTTATGCCGTGGCCACGCATTTTCTCTGAAATAGCCGATCTCTTTTCCTGATTTCTGACTTCAAGACAATGAAGCGTCCTTACTACCATTCAGACATGCGAAGCGACGCGCCTCCTAGGCATTTAATGTTCTGTCATTTCTTTGCACGTTTCAATCATGACTATCCTGAACCAATTTCCATTTTGCCCCTGCTTTTGGTGAGCTGGTCACTTTTTCCCCAATGGTGAGTTGCATTTGTCAGTTATTTGTTCTCATCGATTCGTATTTCGACGGTTACTCTTTTCAATATTATGGGCTTCGACGATTACTTTTTATCTTTATAGGCCTTACCTTGTCATTTCTTCCACTACTTTCAAAATCCATATATCATTTCCCTTCCTCTATCTGCCTTCACACCAGTCCTTTATTCTTCGTCTTCGTCTTTGGTGCTTCAGCCTTCCCTTTCCAGAATCCTTCTACTCCAGGTACCTTACCTTTCTTCCTTGCTTGTGGTTTTTGCATTTCCATTTTTCATCATTGTGCTTGTTTTATTTTGATTTTTCTACACTTCTCTCTTCTTAGCCCAACCTCTGGGTTTTGCCTTCCTTTTTCTGTTTCTTCATAATCCACCTTTATCCCCTACTCCTTTCGTCTTGTGCTTCGAATCCCCTCCAAACCTTTGGAAATGGGATTCACTCCTGAGGAAGAAGCGCACATTCGTAGGACAGTTCCCCCTCACTCAGCCTTTTGGTTTTTTGGTCTACCTCTTTCAGAGGAAGAAAAAGCCAAACGTCTATTACGCACCCCTTCTGGAAGTTCTAAACCTTCCAAAAACCCTTTAGCTAGAAAATTGTCCTCTTCAAAGGCTGTAGCAAGTTCTGGTTTCGACCCTAGCAATGAGCCTAGGGGTCCCTCTGTGATCCCTGTTGGCCTTCCTTTAGTGCCACGTCCTGTAGAGCCCCCGCCCTGAGACTCGGTTTGAACCATGCCCGAGGTGTATGGATAGGTTTCTATACCTGGCTAGCTTGGGTTTCAACAAGCAGGTTGATGACGTATTAGATGTGTGTCGACACAACCCTGTAATCATCACCCCATCTATGCCCGCGAGGACCGGGACATCGATCTCGTTCCTTGAGCAGACACCTGGGACCGAGGTGCTGCCTGGACGTATTGATGCCCTGGCGTCGGCTAATACTTCAAGCCTTGCCACCGATTTTCTAGGTATTTTTACTGATTATTTTTTCTTTATTTTGCCGTAGGTCATTATGGATGTCCCATCAGTGGAAATAGTTGAAGAGTCTCGGTCAACCGATTCCCACACCGACAGCCCCTCTCCAACTCTAATAGCTAAGTTTCCCTGGGTCACTTACAAGGTTCTTAATACCTCATCTGTTATGAGTCCGGAGAGTGTCGCCGCTCTCCCTATTGGGAACTAGGAAGGGTTCTCGATTCGCCACCCCGGCCCTAATGAGCCGATCTGTTCATGTGCTGAACAAGGCGAATCCAATTTTTTCTTTTTCTGTACCGACGTGGTCACCCGCTTGGGTGTCCGCTTTCCCCTTTCCGAGTTCGAGATGATGCTCCTAAAGCATCTGTCTTTAGCCCCTTCCCAACTTCACCCAAACGGTTGGGCTTTTGAAAGTCCTTTGAGGACTTGTGTGTAAATTTGGGAATCCCCTGCACGGTCCCCATTTTTATGTATTATTTTTCCGCTCATACTGGCCGCACCGGTCGAGAACCTTCCAATCGAAAAGGATGGACTTCCTTGACGAGTCGTCCCAAGTGTAAGCTTTTTCCCCTCTTTACCATGTCTTTTAAGAAGTTCAAAACAACTATTTTTGAGTTTGTGCCAAACCCGGCCAACAACCTTTCTTCCTTCAAGGGCCGGAGTCTGCCGGGGTAAAGTGGAAATTCCCACTTTATTGGACCCGTGCCCACCATGATCCTTTCCACCTTCTACCATCGTGACGAGACGGGGTTGTCGGATGCGGACGCATATTCAGTGATCCAGATTGATGCCTTTCAAGAGGGCCAGGGTCTTTGCGACATCCCTCCAGCTCCCCATCGCTGTTAGTCTAAAATTTGAAATATGTTGTATCTCTTTTTTGTTTCTTGTGCTAACTGTCTGTTCTGTTTTGCAGCTATTGAGATGGAAGATCAGACCGACGACTTGAGACATCGGTCCCACCAGACTTCCGGCGCGTCTAAGTCGACTTCTGGTGCCAACGATGCCCCTCCCTTCTTCTCCAAGCTCAAAAGGAGAAAGGTGGCAAAATCAGTCCTGGGAACAGCCGTTGTATTGACGGCCCCGACTTTCCCCATCCGAGCTCTTTTCGTCCCCACCGCTGGTGACTCTTCCTCTCCTGTTGCCCCGGTTACTATCCTCCGACCACGGAGCCTTCGACAACCGCGCTCCCTGAAGCCCTGAAGCTGGCGCCCGGGCATCTATGGGAAAAGGGGACTGAAGACCTTTTCCCTTTTGTCCGGGCTCCCAAGCATTCTTTTGACTCAACCCCGCTTTCTGACGAGACCATCGTGCAGCTCCATCAAATACAACTCCATGCTTACCAAACTGCTTCTCTTGTTGATAGTCTAGTCACTTTAAAGGCTAGATACACCAGGAGTCAAGAGGAGTTGGCTGCTGCCCAGGCTAAGACCTAGAAGGTCGAGGAAGAGTTGTAGTTGGCCCGAGAAGGGTTTGAGCGCAGTCTTCGGGACACCCATTACGAAACTCAGCAGGCCTCTGCCAAGGCCGGCCTCATGACTGAAAATCTTAACGAGGTCAAAACTATGTTTGAGGGGGCTCAAGCAGAGGCTAAGAGAGCTGAGTCCAAATTTTTGGACACAGAGAAGGAGGCGGTCGAGCTGCGGGAGACGATGTTGTCGGTAGCCGAAGATTCTTTCAACAATGCCTTGGCACAGGTCCGATGCCTCAATGCCGGAATCACTTTGAATACTGAAGGGTTGCACTTCCAATTATTCGTTCGTGATGGTGTAATCGTTCCCTACTTCAACAAGATGATTCTGTCATTGAGGCTGGGGACGTGCCCGAGGCTGGTGCTGAAGAGACCTCGGCTTCTACTTTTTTCCAATCCTTGAACAATTTTCTATTGAACAATTGAAGTACAATTGATTCTTATAATAGTGTTCTTTTTAGAACTGTTTGTATGCGTATTAAATATTCATTTGGCTCCAATGGCCAAGTATAATATTGTCCGAACTACGTGATGGTTTTCGGTTCTTGGGTTTTATCCCAAGTTATCGTTAGTGTATCACGGCCGCTGGGGACCATGCCAACTTGATCAGGGTTTGGAAACACCTCGGATTCGCCTGGGATGATGTATATAACAAGTATAAAAAATATTGTTCCAAAGGAATATGTCAATTCATGACTTGTTTATTCATAAATATCGTATTTATTTGTATCCATGATCCCGATTAAAGAGATTACATGAAGTGGGGGTGTCGAAATGTTCGACCCCCATCCCTCTCAATTAACGGGAAACACATAGATAATAACACGAAAAACTGTCATGCATATTCATAACTAACTATAATATGTCTTCAGTTTGTCGGCATTCCACATACGCTTGACTGCCTTTTTATCCAGCGTTTCCAACATGTATGCCCCTTGGCCGAGGTTCTGAGTAACTCGGTATGACCCTTCTTAGTTGGCTGTCAGCTTCTCATCCCGAGCATTTCTGTTCCCAATGTCGGCCCTTCGTAAAACTAAGTCACCTTCCTCGAAGGTTCTCGGTCTGACTTTCTTGTTGAATCTTCTGGCCACAAGCTATTTTGCGACAATATCCCGGATGTGCGCTTTGGCTCGGGTTTCATCTATTAATTCAAGTTCGTTGACCAGCGCCTCATTGTTTGCATCCTCTCCTTCTTTGAGTATAAGCTTTCTTCTCTAAGAGGATCGTCCGACCTCTACTGGTATCATGGCCTCGCATCCGTAGGTCATTCTGAAAGGGGTTTCTTGAGTGGATGACTAAGCTGTGGTCCTGTGTGCCCACAGGACGTAGTACAACTGCTCTACGCAGTTATTCCCGGCGTCGTGCATTCGTTTCTGAGGCCCTCCAGGATGACCTTATTCGCAACCTCGGCCTAGCCGTTGGATTGCGGATGCTCCACGGAAGAAAAGTGATGTTTAATATGGAAGCCGGACATCATCTCTCTGAATTTCTTATCGGTGAACTAAGTTCCATTATCCGTGACGATCTCTGCCGGGATCCCGAATCTGGAAATGATGTTTCTTTCAAAGAACTTCTGGACCCGAGCCGAGGTAATGGTAGCTAACGATTCCGCTTCTATCCACTTAGTGAAGTAATCAATGGCTACAATGAGCCACTTCAGCTACCCCTCTATCGCCTTGAAGGGTCCCAAAAGGTCCATCCCCCATTTGTAAAAGGGCAACTATTTTATGACTGCCCCTCTGTCGAGATCATCATGATGCAAGTGGGGTAAGCCAGCTCCTATTGGACAACTGTTTTATGACTGCCTGTGCCCTTAGTACTTGCTAGCTTGGACGATATATCGGCCTTCATGTTTTCTTCTCTGGGAATGTGGGAGATGACAACTTTGTCGAATTCGACAATTATCTCCCTGACCCTAGCCAGGTATTTGATCAATAAAAGTCCTTTAGCCTGGTATCTTCCCTCAATCTGGGCTGCGACGAGTTGGGAATCTATAAAAACTTTCAGCTTCTGGGCTCCTTGTTCTCTAGCTGAAGCCAATCCGGCTATTAAGGCTTCGTATTCAGCCTGATTGTTTAACGTCGGGAAGTTGAGCCGCAGAGATTGCTCAACGGATACTCCCTGGGGGCTCTCAATTATGATCCCAGCTCCGCTTCCCTTTGCGTTGGACGACCCATCCACGTAAAACGTCCAGGCTTCCTCGTTTGCCGACGTCGTCGGAGTGAGCTCGATCAGGAAGTCGGCCAAGCCCTGGGATTTGATCGCATGTCGGACTTCATATTTTAAATCAAACTCAGACAACTGTATTGCCCAGTTCATCATTCTCCCTGCCAAATCAGGCTTGTGCAAGATTTGCCAAATTGGTTGGTTGGTGCGTACTGTGGTGGTGTGACCTTGGAAGTATGGACGCAGTCTTTTAGCAGCCACCAAGAGTGCAAACGCCACTTTTTCCAGCTTTTGATACCTCAACTCTGAACATTTCAGGGCCCAGCTTACAAAATACACGGGCAGTTGGATCTTGCCGGCTTCTCTAACCAGCACGGCGCTTACCACTTCCTCGCCTACTGATAGGTACAATATCAGTGTCTCGCCGAGCTCTGGCTTGGATAATACTGGAGGGGAGGCGAGGCATTTCTTGATCTCCTGGAAAACAGTCTCACATTCCACGCTTCAGCCGACGTTGGCTTCCTTTTTCAGCAGCCTGAAGAATGGAAGAGCCTTTTCCGCTGACTTCGGGAGGAACCGTGTCAACGCGGCCAATCTACCAGTTAGCTATTGTACTTACCTTTTGGTGGCCGGGAATTGCATGTTCAAGACTGTTGTGCACTTGTCCGGGTTAACCTCGATCCCCCGGTGGGTTAGCATGAACCCCAAGAATTTTCCCGCGGTTACTCCAAACGCACACTTGAGCGGGTTCAATTGGATGTTATTTTCTCTCAGTCTACGGAAAGTTTCCTCTAGGTCTCGGATGTAATTCCCACTTGAATCTGTTTTAACAATCATGTCGTCTATGTATACTTCTATATTTCGGCCGAGCTATTGGACAAAAACCTTATTCATCATGCGCTGATAGGTGGCCCCGACATTTTTCAAGCCAAAAGGCATAACGTTGTAACAGTAATTTGCTTCTCCTCCTCTGAATGCCATTTTTTCTCGGTCTTCTGGATACATAGGAATTTGATTGTATCCGGAATTGGCATCCATGAATGATAATAGCTTGAACCCGAAAGAATTGTCGACCAACTAATCTATGCTCGGCATTGGATATGAATCTTTGGGACAGACCTTGTTGACATCAGTGTAGTCAACGTACACTCACCATTTGCCGCTGGGTTTCTTGACCATCACCACATTGGAAAGCCACGTGGTGTATTGGATCTCTCATATGAAGCCGGCCTCCAACAACTCCTGGATATGCTTCTCCAATGCTTGCTTCCATTCAGGTATGAGATTTCTCTTTTTTTGGGCCACTGGTTTCGCATCGTGATACATTGACAACTTATGGCAACAGAAAGTTGGTCTTATCCCCGAGATTTTTGAAGTTGTCCAGGCGAAAACGTCTCGATTATCTCTGAGACATTTTGTTAACTCCGCTCGTGCAACCGGGTCAGTTATCTTCCCGACCTTGGTGACTTGGGCAGCTTCAGGACCTATCTGGACTTCCATGAGCTCGTCTACTGGTTTGGGCCTCCATCCTCCACATCTTCTCTGACGTTGAGCTCAACCAAATTTATGGGTTCTACCTGCCGCTTTCGCTCGGACTCTTCTCTGCCCTCTTGACACGGCTGGGATGATGAGGGGCCGACTTCGTATCCTCTTATAGCATTGAAGTAGCATTGGTCATTACCTTACCATTGCTCCCTATCAGCTTCATTTTCTGGTGTTTGGTGGACATCAAAATGTCCCACTTATGGAGCGTCGGTCTTTCGAGAATCTCATTATACGGAGATGGGAACTCGGCCACGACAAATTTCACCCTCTCCGATTTGAAAGCTTCCTTTGTTCCCAGCGTAAGCCATAGCTCAATGGAGCCTTTGAGCGCTGTATTTTCGTCATTGAAACCCGATAACACCGTTTGACATGGCTTCAGATCTTCTTCGTCCAAATTCATCTTTTTGAAGGCAGCCCAGGATATGATGTCTGCAGAACTGCCGTTATCGACGAACATTTTTTTTGACTCGGCAATTGGCTATAGTCCCAGTTATGACTAGGCCGTCTTCATGCCCAGGAATCACATCCTCCATATCCTCTTTAGTAAAATAGAGCAGGCGGAGCTCGGCTTTGTCATTGAGGCCTTTGAACCTGGGTTGTTCCCTCACAGCAAGGACTTCTCTGAGGTATTTTCGGCGTTGATTGGCCGTATCACCCCCTCCTCCCATAGCTCCAGAAATGACATTGCATTCAAATTTTGGTTCTGGGAACTCCTCATCCTCTTGCTTTTTTCTTTTTTCATCTCAACCCTTTTGATCATCATTCGGATTGCCTTTGCGTTTTCCTTGCTGCCCTTGGGTTTTGATCACATACCGCCGCAACTTGCCTTCTCGGATGAACTTTTCTATAGCGTCTCGCAAATCCCAGCATTGGTCAGTAGTATGACCCGACCCATTATGAAACTCGCAAAAACGAGTATAGTCAAGACCGGCCTTTTTTAAATACAGGTCGAGGTCGATCTACTTTCTTCATCTCCGTCAGAGCTACCTCTCTCCACACTTGTGCTCGGGAAGTGTGCAGTGGGGTATATCTGTCATATTTGGTGTCGTACCGCCCCAATCTAGGACCGACATCGTTATTTCTGTTGGGCTGCACATTCTCGGGGTGTTGGCGATGCTTCGAAGGTGAACCTTTCCTTTTGGGAGCAATATTAGCAATCTCCATCTGTTCCAACTCAAGGTATTTCTTCGATCGAACCCTGAATTCCAGCAGTGTTTTCACCGGGTCCTTATAAATAGATTTTGCTAGCCGTGATGATCCGCTGAGTCCGACCGACAGCAAGTGGACGTGCACCTTTTCCTCCAAGCCCTGTACTTGCAGGGCCGCCTCCTTAAATCAGTCCAAATAACTCTACAACGTTTCCCCCGAGTGTTGACGGATTTTCCCTAAAACAAACTCAGACTTGGGTTGTTTCTTACTCGTTGCAAAATTGAGCAAGAACCTCTGGCCTACGAGCCTATTAAAAAAACCTATTTTTTTAATAGAAAAATTAATTTACAAAACACTTTAAATCAATTTAGGAAAGTTAAAGAAATAACTTTTAAACATAAAATGTCTCAACATCTTACTTATATTTCCAAATAAGTAATAATCATTTTATGAGATTTTCAAGCTGATTTTTTGAAATGATTGATCATCCACCTTCATAATAAGGAAAAATATTTTTAGAAAAATAAATATATTATTTTTAAGTTTTAATATATATATATATATATATATTAAATAGGCCAGCCTGATAGGCCTAATAGGCTTTTTTTAAAGCTTGAGCCTAGCCTTTTTATTTAGACAGACTTTTCAAAAAGTCTTAGCCTAGCATTTATAATAAACAAACCAGGTCAGACCAAAGTCCCCTGATAGGCGGTCTGACCCATTTCCATTCTTATTAGCGACTGAATATTATTTGACTATTTTTATATTAAATTTCATTATTTATTAGCGACCAAATTTGCAATCGAATATGATTTTATTCAATTTTATATTTATGTTTAATTATTTATTAGCGACCGAACTCGCAACTAAATCTTTCGGTGGCTTATTTGGTCCGTATAATAGCAACCAAAGATGTAGTCCCTGAATTTTGTTCCCTTGTGACTGAACTATTTGGTCGCTAAATAGTCACCGAATAGTATTTTGGTTGCTCAAATTTTAGCGACTTGGGTTATTGCGACTCACATAGATTTTTCGATCGCTAAAACATGTTTTTTGTAGTGGATTTTAATAAAATCGATGTTAAGGCAAACTTACAATATCAGTTTTTAATAAAATTGATGTTAACAAAAGTACTTTATTTACAAAAATGTCACCATGCTTTTGTTAACATTATGGGAGTTTTTGTTTAAACTCCATGGGTTATGAATAAGAGGTGGGTTGGAAAAGATTAGGAAAAGGGATGCGAAAGTGTGCATGAAAAAGAAAAATGAGAAATAATTTTTTGTTATTTTTTATAATAGTCCCACAACTTTTGAATTCCCTTCGTAATTACTCCCAACCGCTCCGATAACGAACGGTCGCATTGGTTCACCGCCAACAATTGCGATGGTTCGTCACCAACAGTCGCAATGGTTCGCCACCAACTCTTCAACATGGTTGTTTGTTATCTATATATAGACACAGAGGCAATCAGAAAAAAATAATATAAATTTTCCTTTTATGATCTTCTCACTTACATGCTGCTGCATTTTTCATATCACATAAATTCTTCATTCTTTGTGTGTGGTTCCTCAAGCATTCTTTTTGTTCGTTTGGGCTGTTGATTGGTAGTGCCATCGATTTTCAAACGTTGATCTGTTCTATCCTGGGAGAAAATTGTTCATCAACCTTTGGCATCAATTGGAGGGAACAAATTGTCTTAAGGAGACAACCTTGTTGGGCTCAGATCCTTTCATCTCTCTGCATATGTTTCTGTTGCATACTCATCATACAGGTTCTGTTTAAATCGTTTTATGCAGTTGTAGTATATTATATTGTCCCTCTTAACTACTCAGATTCTGACCCTTGTGTAATTGGATGTATTCCAATTCTAAAGTATTAATTATCAATAACAATCTTAAGACAATTTGGTTTGAATCTGGGTTCAGTATATTCTATCTTTCTGTGTTATATACTGTTATATACTCTCTGTACTTTTGAATGATTAATCTGTGTGATTAATTACTGTTTCTGTTTGTATAACAAAAATGACTTCGACAAGTACAAACTTGGTCAACAACAACAAGACTCCCTCTGTTTCGACTCCTGCTGAAAAGCCTGAAAAATTCAATGGGGTTGATTTCAATCGTTGGCAATAGAAAATGTTGTTCTAGTTGAAAACCCTGTGTTTCGAACATTTTCTCAAGGAAGATGCTCTGAAGTTGGAAGAAGGAGACGAACATGATAAAGAGAAGGTTGTTGCGGTTGATGCATAGAAGCACTCTGATTTCCTATGCAGAAACTACATCCTCAATGGTCTTGACAATTCCTTGTATAATGTGTATAGCACTTTCAAAACCAGTAAGTTACTGTGGGATAGTCTAGACAAGAAATACAAAACAGAAGATGCTGGCTTGAAGAAATTCATTGTTGGCAGATTTCTGGACTTCAAGATGGAAGACTCTAAGAATGTGATGAGTCAAGTGGAGGAACTTCAAGTGTTAGTGCATAAAATTCATGCTGAGGAATGACCCTGAGTGAATCATTTCAGGTTGCTGCAGTTATTGAAAAATTACCACCATCTTGGAAGGATTTCAAGAACTATCTCAAGCATAAGTGCAAGGAGATGACACTTGAAGATCTGATAATGAAGTAGAGGATAGAAACAGACAACAAAGTTGATGAAATGAAATTTGGCAACAATCCTATAGTCTCTAAGGCTAATGTTGTTGAAGAGGGATCAAAGTCCAAGAAGCGGAAATATTTCGATGATGGAAATGTTAAACAAGGCAAAGGTAAAGGCAAAAAGTTCAAAGGCAATTGCTACAATTGCGGTAATCCTGGGCGTCGTGCAAAGCATTGCAAAAAGTCACAGAAATCCAAGAAGAAGACTACTCAAGCCAAGTTGGTTGATATCGCTTGTGGAGAAGTTGAAAATCTCAACTTAGCAGCGATGGTGTGGAGTGTAACCTTGTAGGGGACACTAAGGAGTGGTGGGGTGATACCGGTGCTACTAGGCATGTCTGTTCATCCAAGTGGATGTTTTCTTCCTACACCCCTATGATGAATGATGAGAAACTCTATATGGGTAACTCTTCTACTTCAAAAGTTGAAGGTATTGGAAAGGTGGCTTTAAAGATGACTTCTGGCAAGGTTGTGACACTTAATAATGTGCTTCATGTGCCTGATATTCGCAAGAACTTAGTGTCTGGATCCCTTCTGAGCAAGAATTGCTTTAAACTTGTATCTGTTTCTGATAAGTTTGTACTTACTAAGAATGATGTGTATGTAGGAAAAGGATACCTTAGTGAGGGTCTTTTCAAGATGAATGTAATGACTGTAACCAGTGGTGGTGTTAGTACTAATAATAATGTTAATTCTGTTTACTTGCTTGAGTCTTCTAATTTTTGGCATCAAAGATTATGGCATGTTAATTTTAAATCAATTAAAAGTTTAGTTAATTTAGATTTATTGCCTAAAGTTGAATGTTCTAATACTAAATGTCAAGTATGTGTTGAATCAAAAGTTTCAAAATTACCTTTTTCTTTTGTTGATAGATCAACTGAACTATTAGATTTAATATATACTGATATATGTGATATGAAATCTATATCATCTAGGGGTAATAAGAAATATTTTATTACTTTTATTGATGATTGTAGTAGATATCGTTATGTTTATTTACTTAATAGTAAGGATGAAACAGTTGTGGCTTTTAGACGATATAAAAAGGCTATAAGGAGCGATTGTGAGGGAGAATATGATGGCCCCTTCGAGGAATTCTTTATATAGTCTGGTAGTATACATTAGACGACTGCTCCTTATGCACCGCAATCAAATGGGATTGCGGAAAGGAAAAATGGGACATTAAAAGAAATAATGAACGCTATGTTAATCACGCCTGGTTTACCACAGAACTTGTGGGGGGAAGCCATTTTGACGGTGAGCTATATTATTAATAAAGTCCCTCGCAAGAAGACAAAGAGCATACCATATGAAGTATGGAAAGGAAAACAACCATTCTTGAAATACTTGAAAGTGTGGGGGTGCTTGGCTAAGGTCGTGGTTCCTAAACCCAAAAGGTTAAAGATCAGACCTAAAACGCTATGTTATGCACTTAATAGTAGTGCTAGTCATTTTTGGTTTATAAATCCGATGTCTCAGATATACAGGTTAATACAATTATTTAATCAAGGGACGCTAGGTTTTTTGAGGATATATTTTCGTATAAAAAGGTATATGAACAAAGTGGTAATGACAATGATAATGTTGTGAGACCTTGGGAGACTACAACTAGTATTGATCCTGTATAGGATGAACCTAGACGTAGTAAGAGACAAAGGACCACCACATCCTTTGGACCTGATTTTCTAACATATCTGTTAGAAAATGAGCCTCAGACGTATAAAGAAGCTGTAACGTCCCCAGAGGCACCATTCTGGGAAGAAGCTATCAATAGTGAAATTGAATTCATCCTGTCTAACCACACTTGGGAATTGGCAGACCTTCCTCCTGGCACTAAGCCTTTAGGAAGTAAGTGGGTCTTCAAAAGGAAGATGAAGGCAGATGGCATTATTGATAAATATAGCTAGGCTTGTAGTCGAAGGCTACAGGCAACGCGAAGTTATCGACTACTTCGATACTTATTCACCTGTTACAAGGATTACGTCCATTAGGATGTTAGTCGCGCTAGCAGCGTTGAATGGGTCAGAACTACATCATATAGATGTTAAGACAGCTTTCTTAAATGGAGACCTGGAAGAAGAGATCTATTTGGAACAACTTGAAGGGTTTGTTGTTCTAGGACAAGAACGAAAAATTTGTCGCTTAATTAAATCCCTTTACGGGTTAAAGCAAGCTCCAAAACAATGTCATGCGAAGTTTGATAAAGTTATGTTATCGAACAGTTTTAGTATTAATGAATGTGACAAGTGTGTCTATATTCAGAATACTAAGAAAGGGTTTGCCATAGTCTGTCTTTATGTAGACGACATGTTGATAATGGGTAGTAATAATCAAATGATTAAAGCTACTAAGCAATTACTTGCCAGCAAATTTGACATGAAAGATTTGGGAAGAGCAGATGTTATTTTGGGTATCAAAATCCATAGAACATCAAGAGGGTTGGCTTTATCACAGGCTCATTATATTGCTAAAATTCTTGAAAAATTCAAGAGTTTAAATATAACTCATGTGAAGAACCCCATAGACTCTAGTCTTCGACTATCGAAGAATACTGGTAAAGCTGAAGCACAAAAGAAGTATGCTCAAGTATTAGGCAGCCTTATGTATGTTATGAACTGCACTAGACCAGATATTACTTATGCAGTGAGCATGTTGAGTCGCTTTACGAGTAATCCAAACATGTATCATTGGAAAGCTATGGTAAGAGTTTTAGGATACCTAAAGCACACTCAAAACTTTGGTTTGCATTACGAGAAGTACCCTGCAGTTATTGAAGGATATTGTGATGCAAACTGGATCATCGGTTCTAATGACACTAAATCAACAAGCGGATATGTATTCACCCTTGGTGGTGGTGTTGTATCTTGGAAATCGTCCAAGCAGACTTGCATTGCAAGATCAACTATGGAAGCAGAATTTATCGCTTTAGATAAAGCCGGTGAGGAAGCTAAATGACTTTGTAATTTTGTTGAGGACGTTCCCAGTTGGCCAAAACCAGTACCAGCTGTAAGCATACATTGTGACAGCCAAGCCGCCATTGGAAGGGCCAGGAACGTCATGTATAACGACAAGTCTAGACATATATGTCGTAGGCATGATATCGTAAGACAACTACTCTCGAATGGAATTATCTCAATAGACTATGTGAAGTCTAAAGAGAACATAGCAGATCCATTAACTAAAGAGATTCCTAGAGAGTTAGTTTGAAAATTTGACGAAAGGAATGGATTTAAGGCCTATCAATTGTTGATCATCGTGGTAACTCTACCTTGATGAGTGGAGATCCCACAAACTAGGTTCAAAGAGACAACTAAGTCATGATCAACTGTTAAACACTGTGGAGTTTTAAACTCATGCTCATTCCTATGACAAGACAGTGTATATGAGGGTAAGCATAACGGCTTTTAATGGTTTCTTAATTTGATGCATTCAGATGATGTATGTGGAGGTATATCACAAGAAATCACCTATGTGAGTGTGAAGTGGGGGCCGCTTCAATGAGAAATAAAAAAAAGACTGATTCTCTACAACACTCGCAGAACCAGGCAGGTGTCCACGACCAAAATGGACACAACAATGAGGGCCAGCAATGCTAGGAAAACAATTGTGTGTCTCCTATTGTCTTGGTATACACAATAAAGGTCGACGATTAAATGCATCACGACCACCGATTGACCTAGTATACCCGATAGGTTTACACTAGAGAAGGTTCAAAGGTAACCCCTACCTATCTCAATGCAATTATTTCTCGCCGAGGAATCACACTGGCATACATATTCATATGCATTTAGTCATGTTGAATTGATCTCTTATTCATGTGGGGGATTGTTGGAGTTTATGTTTAAACTCCATGGGTTATGAATAAGAGGTGGGTTGGAAAAGATTAGGAAAAGGGAATGTGAAAGTGTACATGAAAAAAAAATGAGAAATAATTTTTTGTTATTTTTTTTGAATAGTCCCACAACTTTTGAATTCCCTCTGTAACTACTCCCAACCACTCCAATAACGAACGATCACGTTGGTTCACTGTCAACAGTTGCGATGGTTCGTTGCCAACAGTCGCGATGGTTCACCACCAACTCTTCAACATGGTTGTTTGTTGTCTATATATAGACATAGAGGCAATCAGAAAAATAATAATATAATTTTTCCTTTTCTGATCTTCTCGCTTACATGCTGCTGCATTTTTTATATCACATGAATTCTTCATTCATTGTGTGTGGTTCCTCAAGCATTCGCTTTGTTCATTTGGGATGTTGATTGGTAGTGCCACCGATCTTCAGACGTTGATCCGTTCTATCCTGGGAGACAATTGTTCATCAACCTTTGGCATCAATTGGAGGGAACAAATTGTCTTAAGGAGACAACCTTGTTGGGCTCGAATCCTTTCATCTATCTGCATCTCTTTCTGTTTCATACTCATCATACATGTTCTATTTAAATCGTTTTATGCAGTTGTGGTATATTATATTGTCTCTCTTGACTACTTAGATTTTGACCCTTGTGTAATTGGACGTATTCCAATTCTAAAGTATTAATTAACAATAACAAACATCAATTTATTAAAATCATTGATAACTATCCGATGTTAATTCCATTTTTTGTAATAGTGAATTATAAATTTGGTCTTAAAAAATAAAGAAAAAAGTTTTAAAAAATTGATTCAATCTTAATAATTTTTTTACTATTTGTAAAAAGTACAAAAATTAGTTCAATTAATGAGAAAATGATAAATCAATTACATCTAAAAATATTGAATATACTAATATTCCTAAAAAGTTTGTAAAATTAGAATATTAATATAAAAAATATCATGTCTCCATAAAAAATCTGCGTAAGGTTTCAAATTTTCTAGAACGACCCTGTATAAGACTCAAGCATTATCTTCTATTGAGGATATTTTTGGTTTACACAATAAATAATATGTACTTTAAAGATGACATTATCATACTCACATTGCATCAAAATTAAGTCATTCTCAATCTTATAATTAGATTAATTAAGAGGGGCATGATATTATCAAATGCAAACTGACCTTGCTTCAAAATTATAATTAAATTACTACTGCAAAGCTAAATTTCCTATTATGTTTCCAATGCTATCACGTCAATATTTTTACTATCTTTATATTTATCTCTTACAAATTAAAGTATATATATTTGTATAGTAATATTATAACCATCCCAGTGACGGAGCCAAAAATTTTATTAAGAAGGGTGAACATAAAAAAAAAAATTATATCATAAATAAAAATACTCTAAATACAATACAATCTAACATACAAAAAGATATTGAGTCTTAATAAAATAATTTATAATTTAAAATCAAACTCAAAGTAATAATATGGAGATAAGAGATAAAGAAGACACAATTAGTTTTAGCGTGAAAAATCCAATTGGATAAAAACTCACGACGTCTAAATTAGATAATCAATCCAATGGACAACTTCACCATGATAATAAATAAGTACCTTTAAATTCTCATGCAAAGTTAAGAATCAGACTTGTCAAACGCTTCTAAATGATCTCATAACAATTTTCTCAATGATGCAAATATAAACTCTATAAAGCTCTAATATTATTTGGAATGTAATGCATGCTATCAACACAAAAATATGTTTCTATTTATACTAATTTAAGCATATGATTTTAACCAATTTTTGAATGTAATCCTAAAAATATTTTATCATGCAATGCAATCTTAAAGATATTTTATATGATGCAATACAATCTTAAAAATATTTTATATTATGTAATACAATCTTAAAAATACTTTATCTTATTTTTGAATAAAATATTAAAAAATATTATATCCTATTTTGAATACAATCTTAAAAAATATTTTATCTTATTATGTAATGTAATCTTAAAGATTTCTATTATATTATGTAATACAATCTCAAAAATATTTTATCCTATTTTTTAATGTAATATTAAAAAATATTATATCTTATGATATTATGCAATGCAGTTTTTTTTTTATTGTCAAATTATTTTTAAAATTTTTAATTTTTAATATATATATATATATATATATAATAAAATTTATATTAATAAAATTTTAGGTGGCAGTTACCTATCCTAGCCCCCTTGTCTCCGCCTCTGAACCATGCATCAATTAAAAGTTGGAGGTTTAGGGAGCTTTAAAGAGATAATTCTAGAGATAAAGTTTAATTATCTAATTATACATTAACATGAATATTAATTTTAATTTAACACATCTCATAATAAGATAAAGTTATAATATATCAAATTTATTTTATAAAATTGGTGGATTCCTTCACAATTAATATGTACGACTCTATTTAAGATCTAGGTATATTTAATATTGAGTGTCTGCGGGTATGTATAATGTACCACTTGATTTGATTTATAAATGATAATTTGTGGTTCTTTTTAAAAATTTGAATATGAGGAGCGAGAGAGAGAACACAAGGGAGAGAGAGAAGAAAACAAGGATAAGCCATAAAAATGTCATTAAAAATTAAATATGATGAAATAAAGAAAAAATTAGCAACACATAAATGATATAAAATAAACTGAAATAAAGTATTTAATGTGATAAAAAAATGACTTAGAAAAATAATATATATAGATAAATATGTATTTGGAAAAAAAATATTAAACTGAAATTAATATAAACGAGTCAATTCATAATAAGACCAATCATATATCAAATTTAGCGTAATGGAAGAAGAAAACAGCTAGATTTAGTGTAATGTATATTTTTCAAACTTAATTATAATTAGATTACAAGGGTCGAGCTCTGCTTCTTCCTGGTTTCTTACAAGAGGGGTGCATGCCACCTAATGCACTTTCTGCTCTACAACCTTCTTTCCCTGTTGACAATTTTTAGGCTTTCGAGCGTAACATTCTCGGGTTGTGTCTTGATCATCTTTAATTGCGATTATCTTTCCACCTGTATTTGGGAACTTCATTGTCAAGTGGGAAGTCAAAATGATGGCTCTTAACTCATTAAGTGTAGCTCGACCTATCAGTATATTATAAGAAGTAAGGGCATTGACTAGGAGATACCTGACGTTCATGGTCTTTAACCCGTTTTCTCATCTACAAATGTGGTCAGCAAGTTTATGTATCCTCTCGTCACAACTGTCTCTCCCGAGAAACCTATTAGTATATTATAAATTTTGAATGGTTAAATTTTTGTTCAGTGAAAAATAACTGAATTTTGAACAAATTTAGTAATTGTTACGGAATTCATATATTGGGCCACAAATCAATGAGCCCAAGAAGATCAGTTATTTGTGGAAAGATTAAGACTTTAAATATACAACAAATCTGGGACAAATCTCTGAGATTATTTTATCAAACAAATAATTAAGATATATTATTTATCTTGTGCAGATTATGACCAAGAATTGACAAAGTTTCCTTAATTAACCACAGGTCAGTGAAAGCATAAATAGCCCATTATCAAAGGTGAAAGGTACACACTCATATTCTGACTCTCTCTTTACATTCACACTGCACACACCCCACGTCCAATTTGTGGTTTGTGCTGTGATCATCATCTTCCTTTGAGTGCTTCAACCTTCATAGCATTCAGAGAGAGAGAGAGAACCTTGACCCATATCAAGACCCAGTTTCATTACTGGACATCCGTTTTTCTGGAACGGAACAGTAATTAAAAACTTAATTAACTGTATTAAATTTGAAATCATGTGAACTAAAATCACATAATTATCATATTTCATAGACTAAGTGTAATTAAAGCATATCAATATATATATGACAACACATAAATTGTCATGTTAATTAACAATATATTATCATCAAATATCACATCAATAAAATTAGTTAAATAATTAGCGAAAGACTTGTAGAGAGATTAAAATTGCATAATTTCAATACTTGCCGTCAAAACTTGGATAACCAAACTCACATAAGTGCAATAGTTAAAAAAAAATAAAAAACAAAATTAAGCCAAATATTTTCTAAAATAATTTTTATTCTTGTCAGTAATTAATTAATTTTTTGTGAAAATTTTATTAAATTTTGAAAATATTTTTAAAATAAGTATTTTTCTTCTTCTGATTTTCTTCTATTATACAGTCCTTATTCGAGCACTACTCATGTAAAATTAGGTAACATGTGGTGAGACATAATGAAATATATATACATTGTGTTTGTTTACTTTTTTATTTGAAAAAAAAAAACTAAATAATTTTTGGAAATACAAATCAAAGGCTACCTTATTCTTTTGCTTTCCTGCTTTGCATCGTCAAAATTAAAGGTAATTCGTGACTTCGTGTATCACGTTTAATTGTTTAGTTGTTTACTCCATTTTTCTTTCATCGTGATTGGTGTGACTGTGAAGTTGGAACCCAATTACGTTTAATCGTGTCAATTTTCTTACGGCAAGAATCATTTATGCCCAAGTCATTTGACATTTGCGCCAAATAGTAGAGAGTACGTATTCTAAACGTGTTCCCTCTGACGCTATTCAAACTGTGCATAATTTACTGGTACCCATTTTTTTCCTCCCAGGCCAGACTTAGGTACTAAATTATGAAATAGTCCCATTGTTTAACCCTATCTCTTGTGGCAAATGGATGTTCTATTTGTGCCTAGTCAAATATGCATTTACTTTTCACATGTTTAGAATACGGATAAGTCCTAACATATTTTTTAATATATTCTTTCTAAGTCTTACTTTACTATTGATTAAAATTCATTAAAAATTATAAAATTAGAGAATCATTAAATAAAAAAATGAAATCTATCGAAATTTATGATTTCAAATAAATGTCAGTCAATACTATGTTGCCAACAATTTGTCTTAGAAAATATCTTAAGCACGATGTTTAGATTTTAAGATATTCATGATTCTTAGATTAGTATCTTTTGGATGAATTTGCTTACCTTATTAACGTAGATAAGAAGTATACATTTGTTATACATATGCCAAACAGTAAATTTTATTTGTATTATCATTCAATCCTATATTTTCAAATCATTTTAAAACTTTCGCCTATCATATAGAAACCTTATTAAAATCTTTTTCATCTGAAACTATTGACTATCTCCTGATCTCAAGAGGTCAAAACACATCGCATGTTCGCAAGCAAGTCGTCCCACAGAATGAAATGGAGAAAATAGAAATTGCCAAGAATGGACGATGTTAATTACCATAGAAAGAGTGTAGGTTCGAAATCAATCATTATTTATTGGGTTAAATATGTTTTTTTTTTTTTTTTCTTTTCTTGGGTAACATTTTGCACAAGTGATACCACCTATTAGCAGGAACCTAACAAAACCAAGACATGTGAAAAAACATAATTTAACTAAATATTCAGCTCACCATTGAAATTTAGGATCAAAGGTTAACAATTTGATGATAAGTCTTCCATACAGAAGTATACACATGACATGGGTTCACACAAAAGCACAGTTAAAAAGGATCTTAAAATTCGAAATTAGAGTCCGCTGTAAAAGCAGCTTCCGTACAATAAAAATTTCACAAGACATGATAGTAACTACTATGTCTTGGATTGCTCCAGGTAACATACGGAAGTGGTTCATAATTACATTATAAATGCATTATAAGTCCGTGAACGTGGATCATCTATTGAATATAGTTATTTACATTATTATTATTATGCTCGGATTCTCCACGGAATTACACAATACAACATCTCACCACCAGGCCCTTTTGATCAACCCTGGCTTCTTCATTGCCTATGTCATATAAAATAATCATTTAGTATGCTCAAACAATTAAAGATTCATCACAAATATAAATCTTCTAACAACGAATCTACAGAGGTAAGCTAGCGCTGACATCTAATCACAATTGCTTACTAATTAGTAAGAACAGGTAAAAAGATTAAAAAATAAAAAATGGAGATACGACTGTGAAAAAAAAATCAAAAAATGGTGAAAAAAATAATTCAGGGAGTAAGGAGGTTACTCTATTTCCAGCTTCAACGGAGAGGCAACAAAATAAATGGAATTAAAACAATTTAGCCCCATATATTGAAATTCTTTTCAACTAAGTCCTTTTTCATAAGCTTTTCAACTTAGCCCCTTAACTTTGAAATTAATAAATTTGATCCTGAGTTTCAAGTTCTAATCAATTTTACTAGTATTGCTGAAGAAAATATTTAAATTCTTCGCCATTTTATCTGATTACTTAATACCACAAAAATAAAATGCAATTCTTAATAATTAAATGTGTATAAAACAGCGGAGAAGGAACTAATCTCAGATTCAAGAACTAAATTTACAAAGGAGTCATAGTTTATGTACCAAGTACATAAATGTTTTTTCTGAATTTAAGATGTACTCATCAGTCATCACAGATTCAAGAAAAGAAACTTTAAATATGTTGGTATTTTTTCGTTACAAATATAACACACTATCTCATGTTCAAGATCTTAACAAAGACAACAAACAAAAGCACTTCCTAAGACTACTTAGATAAAGAACAAGCCAGCTGTAAATCTCGTAAGTTATAACCATTCTAACAATTTTAAACTCTGAATAGGGGCATCTTCACATTTTACAATGACTAACTTCCAGAGCATTGTTACATGCTCTACAAAGTTAATACTGTGTCAATAATCTCTAACAATTAACTTTCAATCACTTAACCAAAAGACAGTAATCTCATATATAAGAATCCATATATCAAAAACATAAGACCATCTTTGCCTCAGCTTTAGACAATGACAACAAACAGATATGATATCACAATTGACAAGTAAACCATACAGATTATAGAAACTACTAACAATTATGAAAAACATTTAACCATATAGAAATTGATAAAATGTATATATAAACAAATAGCAACTATAAAAATAAGATAGACACACCTTCAGGAGGCTGAGTTAGCTTCCTATTTTGTGGAGACATCATTTCTCTCTTCAATTGAATCAAAATGTCTTCCATTGTACGCTCACGTTTCCAATTAGCAAGCATAGGAAACAAATGTGGCTCAACCTGGTAATTTAGTGATTAATGAGTTCAATTTCAAACACCACAGTAATAAAGCCTCTGCAAGAATTGTCTCTTACCGCTCCAGTTTCTTGATTGACACATGTCATGTTAATCCTTGTTTGAAATCTAACAGATGGAGGATTGTCTGGATAATCCTTGCCACAAAACAATTTCAACTGGTAGATACGCCCTTCATGAACAGTCTGGTAAAATAACATGATGGACAGGAGAAACAAGCCATGTTAATATATTATTTGGTAGATACTACTATACTAGTTTTAGTTTTTGCTTAGCAGCTAGAAAGTGAGACACATTATTTGTGGAATTAAAAAATAACTAGGGAAAATAATCCATATAATGGAGTAAAAATCCATTATGATTTCTATAAGCTAAGAGGACAGATAAAATGGGATTTAATTATTTAGAAATACTAATTTATTTTTCATTTAATATCTGTCATTATCTCACCTATTATTTTTATTATTTCAGCAAAAACATTTCCATGTTATGATCAGTTGCTGTGAAACAACCACCACCAAAGCTTTTTCTTACAAGGTTCATTGAAAGCCAAATTATGGGAAGAATAATCATGATGTTTGGGAAATATTTAAAGTTTTGAAAATCAATTCCATATTAATAGAAAATCATAAGAGAATTATCTGGTCAAGTGAGGGCAAACAGATAAGAGATAGGATTATTGTATTCCTAAGAGAAATTATGCAGATTTAGTTAGTCCCCATATAGCATTGAAATTTGAAAACCCATATGCAGGAAGTAGAATCATGTTGCACAGTAGTCCTATTTTTTTCATTATTCCATAATTTTTATTTGAAAATCAATTCTGGGTGAATAGAATTGATCTTGACTTCTAGAGAGAAGTGAAAATCTTTGGCCTTTCCAATGAAGAGGACTCACAATATTGAACACTACAAAAGTGATTCACTACTTTATCATCCAAATAAAATCAGTTCTTCCCAACTCACTTTTAAAATACTATTTCCAAACACAATTTTTTTAATTCAGATCTTTCCAAATCAATACTACAAAAATCTTTTAAAAAATTCCCTTAGGGTTTGGGAATTTTTTTCTCAAAATAATACTCTAGGAGTTAATGGTTTTGGTTTATAGAACAGGTATGGACTTGATCAGAAATGATTGCAAACCAAGCACCACAGCTATCCATGCCAACTCTTGGAAGATGGAAATTTAATTCCCAAGGAAATGCTTTATTTCTACCACCGATTGCTTTCAGTTTGGGTGATGTTAATGCTATAAGTTCTGGTTGGACATTTAGGTAGATACATTCCTTTTCAGAGATTTTCATGGCATAATCATATTTATAACATTTTCATCAAGAAAGCCCCCAGTCCTAGCTCTACCAAAAACAAAGGACACACATTTCTATTCTAACACTATGATATGACATTTTATTATTACCTTCTACACTACTCATTCCCTCTTCACAAATCATTTTAGCAAAATGAACCAACAAAAAGAAAGTCATTTGAAAACAGTTTAGGAATACCAAATTGTTCAGTATGTCCAGAATAGAAATGACAAATTTCAGATGTTTTAAACCCATTTTAATAGACTAAAACGTAAATAAGTATACATTTGGCTTCAATGGAGGCCGCCATTTCAGCGGAAGATCCACACGAGAGGAAATCGCTGGCAGTAATCCGCATGAAATTTGAACAGGGTTAGGGAGAAGAAAAGCAATCCAGAGATAAAAAGTGCAACTTTTATTATTTTATTTTAATTTATTAATTAATGATTATTTGTAAAGTATTCTAATGTGCTGGCAAACTTTCATCGGCTGTGTCTACCATGTCAGTTTTAGGGTAGTGTCTAAGGCAAGACTTTCTCCATTTTTTAATGGTATAATATAAAGGTTTCCATAAAAAGGAAGACTAAGGAGGTATTTAGTTTGAGAAATGTTTTATGTTTTCATTTTTCATTAAAAAAAATGTCATCTTATTTTCACTTTGTTTCCTATTTTCAACAGTTTATATAGGAAATAATCAAAACAATAAAAAGTAGTTTTCAGCGTTTCCTAATTCCTATAAAAATATTTGAAAACATAAAATAAAATGAATATAGTTGACATTTTTAAAATTAAAGTTAAAACAGAAAATGAAAATAGAAAAATATTTTCTTAAACCAAGCGTCCCCTGATGTTTTCTACAAGAGTTCAGGTTTGGTAGTTATATGGTGTGTGTGGTAGGATTGTATCTTTAAAAGGGCTTCTCCCCCTCCCTGCTTTCCCACATTTAATTAAGGAGAATAATTTTTGCTTCTATGTCATGTTCTGAACATGGCTGTTTCATGGGTTTTGATATTTCAGATTTGCAAAGACACTGGAAAATCTTGCTGCATTCAAGTATTACTCTAAGAGGAGTGCTAACAGCACACTCTCTAACACCCTCCTTCTAACACACTCCATTATTAGTTGAAATTTATTGAAAACTACAAAAATATAAAAGTTCATTAAATGATAAGTGGGAAATTTGAGTGAATTTCAATAAATTTCAACCAATAGTAGAGAGTGTGTTGCTAGCATTTGTCATTACTCCAATAGTCCAATATATTTTGTTACTTTTGTTTTCATGATTGATCCAATTCATCCTACCATCACTTCGCAGAAGGGTTTGCAACCATAGAAGCTTGGTAATTTATCAATCATAATATCCAAAAGGCCAAAACAGACAACAAGAGCAAAGAAGCTTAGGAAGAAGAAGGAATAATTTCACTTTAAACTTGAAAGCTCTTCTGATGCAGAAAGAGACTCCCCCTACTGCATGATCCATCTTGTTCACCTCTGATAAAGCTTGAACCCAGAAAATGGAAGGAGTATAAAAGGAAGACAAAGGGGTTTGGAATCAATTGTCATTCTCTCTTGGTGAATCGACCATGATAATGTCTTCAAACTTCCAAAGCAAAGAGAGAGAATGTGAAAGAGAAAGATTGAAATAGAGAAGATTTTCAGTTCAGGACAAGGTTACGAATTGCTCAACAAGAGAACTGGGAGTCAAACAAGAAAATTGGTGGGGATTAGATGAGAGGGTAGAATTAATATCGAACTTTTTTTGAAAACATATAAGGCGGTTGATATCCTTCTAAAATGGAATAGGATTATTCCTAAACTTCTGTAAATAAGAATATTTTAACATTGGTGCAAGAATATTTTCATATATGTATATTTAAAAATTATAGGATTTCATGCTAGGAAGGTGTTATTCGAGATGGAAAGGTGTTTTTCAAGCTGAAAGATAAACATAACCATATACAGCCATAAGACCTACTATGCTTTATTGTACTGACTCAATGGTGGGCTGTAAAGAGCAAACAAAAAAAGTGTTATGTAGATGAGGATGCTGCATAGATTAACCGACAAATAAAATGAGATAAAATCAGAAACAAAAGAAAGAAAATAGTAGTAGTAATTGCAGAGAAAAAAGATGGTAAAATGATAGAAACAAGTAGAAAGAAAACTCTGTTACTGAATCAAGTACTTCCCAGCACTGCCCAATGTAGGTCCCAAGATAGAGATACAACTGGGTATTCGAGAGACTCGGCCACAACATAGGTATCTACTCTCTGGCCACTAAAAATGGCAGCCCACCAAAAACTTTGTACGAAATAGAAAATGCAAAATGCCTATTGAGTAGCACCACAGCAGTAAACTAAACCATGAGTTGGTTTTACTAAAAATATTTGACCTAATAAAATGTATTATTTTTATACAAGTGGAACCTTTAGTTATAACTTAACATCCAACATTTAAATCCATATATGCCAGAGTTTCACATGTCTATGTCTAAAGAACATAAATACCAATTTACTGATTATTAGTCTATAACATATTACTGAAAGATATATTAAACAAGTCCCCACTGAAATTCAAAATATTTACTTTGTCATAGAAGCTGATAGGGATGTTAGTTGGGGGTTCCAATGTGTCAAAAATAACTAATAAAAGAAAAAGAAATTATTATTTCAGAAAAGCAGAGAGCAGCTTACACCAGGGGGACCAATGATAGTCCCAGTCCAAGATTGCATGTATATGTCATCAGCATCATCCATTCCATAGCTAACAGTTCCATCCCCAATTCCCTTCTCACCTCTCTCAAGCTCTTCCAATAATCTGAAATTCCTAGGAACTGCAGGGACCAATTAAGAAGAGTAAATTTCAAATCTAAGTTCTATTAAATCCTTCAAAGCTGTTTAATTGAAATAGTTACAATGACTGGTGAAGGCAATTGTTGATAACTTACATTTTTATAGAAAAAATTAAAAAAGAGATTTTATGAGAGAATAAAGGGGAAATACAACTAGAGTGAGGAAAGATATTCACCAAAACAGAAAAAAAAAAAAAAAGATACAACAAAAATATTTGTGAAGACAATGTAGCATAGCAAAGCTGTCCAATCTCTTTGAATGTCAGCAATATAAACCAATTGAAAAGCCATAATCCAAAAACCAATAGAAAGTTATTCACAACTTACATTAGTGATACAGTTGAAGTAAAAAGAGTGGGAATATGAACCACATTGCAATGCTTAAGTTGCAAATAGTAAAGTCATCAGTACATATCATCCTTTAAGTTCATTTATCATTATTACAGAATATGCTCAAGGTCACTATTCATACATAATATATATATATATATATATATATATAGAGAGAGAGAGAGAGAGAGAGAGAGATTAATGCACATACACTGTTAGTGTAAAGATGTTTTACAAAGACAACCAATCACATGTCTACAATTTGCCACATCACATAATATTGTTTTAATTAAATAAAAATTAATTAAAAAGTGTAAAAGCACGATCTCTATTTTTCACCCCTCTCAAGGTTCTGCAGTTGCCTCTGCCCCTTCCGTAAAGAGCTTTTTGACCTAGTATTGATGTCTGGAAAAAGTTCATTGGGGTGCTGGGTTTCCTAGTTTCTACGTTTATTGGGGGTATTGCTTATGGAAAGTATTTTAAATAAGGTCAGAGAAATTTATGGGAACAGAATGGTATTGTGGCATTTAAACAAACATTACATGTTCAGGTGCAAAAGGTTCACCAATGTGTTGCTTTGGAAGGTATATCATGAAGGCAAAGCAGGTGAAGCAGGAAGGCAAAGGAAGCTTCGTGAATCGAAATAGCAGAGGGGCAGCGGCATTAAGCGGAGAGGATACAAAGCACAGAAAGTGTGATGTGTGTGGTTTAAGTAAACAGAACATGATGCATTCACAATTTTTAATTAATTAAAACAATATTAAGTGATGCGGCAAATTGTAGACATGTGATTGGTTGTTTGTGTAAAACACCTTTACACTGACAGTGTATGGACATTAATCTCATATATTTACAAACTGCATAAAATAAACTTCCTCCTTAGATATATCCTTCGCTTTAAAACATATCAAAAGAAAATACCAAATTTTCTTTGATACTATTCTTTCTTGAGGAAATTTCATAAACTAGGAGCAATTTTTTGAAGTATGAAATTGGTAGGCAGTTGCAAAGGTTAACTGAAGACAGTGAAACACTGAGAATAGGTAGTATATCCACAATCGTGGAAATTGGCAATGTTTGAAGTTATATACAATCGGTGCTTCTTTTATCACCTTTCCTCATGTACACCTTCCAAATATGCTGATGAGAGATATGATATATTTATCAGAGAGGAGTCATTAACGGTCTCAGATTTGTCAATTTCCCTTTAACACCATCTACCAAAATAATGAGATCTTAGGTAGCTCACCACCACAAAGCCTCCATCCAATAACATAATATTATTGGAGTGCCACTACAGCTTTTGTATTGAACTATATAGAACTAAACCTAGTGTGTAATAAATAAGCTGCTTTTGAAAGGGTATGACACAACATAGGAAATAACTAATACTTTCTAGGTTCTCAATTAATATTAAACCTGACACTGACAAGCTGTGCATACAAGTTCATTGTGATAAATCAAAGATGACACAAAACATAAGTTAACTCCACAACACTGTATGACTAAGAAGATAACAGAATTAACTAATTAAGGAACAAATAAAACAAGATGGCATAATCATGGTACCACAGCAGCATAATTTAGGTTTGTCCAGTAAGTTGAAGAAATATAGTTCCAGAATATTACTATATTTGTAATTTCACAAAAAACAGTACGTAAACAGATGGCAGCACAAGGACTTAAGCTGTGATGGAGTAGCCAAATTTTGAGCATTAGAAACAGTGCAACAAATTTCTTTTCCTATTAAATTAGATTTTATCAAGTTGCAATCCACAACCACATTTGTGACCGCAACATAAAAAACTTTGTGGTCTCCACTCCCTATTGCAGCTGCCTCAGCTGCAATATCAAGGATTGCAAATTCACAATTCGCGACAAAATTGCAACTGCAATCCCAGCCAATTGCAATTTAAAACACTGCATGGCCTGTCTGCAGCAACTCAATTGCTACGTGCAGCAAGCATTATATAAACATGGCAGACACAATAAAAGATAACCAACCATCTGATCAATTACAAAATCTTAAATTAAAAACCCTATGTTTATCCCTTTTTTCACTTATTTCATCATTAGTTATTGCATTTGGTAATTATTTTGCGGAGAGAAAATGAAACAAGGGAAATTACCCCCTCTCCTACCACCACAACAATAAATCATCAACCAATTGAAACCATAGCTACAAAATCAACAACCATTTTATAATTGACTAATCATAACCCATTTGCAACGCTCAAAAACCCAACCCTGGTACCCAATTCAAAAAAAAAATTAACAATTTCTAAATTTAAACCCAACCAAAACAAGAGGAACGCAATTAGAATTATGCCCAGAACAAACACAGATGCTCCTCAATTAGGGAACCACAAGATCACAAAATAAAATAAAATGAAGACTTCGAAGCAATTAAGGATTGAAAAATAGAATGATGAATTGGAAAGGGAAATAAATGATTGGGAAATGGAGGTGTTGAATGAATGCTCACCGACAACGCTGGATCCTTCGGAATCCATTACGATGATGAAAAATTAGAAGACTAAAAAAGGGTAGGGTTCGTTTCGAGAATCGATAGAGAGAAAGAAAAAAGGCACCACCCAAGTTAGTTTTATTTGGTGATGTAGATGATATTGTAGTTAGTTGTACTCCAACTACTGTGTAGATGAGGAACATTTGTAAATTTAACCTAATATATAGTTTTCTCTTAGAAGAAAAACCATGACCTTCCAAAAAAAAACCATGGATCATTTATCATTTATCTTTTATTATTATTAATTCATTCATTATTGATTAACTAATATACACGAGAGATTTTTTTCCCTCGAAACTGCCCTCGTTTCAGGGGTTAAATAGTTATACAATTTTTTTCCATAAAAAATATATCATATTTTAATTGTCATTTAATTCGTCAATTAAAATTTAATGTGCATTTATAATAAATATATAAAAAGAAATCAGTCACAAAATTTTAATTACATTTAATTATTTAAAAATCTTATAATTATTATTTGATTTGCAGTATCAATATATTAATAATTGTTTATTATTTGATTTAATATTACTATTATTATTATTTGTTAAAGATCATTGTTGACTTATAAAAATTATCTATACCTATGTAATGTGTCAATATAATACTCTATCTAGGAATGATTCAATTATTTCAAGAGTAAGTGT
>PYAF01002284.1:0-21557 GCA_007407185.1 Glycine tomentella
GATTATATGTTTGAATAACGCGTGGACAAGTTTAAAATTTTTAAACTCGTTTAGAATTTTCATTTGAGCCTTCATTTTTGGGAAAATTCGTTTTAAACTCAAATAAGTTTGTTGAAGGTTTATCCTTCTGTTTTTCGAAAATTTTTAGCAAATAAAAATAAATGCGTAATAAAAAGCGAAGTAGAAGCGGTCGTAACACCACACCCTTAACAGGGTTTTCTTATGTGAATCCCCGCGCGACACGCCAACCATGCCATCACTTAGGGTTATCACACAATTGCATTCCCTTGCTCAGTGTTACACCCCAAAATTTATGGAATCACAGTCAATTACTAATGAAAAATGTTAATTAGAGGCAATACAAAAATTTAGGGAAAAAATGACAAAAATACCCTGGACATTTTATAAATGACCAAATTACCCCTAGATATTTTAGCAAGATATTTTAAGGAGAAAATTTTATCCTTGGATGCTTATCGAACCAATTCCTAAAATTAAGAAACCCATATGAGATACTGAGGAATAAGCTATTCTTTTTTTTAAATTGCGTTGAAAATAACCAGAATACCCTTAGGATGACAATTGCAGAGATACCCTGAACATTTTAGAAATGACAATTATACCCTAAGGTGAGTAGTGAAATTACCAAAATACCCTTTAGGTTAAAAAATGACCAGATGACTTTAGAAATCTGTGGGAATCTCAGTATTGAATAAAATGCTTTTAGATAACAAATTATCAACATAGTTGGTGGCAGAGAACCATAAAACAGTAATTTCTAGGAATTTTGGAAAATATCTTGAAAAAAGCTTAATATAGACTAACTCAGGAATCAGAAAATTATAAGAAAAGTATATTTTCTCTTAATTATGAGAAGAATAGGTTTCCTAAATAAGATAACTTCATAAAATAATTAATTAAAAGCAAATTGGACCAATAAGAAATTAGAATTTGGCTAATACATGTAATAAAAAAGAAATTTGTTGATTTGGTTCCCTAAATCAAAGCCTTGGTCGTGTGATACAAAATCAATGGAGAAAGCTTTAAGAAACTTCAAGATGGGCCACATGTAAAGTTAAGGAGCTTGGAAATTTCCCATTGGTCCAAATAGAAAGTAAGCTATCATAACTTTAGAAGAGATTTTTACATTCAAAGCAAGCATTCCAACGGAGGAAACAAATGTGAATTGCTCTCCAATCCTTAGTATTCCATGTGAAAGAGAAGAAAAAGGGATAAGAGTGTAGAAATTAGACACTTGTAGGGATGAGAACTACTAGCCAATGGAATTAAAGCACATGGAAAGCTAGGCTATAAATGCTTAAGAGATATTTGAAGCAAATTTTATTTTGTCTCCTTTAGCATAACACGTGGACATTTTTATACATTATTTCAAAGATCCCAACGGTCAAGATTTACATATGTGAGATAGGATTATACCTTTAAAATTTTAAGAAGATCCAACGGTTAACGAATCCAGAATCAATATTTTACTAAAACGGGTTTTGGAAAATTCAAGAAATGAAGAAAGCACAAAATTCCCTTAAAAGCTTGGCTACTCCACGTATATTGGTGAAATTTGCTCTCCAAGCAAGCTATGGCACGTGTACCATCAAGAAGAATGAAGAAACCTTGAGAAAAATCAAGAATAAAGACACTTGGATGGTTAGAAATCAATAGCCATTAAGATTTGTCCATGTAGAAAGCTAGCCATCATTACCTTAAGGATATTTGTAACCAAAATCAAGCTTAATCACCCTATAAAAGGATGATAGAAACCGAAATTGGTGGATGTCCTAAGGCAGAATAACGTGTAAACTTCCATCCTAAAGCACTTCCACTTTATTCCTTTCCAATTCATCTTTCACTCAAAGTAAAACCAAGGTCTTCCACCCTAAATTCTCACGTGAAGATTCATGGATACTAGGAGCAAGGATTATTAAAATTCTAAAGAGAAAGTAAGGTATGGGGAAGTTTATGAGAAGCAAGTTGGATATTTATTTTGTTGAGATTCTTAATTGTTTTCATAAGAAACCAAGCCTTGTATACTAGGTGTTTGATGAATTGTCTCAAAGAGCTTAAGATAGTTACTTGAATGGTTGTTTGACTAAGTAACTTGGTTTTAATTTAATAAATGAGTATTGAATAAATAATTTGAATCTAATCTAGTAAGAAAGAGATTAAGTAACTTAAACTTTTATATATTATGGCTTTGATTTAAGGAAATACTTATTTTAATGTTTTACTAAAGTTTGGGCGTTATTTTGTTACTTACTTAATGTTTTACTAAAGTTTGTATATTGTATATCAATTAGATGTTTTTATTAAAGTTTATGTGTTGATTATGTTTTACTAAGTATTTTAGGAAGCTCATGTGTTGTTGGAAATTTATATGGATTGTTATGAAATCCATGTGTTACTGAGTGTTTCTACCTTGTGTTGTTGAGTGTTTCTAAAAATCCATGTTGAGTTGAGTTCTGTGTTGGATCTATGTCAAATAGTCAAAGCATATGAAAAGTAAATTGAAAATTAATGGTTAAGAGTAAGAAAGAAATAAAAGCAAGCCATTGCATATTTCATCCGCATTTAATTACCTCAGAGAGGAGGTAATAGAGTAACCTCAGAGTAGAGGTGTGTCAGATAGCTTAACTGAGTCCACGCGTTCAGACAAGAGGAGTCTGAGCTGGGGGTAGTTGAGACAGTGAGGACCACACCACCATGATGATCACATGGATGGAGGTGACATTCCTATGCGCCACTGGGCTACCCTGACTGGATGGATAAGTTAGTTCCACTAAGAGAGGGTGGGGCTATCTGGACTATGGCCATGTGATGAGAATCTGAGATCTCAGTCATGCATAATTCTAATCAAGAATCATGCATATGTTGTGTATTTTGTCATACATTTATTATGTATTTATTATGACGTATTATTTTATTCCACTATGATTCTGTTGTTTTTATCTAACTATGTTTATCATATACTTACCCTATTTTATGTCTGTGGTTGACACCTGGGATGACCCCAATTTATTTGGGTGAGCAGAGGTACAAGAAAGCATAAGCTGTAGATAATGTGAAGAAAGTGTGATGAGGAAGTTTTGATGGATTGTATGCTGCGATTTGTAATTTTCTGTTGACATGTAATTTATATTAAGTCGTCTGTAAATTATTTTGAACACTATATTTGGGACTGTATAATGAATTGTATTCTTATTACAAATCAACCGTGTTGAGGAAGAATCGTTTATGTTATGACTAAATTGTAAAATCAAAGCAAAAAGAAAGAAATTTTTCGTGAAATTTATAACTAAGATAATTCTAATACAAAGCGGAAACGAAATTTCATCTAAAATCAATCAAGCACGAGAGAGCAAAAGGAGGCGTTACACTCAGCCAAGATCCACGTAGAAGTCAGCTGCCCCCAAGTCAATGATTAAAAGAATCAAGATAAGGCTTAAGGTTAAATATCTTCCAATGAAATGATTACCTAGTTAAAACCTAACTAGACTGACTTCTAAAATCAGTTTTAACCCAACTAAAATCCTTAAATCTGATCTAATTAAAGTAGTATAAATAGCCTTGGCATTCAAAAATTTCTGCACGTAAATTTCAGCTCCAAAACCTATCATACTACTACTTGCTCCTTGAACCAAGATTTCTATTTTCTACCGTTTTTGCTTGTTTAACCATGCCATCCTTATACCACCTCATTTATCAGCCATTTTTTTTTTCAAAAACTCATTTCTTAGAGTATTTTCCCAAGGAAGACAGCCCTTACTCCATTCCTCTTCAAAAATCAAAATTCACTTGAGGTAGGCTAGGCTTTAATCTTTAGTTAGCAATTTATTTGGACTAATTTACATGCTTAAATGTACAGATTTATGGCTATTATTTAGGCTGTAATTTCATGTCATTTGAAGGTTATTTTATGATGTGGAAATGTTGATTTAAACCATAGGATAGGTGATGATTTATAGGCTGAAATATTAGTATGTTTGGGAGTATATTTAAATGATATTTGGAAGTGATTTGATGACCTTTGGGTTGTTTGTTCATATTTTTATTATGGGACTATTTCGTATTAATTTTTAGAAACAGAAGTTGAAAAGTATGGAGACAAAAATGGTTTAAATGCTTAAGTGCTACACCAACCTGGCATCCCAGCCATACTAACCCGATATCCACCAACCTGGCATCCCAGCCATACCAACCCGGCATCCCAACTACACCAACCCGGCATCCCAGCCATACCAACCCGGAATCCCAACCATACCAACCCGGCATCCCAGCTACACCAACGCGGCATCCCATCTACACCAACCCGGTATCCCAGCTACACCAACTAGGCATCCCCAGCTACACCAACCCGGCATCCCAGCTACAGTCATCCTAGCAATCCATCCCAACTACAACCATGGAATTAGGAATTTTTCTTGTGAAAGTTTAAAGGTATTAGAAATTATTCGAAAGATATACTGTGGTTTATTAGTTAGATTACTAACATGATTTTTCTGTAGCTTGAGGATATTCAATGGTCATGCCTAAGTTGGTAATGATCTTATTTAAATAAGGTATGGTGGTTTAACCATACTTGAGGTATGTATGATGTTATGATAACAATATTTTGACTATGGATTTTATTATGAATGGATCTTGATTAATGATATGTTGATTTATATTTCCAAGTCCAGTACGAGATTTGTGAAACAGAATTTGATACTACATACAGTACGATATGTAGTGACCAGGTGTAGATACATGGAATAAATCATGCACGTTTGCGTAAGACGATCGCAGTGTCTACATCCAATACGAGGTGTAGCTACATATAATACGATATATAGAGGTCATGTGCACCCTGGGAAAATTCATTTCATGAATTCATATAGTTGGATAATTCTTGTATGGATTTATTTGGTTATATTGAGGATTTACTAATGTACTAACATGTTTGGTGGTTTAGATTTTGCCTATTGAGAAATTTTATTTCTCACTATATTTGTTTCAGGTTTTATTTCTAGATGACCTCAACCATTATATTTCTGGATGCGCTAGATCTGGGGTGGTACATCGATGAGGAGAGGAACTGTTATGTAGTAACCATGTACCCAGTTATACGTGCATATATTTATTTTGGCACTCATTTTCCCGTTTTTGTACTTAATGGACTGTTTAATCATAATGACCCATTCCTACAGTTCGCTCCTGCTTATCCACAGCCACTTATGGAACCAATTAACTTGGTTAGCGAAGAGGAGAGCTTTGGAGAGAACTTCTAAAGTGAAGATATGAGTTATAGGTTTTTGTATATAATAATAATCCTATCTAGTGTGGCAAAGATGTTTTCCGATAGTTAAGTTCTATGATGTTTTAAGTGTAAGGCACCCAAAAGAAAGAAGCTATGTAACAATGGACAACAACTACTTAACATATATATCAACTTAACAACTTATATAACTTCTACAATGTGAACTTTTTAGAATTTATGCTAGGATCCGTTCAGTAAAAAAAAATAGTAATTATCTAACGATTCTTTAAAAATTTAATCCAAATAAAATTATAATATCTAGAATAATTTTAGGTTATTACAAAAGGTCTAGGGATAAACCTTATCTAGATGCCTACGACTTGATTGTGTAAAACATTCATGCCATAGTCGTATTCAGTTTAGTTGTCTGCCATGTGGGCATAAAAGGTCATATTTAGCTAGATCAATGGTGTTAATCCTGCTTGAATTGGCCCAATCATATGTGGAGAATCAAGATTAATTATCTAATTCGACACTTCATGATTTCTAGGCACTGATGAAGCATATTTTTCACCTACATGCATCCTTCTTGCTTCCAATTCTTTGGACTACTACATTTCATTTTGCACCATAGGCTTGACTATTTTCGCTAGTTGTCCATACAATTGATACATTATGTCATGTATTCCCAAGTCTATCTATTGTCGGATAAACAAAGTAGTGATAACAATAGAACTTCCTCAGGTGCAGTAGCAACATTAAACAACAAGTAAACATAGCCCTCGTCAGGTTTGGCAAACTAGTTGCCACTAGAGTTGTCATTAGAGAGGTAGGCATCCCTAATGAAGTTTCCCCTTTTCTTGAACCATTCTTCTTCTTAGTTGCTTGCCATTTCACGTGTAGTAGTCTTGCTAGAATGCAAATGCATAAGCTATCATGACTCAACTTGTGCTTCAAACTACTCAATCAATTCACCTACTCTGGTCCCACCAGGCGTCCCAATTTTGTTGTCGTGTGAATTAACAAGCCTGGCCAAAATGGTTTTGACTAACTTTTGCTCCAACATGATTCCAAAATTTGAATTCATAATCAAGCGATTTGTAGACTGAAAGAGAAAGTTTTCCTTTCAACTGAAATGGGTCCCCAAGTTACTTTTGAGAAGAACTTGGTTGCAAATGAATTGTAACTAAGAGATAATTGGAGATAATCGGGACGAAGAGATAAATGAACTTGAAAATTTGCACAACAAAAAGCAAATAAACTTGAAATAGGAATAACTGAAAAAAAGATAATTATATTGATTTGATTGGATTGTGTGTCCCAATTTTTTCCAAAACACCTATTTATACAAAATAACATGCAAATAACTGCTTCTAAATGTGTTGAACCACGTTAGGTCACTAACTAACTATTATACTATCAATTCTGGCTATTTTACAAAGATTTTGGCTAACTGTTATACTAACTAACTGTTATACTATCAATTCCGGCTATTTTACAAGGATTTTCAGTTGAACTCATCTTCACTATCTATGTCTTTTGAAACTGTTTTACTGCTCTTCCCAAGTTTTTCGGACCCATAATGAGCTAATCTTAGTTGACTTTCTATTGACAGTATATTTCTACTCACAAACTTTAATTAATGGTAAAACCTCATAATTCGAAATTAATTTGAATATATTTATCTTATCTTTATCACCTCAACTCAACAACGAACTTATCTTTTAGGTTTATCATTTTGACTATTAAAAATTGATTGATTATTACAATTTAGGACTATTTTGTTACTCTTTTAATTTTAGGTCCAGTTTGATTTACATTTACAAATTTTTAGAATTAACTTGATGCTTGATTCATTTAAATAAGTTCAAATGTCTAAATAAATATATTATTCATATCATGTGTTTATGAATATGAATAAAATAATGTCTCTTTATTATAAGACAACATATATAAAATATTAAAAAAAATAATATTACTATAAATCAAAATTAAACATTCACTTAATTAACTAACTACGACTATTATTGCATAAATTACTAAAACAAAACTCTAGTCATGATTACAAATATATATATATAACAGTTAATATACGAATTTTAATTATTTTGTTCTTCTTATCATAGTTGGTACATATTGAATGATACTGGATTTGATTTTAATAAGAAAAATAATCATTAAAAAAAAGACAATCATTTTTTAAAAAAAATAAATTGAGTCGAATTTTCACAATGAAAAATAAACAGACTAAAAGGAATTTTTTTGTTGTGCAAAAAAAAGTTTTTTTCTTTATAAAGACCTTTATTTCATTTGTTAATTTTTTAAAATTCTATATTCAAAAGTAATTTTTTTGTTGTACAAAAAGTAGTGATTTTATTTACAAAGACGTTAATTTCATTTGTAATTAATAGACCATAGCAATTTTTTTGTTGTGCAAAAAAAAGTGATTTTATTTACAAAGACGTTTAATTCATTTGTTAATTTTGTAAAATTTTATATTCAAAAGTGAATGGAATGTCAATATGGATGCTAACTATAGCTGCGTTTAGTCACTTACACTTGAATGCAAAGGTATTAAAAATCATTGCTCGTTTATTTTGAGGCTCTCTCTAGTCTATGTATACTTTGTCTCATTTATAAGTCTCTAATTTATATGCATCTCTGTTGATCATGGTCAAGTCTAATGTGAAGTCGGATTTTTGGTCTGCACCGGTGAACCAGTCCCTCACAACACAGGATATAGTAATAAAATAATAGACGGTCGAGACGGTTATTTTTTTAAAGATGTATTTTTGATTTATAAATGAAGTTAAAATTTCGTTTGAAAAAAAGAAAAAGAAAATTTCGACAAAAAGAAAGAAGCTTTGAATGGGTTGTTGGGTTTATTCCGTTGATGCGGTTCAGTTGTTGCGGTGATGGATCTGGCGTGGTGACGATTAACATATATGAGAATTTGACATCCAGTTATTTGTGGTGGAACCACCCTACTCCGAAGTGTTTGGTCCGTTAACTACTGGGTACCTCCATGATATGGAATGCATCCAAAGTAGTTGGGTTTTGGAAGAGGTTTGGTGTTGTTTGACAACTGGGTAAGTCAGCTGGTGCCGACGATGGCATAGGTGGAGATTGTGGTGGTGATTCTTGACTGCGACATTGCGTTTATGGTACCAATTAGTTAATGCAAAAGTGAAAGAGGTGAGCTGGGTTTTATTTGTTGCTAAAGACATTAGTTAAGTAAATTGACAATTGTTAATATGTTTTGAAGTGTTGGTTTTGTGATTATTATGTAGAATGTTTAATTTTAGTTAGCACAATATTGGTAATTGTTTGAAGGTGATTTGGGGATATTGAAAAAGAATGATTTGAATATGATTGTCGACCATATTCGTTATGTTAGAGGAATCGTGATAGGCAGTAGGCATATTCATTATGTAAGTGAGTAATGTTGTTACCATTCATGTTTGACTGTCATGTTACATTTTTTTGGTTATAGATAAAGAGTATTGTTGTTTTGCATCAATTCAGTGTCTTTTACTCTCCGTACTACTGCAAACGTATATGGAATCCAAGGGAGCTAACATATGCGTTGTCAATAGTTGTTGTTAGTACATTTCGAATACTTTTTTAAGCATTGTATTATTAATATGAGGATGAAGTGATTAGCATCACCTTTGGCGACCAATTTTGAATTGTAGTTGATGGATGAAATTTGTTGTAGGAATATATAGTTGACTTTCGATATATGACTTTTGTGGGTGAAGGCCACCAACAGGATTCTATTCAATTTAATTATTTTTTTGCTTGAAACATTTTAGTCCTTGAGCAAATAAGTTGTTAAATTAATTAAGCTTTGTTAAGGTGATGTAGACGTGGGTTTGAAATTAAAAATTTATTGCATGTTTAATAGTTTTTGGACGTTTTACTTATTTTGATATGTGTAGAGGTAAAAAAAGAAAGAAATTGAAATTGATATAGATAATGAAAGAGAGAAGTTGAAGAGAGAAATAGAAATATATTTAACCTCATACATATGTCTCTTATGTGGAAATAGGTGGCATATGATAGTGCAGTCGCATTTGGAATGAGGCTTTTTCAGTGGAAATGGAAGTGTTGGACCTGGGCATGATCGAGCCTTTGGTGTTACAAGCGAAAGCCATGCTAGTGACATTCTGCTAAGATTTCATGATTGTTGTCATAATTACAAGGTATGTTGTACATGTGTAGATGACATTGATGATTTGTAAGGAATTTTAATGCAACACTTGGAAGTGTGTACTGAGAAACAATTATGTTGAGGCAAGTTTTATATTGGAACATATTTACGTAAGAAAGTCATTATTTGTGTTTTGTAAGTACAGTCAAAACAATTGCCTATAATTGTTTTAAAATGTTTGCTGCCTTTTAAGAAAATGGGCCATAGGAATTGTACACTTGTTTTGGTGTCGTCATGGACCATATTAATTGATGATTCTAATATGAGGTATGCTATTTCTGCTTACCATTGTGTAATACGATCGTTTATTTGTCTGTAAATATTGACTGGCTACAAAAAACAACACATAATGTCTGGTAATGACTTCATTAGATTTGGCTTACACTGCTGAACCAGTGATTCACAACAATTAATGGGTTCAAAAGTGAGATGGACGAGATATGGCAGGCCTTGGATTCCTACTGACTGTCTTTAGAAACTTTGTCTACTCAAGGAATTTTCGGAATGTCGATCTATCTACAAGAGCAACCCAAACTAAGTTGTTTTCTGCCTGCATCTAAATGAGTGTAATGTCAACTGCAGTGTTGTGGTAAGTTTGTTGCAGGACCTCCAAAGTATTACATCCTAAAGGAGGCTGGCTTCACACATCTCTATTTTGAAAGAAGTATAATATAATGTTTTGTGTACAACCACTGGCGCAAGAGTGCAAGGATTGGCGCAGGCTAGATATGATTTTGAAATGTAAATGAATTGATACCAAACCTGGATTTCATCATTGAATTCCCTGATTTAACAAGCAATGATGTACTTGTTTATGGGTTGAATATCTATTAAGTCTGTCAAATTATTCTCTTTTTTGTAACATTGTATTTTTTAGTATGTTAATATGTTAATATGTAGATGGTTAATATTATGTATAAGCTATGTTTTTGCCATCATAATCACTTATTAATTTGCTTTGGTTATTAATTTGAGTCCATAATTATGTTAATAGCCATTTAGAAACATTTAGAAAAATTTGATAAATACTGATGAACATTAAAGATTTTGTCAACACTAAAGGCATATAGTTATAATTATCATGAAAAGTAAGCAACCAATTGTCCCACTTTCATGAACCAAAAGATCCCAAAAGGTCCAACACATGCAAGTGTTATAATTATCATGAATAGTAAGCAAACCAGCTGTCCCACTTTCATGAACCAAAAGATCCAAAAAGGTCCAACACGTGCAAGTTGGACAAGCAGTGAAAAATTTGTCCAACACCACCGCCACTGTTATGTAAAACCAAGACACAAAAATGAAATCAAAAAAGTGAAATCATTTGTAAATATTATGTTGTGACTATGGATGGAGTGCCAAGCTGGTTCCAGTAGGTATTTGCATCAGCCATCAGCTGTTTTTTTTTCTGTCGTTATGTTCTCCATAAGCAACTGCATGGCAATCTTCATATGCAATAGTCTAGGATCGATCTGTGAAAAAAATACATTTTGAGATCATGTTACATTAAGGGCAATATGCCAATATGGAATAAATTAGGAATCAAATTATTGGTGTGTTAACCTGTAGGGTGATATTAAAATTGAGATCATCTTCCATCATCATCCAATGCATTACCCATGTTGCCAAGTTGTCCCTGCAATTTATTATAAGTAGAATGCACAATTGTATTTTGTTAACCGATACATTATGGCAACAAAGTGGTTCACGTACTGTATTACTTCAGATGGTATCCGAATTGGCTAATGAACTTCCCATAGTTGAATATTTGGGTGGATGTTGAAGGAGACTTTGTCAGGGTACATAATTCCCATTATTGTAGATAACGCTTAACACTAAAGGATGAAATGAATGTTTAAATAAAAATAGATTATTATGTCATTCTTTTACACCTTTTAGCAAATTGTCAAGTATATTATGCTTATTTAGCTTACCATGACATGCATGTTGGCCTTTGTTTTTTGATATTCATCTTCCTTTACTTCGGGACGCAGATGGTATACTGTGTGTGTCTTTATAGATACGACCATCAAAGACAATTGATTTTTGAAGTCCACCAATGGGACATAAATCTAAAACAACAACATAATGAATTAAGTGAAAGTGAAAGGGCCAAAAATACGATGATGGTGTAATTAATGAAGCACTTATATGCCAATACTAGTGATAGTTCGTCATATACGGGCATCCATTGGTCAGTATACTTAACCAATAATTGACACATGGGCATTCCATCCAAGATGTCCTTCTATTAATGTCAATGGTTAGGTCAGAAAAATTATACATATAGTTCTACCATAATATTTTTGGAATTAATCACAAAGGTTTAAAGTAATATACTGCAAAAAATGGAGTCATGCACCATATGTTCTGTTTGTCTTCGATGAGTGGTTTTTCGTAATGACCAAGGACATAATATGCATTATCTGTTTGAAAAGCATCATAATGTCAGGCTTTATCCAACGTCTAAAACAAAAATAATTTGTTCTTGGTCAGCTACTACATATCGACGACCTTATTGGCTTCAATGGATATAGACTATGAAAATCAACCTTGCATAAAATCTCGAAGTCTATAGAGAAAAGGATATCGTTGTAGCATGGCATTGTCCAAAATAAAAAGTAATATGTCAGTTGTTGCCATGTGCATTAAATGGTTATTTGGCAAGTAAATTGGCAGTTGTAAGATGACATAAATATTTTCATATTGTTAATAACACAAGCTGATAGCTTAGAAGGATAATGTAGCTTACTATTTTGGCATTGATGCATTAAACACATATGCACACATATGAATGCCATCTTTTGTCAGCTGCATGTCCTTTGTGGGATAAAAAATAGACATGATATCCTAATATAGAACACAAAAAATAAGTTTTCTGCTTTTCCAACTATGACTATGATTAGTGTAATACAATACAATCATGTTATCTACTAACCCCTGGGACGTATTCAACGTATTGCAATGATGCCTCTGAGCGAATCCAATCCCTCTTGTTGTCCATTGCCTCCATTGGTGATTTCCTTTTAAATGTTTTGTTGTTGGTTTGCCCCACAGTGGTCGAACATTGGTCCTTTCCAATTTTGTCGTTGGTTTCAGTAAAAGGTGATTGGAATGAAAGTTTCCTTCTCAGGTTCCCCATTTTTTTAATGTCCCACGTACCCATTACACCCATTAGAACATCCTAAATGATTAATCTGAATTAGTTAATGGTTGTTTTTGCGATTCTGTTGTGTGGATCAAAAACAAGTAGGCAATATTAGTCCAGCTACAGTAAAACGTACCCCATGGTTTGTAGTAGAAACCGCATTTGATAATTTCTCAGTAGTAGACGTGCTAATGTTGTGTTGGGTTGCCAAACCCATGTTTGTGAAAATATAATGAACACTTATGCAATTAACCAAGAAGGGGGTGAATTGGTTTTACCTCAGAGTTTTAAAAAAATCCTTTCAAAAACTTATAACAGCGGAAGACTTCAAAAGGATCGTATCAATTCAAAACCAATTAGAAATCAATTTACTTCATCAATCAAATTACTTTTGTGCAGTAACAAAGTTTATATGATGAACAAATTCTATATTTCAAGAATTTAATGAATTATAAACTAAAATTTAATGCACACAAGGTTTATACTGGTTCACCTCTCAACCCCGGAGGCTACATCTAGTTTTCTTCCAACCAAATCTAGGTTATAGTTCCACTATAACAAATATCAATTCTTTACAAGCTTGCAAAATGATCTCTCTTACCCTCCCTAGGTAAAATTCAAATCTACTCCCTATAGACTTTTCAAAAGACCAAGAACTAGAGATCCCCTCTCTGTTTTTCCCTCTAAAAACCCTTTCTAGAAAAAGCTTTAAAGAATACAAATGTTATATGGAAATACAACACAATCATTCAACAAATATTAACCAAACTCAAGCTTTAGGTACAAGAAAGATATCACCTTATATTCCTCAGCAATTACAATGAATGAATGATTCAATCAACCTAAGATTATATGCAAAAGAAGCCAATTTGTTGATCCTTGCATTTGCATGCATATAATCATTTACATGCTCAAGTGTTTTCATCAAAGAATCAAAGCTATTTTTAAAAAAAAGTAAATTAGAAATGCTTTTGGAAAAATGCAAACCTTCTGCTTTAATCGATTACAGAACAGTATAATCGATTATTTGCTTAAGTTTTAAATCTGGAAAAGCATTGAACATTTTAATTGATTACCTATCATTTATAATCGATTACATAGTGTAAAACAAAAGTAATGCTTTGCTGCTTTAATCGATTACCATAAACAGTAATCGATTACACAAGCTATCTTCAAAATCATGTTTCACTGATTTAATTAATTACCATACTTTGTAATCGATTATATAAGCTTGTTTCTTAAAGAACCTTCAGTGCCTTAATCAATTACCAAACATTGTAATCAATTACACAAGAGGATTCAGATATAAAACTTCACTGCTTTAATCAATTACAGCTCGGTTTAATCGATTATTTTGTTCGTTGTTAAACCCAGAATTCAGCCTTGAACACTTTAATCGATTAAGTGATAATTTAATCGATTACATGAGTCATTTTAATCGATTGTGTGGCGCGTATAATTGATTACAGTATATTACAAAAAGATGTTATAAATATGTCTAAGGCTTGTCTTGAAACATAACTTGAATACTTCAAATTTCTGAATACACATAAGCCTTCTCAAAGTTCTAAAGTGATTTTTTGGGTTAACTAAAGTCTTGTCCCACTTTTTAATCTTCATGGGTTTTGAATGATTTCTTGGGCAAGAATTCTCAAAGAAGTTTTGGAGAGCATGTTCTGAAATCCTTTTTCTCATTCAACTCTGATTGGTAAACCACATGTATTCATATTCATTGGATCATCAGGTTGTTTCTCTCCAGATCTTTGATTGTAATTTCGTTTTTGCAATTTCTGTTATTTGATGCTATTGTAAAGAGTTCTTTGAAGCTTGTTCTAGAGTAGTATTCTCTAGGGAAGAACATAGTAGTGTTCTCTTGTTCTTGATCATTAGGAGTCTAATAGGGTTTTAGATTTCTATTCTTTATCTAGGGTTGATAAAGAGGGATTGTTGTAAAGCTTGTAATAACTGAATTTTATATAGTGGAACTCTAATCTAGTGTTGATTAGAAGAAACTAGATGTAGCTTCTCTTGAGAAGTGAACCAGTATAAATTACTTGTGTTGATTTTCTTTATCTCTATCTCTACAAGTAATCTTATTCATCTGTTCTTGGTGTTATTATCATTACTCAAAAAGTTCTGTTTTGACCTATTGATTTCTTGTTCTAAGTAATTTGATTAATTAAAAACATTTTTGGTTTAAAAGTGATTAAGATCCTTTGACTCTGATTTTATAAATAATTTTAAAATACCAAGTTTAAACCAATTCACCCCCCTCTTGGTTATTGTGGGTATTCTTATTGTCTTCAACAACCTGTGACAAAAAGCATCAATTGGGAAGAATGACAGAGATAGCGAGCAATAGAGAGATTTGAAAGAGAGATTGTAGTTTGCGTAAAATAGAGAGAGAGAGAGAGAGAGAGAGCGCTAGACATTTTTTGAGAGAGACAGAGAGCACCAGTCATTTTTATATTATCATATTTTATTGTACCTTTTCTTTGCTTTTTTTTTTCAGTCCTGGTCATCAATCGTCTATTTTCGGTAACAAAGCTGCCTCACTCGTGAATCCTTGGTTTTGGACTTTATATTAGAATTCGCCGTTGATCATAGCCAAACACGTTAATGTATTGAACATTCTTTAGCAAGTTGAGATGGGACAGACGAATTGAGCCATCTATACAAACTTAGGTGTATATAGGTGGTATTAGGTAGTTGCTTCATGAGCCATCTATACAATATGTTTTAACCTTTCAGAAAAGCTAATTTGAATGTAATTATACATTTCCAATTATGTGGAAATTTCGAATTATGTGGAGAAAATAATGGAGGGTGCAGAAGTAATTGTTATAATATATCTTATAATAGAAAGAATGTGATTGAAAAAAATAGATATAATTAAAAATTAATAGTTAGATACCCTAATATAGATTAATCATCATTCAATAAAAATATTAACATTTATAGTTGATATTGTTAGTTCAAAATGTATTTATTTTAGTGATTCTGTTATGAGTTCCATTTAACATTTCTTTTTGCACCAATATGTAAGTAATTTGAAAAATAAAAATGAGAAAATTATCACTCAAATTAGTTTCAAATATGACGACGTCTAGGATGGATCATTATCATAAGTATCTATCATGCACCATTATTTACAATGTTAGATTAATCTAAGGCCTACAATATTATTATACACCTCCCACATAAGATCTTTTCCCTCTTAATTTTCCCTCCTCTTTGTCAATGCATTCACCACCTCTCTCAACAACTCTGGTGACATCTCCGGGGAATGCTTCCATCCCTTCTGACAACACCTCTGAGGACTACTTCCATCACCATCATTCCCATAAAACTCACATCATCCTCGAATAATTTTTGTCAAGACACATGTAAATCAAAATTCATTAATATGTTACCCTTAATCAAAACAATAATAAGCACCAAATAAAGAAAAGAGAAAGAGTTTCGATTTAGGATCTCAAAAGAAGAGCAAAAACCCCTAAAGAACTCTTGGAATCGTTATCACACAACAAAATCCTCACTTTGCTTCTCTTCCCCGACTACACCGTTGCTGTTGCCGTTGGTTCCCCTCCGCGTTGTTGTAAGTCACCGAGGAGGGATCCGCAACATGATCCTCATTCCTCAACCTCGTTGTTGACAAGGAAGCCAAATACAGTGTCATGCCTACATGTAAGTTCAGGTCCTGCTCCATGAACAACGCCTCCGCCAGCATCAACGTGTAACACCCCAAATTTTTGAATTACGGTGATCTATATTCGAATTATTTGGGTAAAATGTTAATTAAGAGGCAGTATAAAAGGATTCAGGGAAAATGATGAAAATACCCTGGACATTTCAAAAATGATCAAATTGCCCTTAGGCATTTTAGCCAGATATTTAAGAAGGAAATTTTATAAATACCCTTGGATATTTTGAAAATAACCAGAATACCCTTAGGGTGACAATTACAAAGATACCCTGAACATTTTTAGAAATAACGATTATACCCTAGGATGAGTGGTGAAATTACCAAAATTCCCTTTAGGTCAAAAATGACCAGATGATTTTAGAAATTTTGTGGGAACCTGGAAAATGGATGAGATGCTCTTAGGTAACTAATTATTAACATAGTTGGTGACAAGAAACCCTAAACTAGAATTTCTAGAAATTTTGATAGATATTTTGAAAAGAGCTTAATCTAGACTATCTCAGGTATCAGAAAATTATAAGAAAAGGATGGATATAATCTATAGGATTTTCTCTTAATTATGGGAGGAATAGGTTTCCTAAATAAGATAGCTTCATAAATTAAATAATTAAATGCAAATTGGACCAATAAGAAATTAGAATTTGGCTATTACATGTAATAAAAGAAAAATTTGTTGATTTGGTTCCCTAAAACAAAGTCTTGGCCGTGTGATACAAAATCAATGGAGAAAGCTTTAAGAAACTTCAAGATGGGCCACATGGAGGGTTAAGAAGCTTGGAAATTTCCCATTGGTCCAATTGTAAAGTAAGGTAATAATGAATTAAGAAGATTTTTTTTGAAGAAAACTTCCTCTTGACTCCTTTGGACACGTAGACAGTTATAGGTATTATTTCAAAAATCCCAACGGTCAAAAGTTAGATATGTGAGATAGTAGTATATCCTTAAAATTTTAAAGAGATCCAACGGTTAAAAAATCCAGAATTAATATTTTACTAAAACGGGCTTTGGAAGAGATTTTGTGACTAATCCACATAAGAAAGCAATTAAAGACTTGACCTACAAGCCTTGAACTCCACGTGCAAATGAAGATAAATGGAGAAGAATATAGAAAACTCAAGAACTAGGACACTTGGAGGGTGCAAAATGCCTAGCCAATGAGGTGAAACCTAGTGAAAAGTGAGTGATGATGACTTAGGAAGATTTTTATGTAGCAAAGCTAGCCTTCCACGTGAAATGAAGCCAAATAGATTACCCCACAAGCCTAGCCTTCAACGTGCAAAGGGAGAAGAAGGGAGAGTGGTGTAGAAAAATCAAGAACCAAGCCACTTGGAAGGTGCAAAATAACTAGCCAATAAGGTGGAACCACATGGAAAGCTAGTCATTATGACCTTGGATGATATTTGTAATAAAAATCAAGATTTATCACCTTATAAAAAGGTGTAGGACCGAAAATTGGGCAGCTCTAAGAGAGCTTCAACCGTGCAAAACTCACTCCAAAGCCTTTTCATTTCATTCCTTTCTAATTCTACCTTTTACCTAAACCAAAGCAAAAATCTACACCTTTGGAAACCTCACGTGAAGCACTAAGGTTCTAGGAGCAAGGCTATTCAATTTTAAAGGAGAAAGCAAGATATGGGGAAGTTTATGATAAGCCAAGTTTGAATATTAATTACATAAGAATCCTTACTTGATTTCATGAAGAATTAAGCTTTGTAGATTAAGTGCTTGATGAATTGCCTCAAAGAAACAAAGATTGCTATATGAATGGTTATTTGATTAATTAACTTGATTTTTAGTGTTATAAATAATTTTTGAATAGATAACTTGAATCTAATCTAATTAATGAAAGTTAAAATGACTTACAACCATATGTTTTATGATTATTTCCAAGAAAATAATTGTTTAGAAGTATAGTGTCTATTTTGCTACAAGTATATATCTGATTAAAAGTATTCTAGGATTCCTTGAGCTTATATATTTAATTGATGCTAAAATTATATTGAAACTATGTTTATTACGCTGGACAATATAAAGATTAATATTAAATAAAGCTTTCTTTAAAGTATTTTATGAAACAAAGTTGCCTACCAAATGTTTGATAAAATGCTTCAAAGAGACAAAAATGTTTTAAATTGTTATTTTGATTCAATAAATAGTTGGCATATTTGTGTTGTGAATATGTTATGAACATTTATGGATTTCATGAGTTCTTATGAAGCTTTATGAGAAAGATTGTGTAAGGGTTGTTTATTTGAATAAGTATTTGAGTTTTGATATATTATGATTTGTCTTGAGAAATTTATGAAGTTGAATTATGGTTGAATGGTTGAGTACTTTTATACGGTGATATGTGATTGTTGAAAGAAGCGTTTCTATAAAATTTGATAAAGTTCACATGTTACTTGATGACTTATGAATTTACATGAATTATAAGTGGTTTTATGATTTTGATGATGAGAAATGAGTTGAGATGTGTATAATGTTGATGATGAAAAGTGATGAGAAACGATGTGATGAGATGAAAAGAGTTGTTGTAAATGAAACCATATCATGGGTATCATAAAAGTTGTATGTCAGTTGGTTATCAGAATGAAACCCGTGCGTTCAGATGAGTTGTTCCTGAGCTAGGGGGTGCTCTTGCAGTACGGAATCACTAAGCATGAAAATGTTCGTGTAAGTGAGAACCTAGGAAACACTGGGGTACCCTGACTGATCGGATAAATTCTGATAGGCCACTGACATAGGACTTGATATTACATGTTGATGAGTTTCATAGAGTTGTCATGTGCAAATGCCCGGTGGGGGTTAATCCATGATGTTGACCTCAAAAGGAGGTTTGTCAGATAGCTAAATTGAGTTCATGCGTTCAGAGGAGTCTGAGCTAGGGGGTAGTTGAGACAGTGAGTATCACACCACCATGATGATCACATAGGTGGAAGTGACATTCCTACGCGCCACTGGGCTACCCTGACTTAATGGATAAGTTCGTTCCACTGAGAGAGGGTGGGGCTATCTTAACTATGGCCATGTAATGAGAATCTGAGATCTTAGTCATGCATCATATAAAGAAGATGAGCATGCATTACTTGATGAGTATGTTGTATATATGTGTGTTGTATGAATGGTATGATTTGAACTATGTGCTGTGTAGATGATGTGATTTGATCTGTGGGTGAATCATGCGTGCATATTATTTTATAAATGCTATTATAACCATCTGGGTATATATTCTTTTGTATATGCTTTTATTCAAACTATGTTTGTCATAAACTTCCCTATTTTGTGTCTGTGGTTGACACCTGTGATGACCCCAATTCATTTGGGCGAGAAGAGAAACAGAAAAGCAGTGGATGACCATGAAGAGAAGATGATGAAGCTATTTTGATGAGTTGTACTAGACTTAGATCAAATGTAATTTGTGTTAGCATGTATTTGGGACTATATGATGAACTATATTTTGGATTGTATTGATGGACTGTATTTTTATTATAAATAAACCATGGTGAGGGAGAATCGTTTATGTCACAAATAAATTGTAAAATCGAAGCAAGAAGAAAGAAATTTTTTATGAAATTTATAACTAAGATAATTCTAATACAAAGTGGAAACGAGATTTCATTTAAAATCAATCGAACACGAGAGAGTAAAAGGAGGCGTTACACAACGCACGCAGCTTGCACCGACGATTCCGAGACACGAAGTTTGTTTGTGGAGGCGTTGGTGGAGTGAGCGAATCAGCTAATTGGAAAACCTCCATTTATCATATTTAATTCTTTTATTTTAGTTCAAAGCGTTGGATTTTCCAATTGATTTCTCCTATTTGATTTGATTATTGATCTTCAATCTCAAATGTTGAAGACTCTCCATATCTTGTGATTTGATATTGGACATTACAAGACCACCATCTAATTCGCATTTACAGGTGAAAGATATTTTAGAAAACAGAGAGGGAAGGAGAGTAAAGAGCGGAGAAGAAGGGAAAAGTGGCAAAAATAAGTGACGCTGTGGTCGAAAATCTTCCTCGATAGCGATGCAAGACGAACAACGGCACCAGCGAGGGAGAGATTTGGTTCAAGTATGTAAGTCCATGGTAAAATCAATACACCTAATAATAAAACTAAAGGTTATAAAAAATGGTGCACCATGAACCACGTGAAGTTATGATTCACATAAGACATCGTCTTTAAGTATACTAATACCTATTATATAAGTTTGTTTTGTACAAATAGGTGAATTCTAAGGTGAGGTTCAAAAATACAGGTTCACCGATGTGGAAGTGATTTTAACATGTTATAGCAGGTTAGTAGGTTAATTAAATATAATAATAATAATAATTCAGCATTTATATGTCTTGACTCTATTTTTTATTTTTTATTTTTAATCTCCTTCCTTGCAAGCGTGCTCTTCTCTTCCATTTTGGCCTCGTCGGAAACTCCCACCACCACCACCCCTAATCTCCCTTCTCCGTCTTTAATGTCTGGCAAGCTTGATGTTTACATTTTTGTATGATAAAGTTGTGTTGCCATTAATTGTAGTTTTATTCCCCAAAATTTGATTCTGATCTCTTCTCCTTTCCTCATCGGCACCACCCACCATCACGCCAATGACCTTCACTATTTACTAACATGGCAGAAATCCAAAGCACCATGAAAAAACACCAAAAACAGGGGGAAAAAAAGAACATTTAATTGACCGTCGTCGGTTTCTTTCTCCCCTTCTTTTTCGTTTTCCCCCTCAGATCTAAGATTTGGTCCTCCGTCCACGCCTCCTCTCCTGCCTCAACCTTGTCTACCCCCCAGTACACCCACAACCTAGATCACCTTATGTTAGCTTCTGTCGGAGTGCATTCTTTTAGTTTTGTGCCATTACAACTTTTGGTTTTTATTAAATAATGTTGTTTACTTTAAACAATTAATTTTAACCCATGCAATGAGAATGTTGCAAGAATAAGCGAGTAATCAATTTTTCATCCATGTGAAAAAATTGAAACTGGCAAAGGTGGTTGCCAGTATGTGGAATGGCAACACCTTTTATGCATTGGTGGTGTAACACCCCAATATTTTATTTATTGAATATGGATTTAAGAAAATACTTTAGGACGAATGGAAAATTATAATTCACTATCTAGAGAGATTTTTAGCACTTAATACACCTTTTGAAATAAAATTCCATTTAAGCTATTCTAATTATTAGAAAATTTTATAAAAGTGATGAACATAATATTAGGAGTTTTCTTATAATT
>PYAF01002284.1:21657-45386 GCA_007407185.1 Glycine tomentella
GTGTAACACCCCAATATTTTATTTATTGAATATGGATTTAAGAAAATACTTTAGGACGAATGGAAAATTATAATTCACTATCTAGAGAGATTTTTAGCACTTAATACACCTTTTGAAATAAAATTCCATTTAAGCTATTCTAATTATTAGAAAATTTTATAAAAGTGATGAACATAATATTAGGAGTTTTCTTATAATTATAAGTTAAATAGATTTATTTATTAAGATGGATTAGTGATGTTATAAATAAAAGAAAACAAGTGTAGTATTGTTTGTTGAAACTAGCTAACCGTATGATCAATAATGGAGGGGAAGGATGGAGTTATTCATAAGTTCATGTGCAAATAAATTAACTAGGAGCCAAGCTAATCAATTAGGAAGAAACAAAAGACAAAGTATATGGCACTACAAGAAATGACCACGGTGAGAAGAAAAGAAAAAAAAAAAAAACAAAACCATGTATTATTGGAACCAAAGGTGCTGCGAAGTAGAAGCGGTTGTTTCAGGTGGCTTGTGACGTGATAGGCCTTGCTGTTTACGGAATCCAAAGCTTAATTAAGAAGGAGAAGAAGATGGATCCAGCGATATCAATTTTCAAAAAATAAACTCACCCGATTACTGGTAATAAATCCTATTCGTCGATTATTTTAATAATATATCTTATGATTTAAACCATTGTCTCATTGATGTACCTCAAAAATAATAACTTCATATTAGAATCAGCCGTACAAATAATATAATTTTTATTAACTCAAACAATTATAATTGTTGTAATTTTGTAATATTCTTTAATTATCACTTTATTATTCTTTATGTGCATTTATAATTTTAGCAACAACGGGTCAGTTTTGTTTAAATTCTTTTAAAAAAAGTTTTAAATAGGTGTTACTTTAAAAAAAGTATTATTTTAATAAACAGATAGAATTTGTTTATTAAAATAAATATAATATATTTTTTAAACAAAAATAATTTAACCAAACACATCAGAAACTCATAAAATTGTTCATTTTGTTTAAAAAAATCACTTATTTTAAAAAATAAACATAAACAAACTATCTTCAAAATTAACCTTCCGCTGTGGATTATTTATGTTTTACTTTTTTTCCTATATAACATTGACTTGGACGTCGGGAGATCCCAAAAATGTTGCTTCCAAAATCAAATTCCCTTTTTTCTAAAAGAGGGAAATCACTCTAATGCTCACTTAAAATTTCATGTTAACTTAATTAAGGATATTTTACATTAAAAAATGCTAAGATAAGTTATTTTTTATAATTGAACTTTCCCCAGTAAAAAAGACAATTATTGAACTTTTCCGAACAAGACATTTATACCCAAATACATGTAAAGATTATCTCAATTGAATAAAATAAGATTAAATTGCATAACATATCAAATAAATATAAGTAACTTGTGTATATCTTTTGATTTCTAACACCCGAATTATAATTTTAGACTCTCCAGATACCCTAAGATTTTCTCACAATTTTAGTCCTTTGAATAGACTTTGAGAGTAATCCTCATTTGAAATTTAGTCATTCTTAAAGTTCATCCCTCCATAAAAGTATATTTGGTGAGACCAAACTCATGTCCTCTTCCCACAAACTAAACATATGTTGTCTAAGCTATCCTCATTGGGTATAACTTGTATATATCTACAATACACACCTTTTTATTTTTACTGCGTACACACCTAAATATTATCAATAAAACAATATTAAATTTAGTTATATTTTTTTTAATTTAATTGAGTTCCTTTATTATATTTTATAAAATAATAGATATGTTTAGACAAATTCATTTCTTACTAAAGCATTTTAAACAAAATTCACATCAAAAGCATTAACTATAAGCTTTTCTTAAAGCTACTTATTTAACATTATATGAAATAGTTTCTACAAAACAAATAAAACTTGCTATATTGAATATTAGATTCAAACAATTATTATCAACATCAACATCAACAATACCTTTAACCCAAACTAATTAGAATCCGTGGTAGATAAACTCAATGATAGATACGAGAAGGTTGAAAAAAAAAAGTGGAAGGGAAAGGGGAATTCAAACAATTATTATCATAACAAAAATCAAACAATTATGCATCAATAACCATTTATACAAAAATAGTTCACAACTTTAGAAAGCAAATCCAGATTGGTAGACTCAGATCTCAAACCGTTTTCACACCAAGCAAGCAGCATCAGTCCGTAAGATTTTTAAATCCACATGAGCAGATTAATACACAAACGAAAATTTCTACTCACACTAAGTCATTCAAATGGCCACCCAGAATACCCTGCATGATGATGATGGATATTCTCCGGGATAGTTGGTGTTGGTGTGCTGCTTCCTGTTGCTTCATCATTACTGCTAGAATGAGAAGAACGAAAAGGCCACAAAAAGGAAAATGGATTTCTCCTTCCACGGCTCTCCCTACCACTAGTACTTACCCTTGCGCTTCTACTTCTACCATTTGTGCCACGGTTACTACTACTCAATCCTTGTGGCGGCAGTTCTTGGCGGCAAACAGGGCAGGAGTTATGCTGGACCAACCATGGAACAATACAATCTGAGTGATATAAATGGTTGCATGGCATTTGTCTTGCTTCGGATCCCAGTTCAAATTTATCTTTGCACACCGGACAATGCGAATCTAATCGAAGATGCCTCTGTGCGATCTTGATGTTAGGCATTGCATCGATTGAGGACCTCGACGCCGGAAGGGGACCTTGCCTGTTGTTAGCTGAAAGCTGTTCAAACAGTTCTTCTAGTCCAGGACCGATAAAATAATCGCCTGTGTTACCCCGTGTCAGACCAATTCCTGGAGCCCCAATAAATAGAGCTTCAAAGCCACCATGTCTGGACAATCTAAAAGGTATTTGGCCACCAAAGATCAACAGGGGAGCAAACCCTGCACTGTGTTCAGGATTTGAATCTGTTTGCACCCTGACGTCACGGCTTCGCCCCCTATCTGCCATTTGATGCCTCATAAAGGCAGAGAATGTTTCCATTAGTCCAAGCCTTTGATCTCGTTCTTCATTGTTGTCCATTCCAAAGAAGTCAAAAGGATTAACATGGACCATATCATTAAGTTCATGAACAAATCCCTCATTACAGCTAGGACAAACCACATCTTGCCATCCCAACCGAACTGGCCTCCTGCAACTATAACACCAATGACTATTCCTACTGTTTGACATCCTCTTGTTTACTTCCTTAGTGGTCTCAAACAACTAATCACAAGGCTCTCCACACCACACTATCTTTAACTGTCACAACAGCATGATGACTTATATACTGCAAAAGAAATTTGATAACAGTCAAGGAACATTGGATATCACTCAGATTTAGATATTAAACACCATCACCACCACTAACGAAAGCCTTATCCTACTACATAAGATTGGTTACATGGATCACACAACACCATTTGGCTTGGTTAAATTTACAGATTAAACACCAATTGAACTAAATGCTATGCTGCTCTGCACACCAAATACTATTCAAATTGTCAGTATGAAGAATTAATCACTTACAAGCATCAATGCTTATATAAGAGGCATCTATAAAATTTATCACTGATTTGTAACTCTTAAGCAAACATTCTAAAATGCAAAGGGATTCATATAAGAGAACAAAAAAAAGTATATATGGATTCACACATTTCACCTAAAACCTTCTATGTTGTTTATTTCCATGATAATAAGTAATCATCAATCTTCCACTTAAAATTCGCCAAATTTAAGAAGACTTACACACTACTATGCTTCCAGTCTCAGTCCCACAATAAAGTTATTCATTTTGACTTACAATCTAAGAAGCAAAGACGACGGACACAACACAAGCAGAAACAACTCCATTATCAGATTCAAAAGTAATAAAAAAGTTGGCATCTTAATTATGCATAGTTATTAAATTAGATGCAATCTAAGATCAAAAGGAATAACATAACAATTCTGTTAAAAAGTAAAACATCACATAATAAGATGATTTTAATTGTAAGAAAAAGTATTACTGAAAAATCAGTGATTTATGTAAAATTACATGCAAAGTTATGAGAATGCGCTGTGGTTAATAAGGAACAGTTCTGGAAAGTTCCCCAGATTTTAAATGTGTCTATTTAATTCTTTTACACTCTTAAGAATAATTAAAAAAATTAGGGATTTAGGTTGGGGGAAAAATCTTGTTTTGCAATCTTCCAATGTTGGAAGAAAAAAGAAAAACTTAAAAACAAGTGAAGAAAGTAAGAGATCTTTAGCATCTTCTTCAGAAATGGGAGAATCAAGTGTGAACGCAACAGTTTCTGGAAGCTTCTTCCAAACCCATCATCCCTCCGAATCCCAGAATAGCTAATTAATGAGAATAAAAAGACAAATAAAATAAAAATGAGGCTTTTCGGAAAAAAAAATAAAAAAAAACTGCGTACCATACTGGAATATGTGTATCGAAAAGGACGTGTTGCTTAGAGCGATGCAAAGGGCAATGGTGAATGGTGAGTGAGTGAGATTGAGAGTGAAGATGGAAGAGAAAAGTGAGGGCAAGCTCTCCAACCCTAACCACTGGATGATGGCATGGGGCAGAGAAAGACGATTATTGAGGAGGAACCGACATCCAGCTTAGCTGGCACCGCATGCTTCATTTCCTCTACAGTTCTACTTCCTCTCCATAGTGTGATTGGTTTCTTTATGCTATTTAAAATATAAAAAAAAAAATGAGTAAAATATACATTTGAAGGAGGTATGATTTTTCACCACACAATTATGTTTGAGGCGGATAAAATTGTAATGGGAGGCAAAGTTGTCCAAAGCTATCCCTCTAACATCTAGTTAAATTGTCCAAAGCTAACCCAAAGGAATAATGCAAGGCTATTATAACAAGAAGGGAGACTTGGGTTGGTCTAAAGGAGGATGATGAGAAAAAGAAAAATGAAGGGGTTGTAGAAAAAAATGATGATGAAAAAAGAATAGAAAAAGGAAATGAGAAAAATGAGGAAGTAGAGACAAATGAAAAAATTGAGAAAAAGGTGATAAGTGAAGAAGAAGAAAAAATTGATAAAGGTAAAGTTGTACTAACCCCACCACTAGTTCAAAATATGCTTTATCCACATGCTCCATCCAAGAAAGCAAAAGAAAGGCAGTACAAGCGCTTCTAGATATTTTCAAACAACTGCAAATCAACATTCCTTTTTCTGAAGCATTGGAGCATATGCCAACATATGCCAAATTCATGAAGGATCTACTCACAAAGAAGAGAAGATACACAGATGATAAAACCATAGAGTTTGATGGAGGTCCATTCCAAGCCAAAGGTCTAGAAGGAGAGCTTGAAGCACTTCCTTTGGTGAACTTTAAAGGACCAATGACAAGAGCTAGGATTCAAGCACTTCAAGACCACATCCAAGCTAACTTGGACAAGTATGAAGAGGCACATCAACTCAAGGATAACAAGGGTTGGATTTTGATGTCTCAAGTTCAATTTAATTCAATAAATTCCAACACTTGTTAGAAGCAATTCTGTAAAAATTCAAAAACACATACTTTCTGTTTTAATCGATTACCTTAAGTCTGTAACCGATTACAAGAGGTTTAGTTACACATAGAAACAAAAATGGTTTGTTTTAATCGATTACCATTTGTCTGTAATCGATTACACAACTATTTGAAAAAATGAAAACTCTCTGTGTTAATCGATTACATAACGAAATAGTCGATTATTTGGTTCATCATTTGTTTCCAGAAGATCAAGAACAAAATAATCGATTACTTGGTAGAAACAATCGATTATTTGGACAAAATAATCGATTACTTGGACGAAATAATCGATTACAGTCAGTTATTTTCGTTTTTTATATAAAGCTATCAACTGAATATGAACATTTAACTCCATTTTTCTAAGTGAATGAAAGCAGAGTTCGTGTATAAGAGATTTCTCTCTTGTTCTTGTGTAAGAACTTCATGTTTCTTATCAATAGCTTCAAGCTATTGTGGCAATTCTTCCTAGGCTTATTGGAAAGCTTTTCCATGGTGCCATTCACCTTCATCCCTTAACTTTTCCCCACTTTCCATTTCTGAATTCTTAACAACTTTGTGTCCCTGAAGAAAACTTGAAATTTGAGTTTCAATGCAAGGAAGATTTGGGAAAATTCATGGTTGATGGGTTCAGCCATTACATCAGAGTTAGATGCAGGTTGCAGTGCAATCATCCAAAAGACCATTCCAGAAAAATCAAGTGATCCCGGTAGTTTCACAATCCCTGTGACTATTGGGAAATTATCAGTAGGGAAATCTCTTCTTGACTTAGGTGCAAGCATCAATCTCATACCATTATCCATGGTCAAGCGGATAGGGGAAGTTGCCATCAAACCAACTAGTATGACTTTACAATTAGCTGATAGAACCATTAAGCATCCTTATGGTATCATTGAAGACGTGTTGGTGAAAGTTGACAAATTCTTCTTTCCAGCCTACTTTGTAGTCATGGATATGGATGAAGATAGTGAAGTTCCATTAATTCTTGGCAGACCTTTCATGAAGGTTGCCAAAGTCTTAATCAATGTTGATGAAGGAAAACTCACTGTGAGAGTTCAAGATGATGCAATATAGTTCAACACTCTTGAAGCCATGAAGTATCCCACAGATAAAAGAGAGTGTTTTAGAGTCGATGTCCTGGATGAAGTAATTTCTAACTCTAAAAGATTTATGCACAGAAAAGATGGTTTGGAGAAAGCATTGACTGAAGCAGTTCAAGATGGAGATGAAGATGGAGATAAGGAAAAATCAGAATGTCTTCACCAGCTGAATTCTTGCAAAGAGATTCCTTATCATCAATCCCTCTTTGAAGAATTAAAGGAAGATAAGCAAAAAGAGGAACCAAAGCTGGAATTAAAAGTATTACCTTCATATTTAAAATATGTTTTTCTTGCAGGTAATTTTGAAAAACCAGTAATCATCAATACAAATCTTTTTGATGAAGAAGAAAAGAAACTGGTGAAAGTTTTACAGGATAACAAAGAAGCCATTGGTTGGACATTGTCAGATCTAATAGGTATTAGTCCTTCTTACTGTATGCATAGAATTTTAATGGAAGAGGATTATAAACCTATAGCTCAGCCTCAAAGACGCCTTAATCCAACCATGAAAGAGGTCGTCAGGAAAGAAGTAGTCAAGCTACTAGAAGCAAGGATTATATATCCTATTTCTGATAGCCAATGGGTAAGTCCTATACAGGTAGTACCCAAGAAAGGTGGTATGATTGTTGTTAAAAATGATAAAAATGAGCTAATCCCAACTCATACTGTTACGGGTTGGAGAATGTGCATTAGCTACAGGAAGCTCAATAAAGCCACTAGAAAGGACCATTTTCCATTACCTTTCATGGATCAAATGCTGGAGAAACTAGCAGGTCAGCAATATTACTGTTTTCTTGATGGTTATTTAGGATACAATCAAATAAATGTTGATCCTGAGACCAAGAGAAAACAACTTTTACTTTCCCTTCGGTGTTTTTGCTTAGAGGAAAATGCCTTTTGGTCTTTGTAATGCACCTGCTACCTTTCAGAGATGCATGCTTGCTATCTTTTTTGATCTTGTTGAAAAAAGCATTGAAGTATTTATGGATGATTTCTCTGTTTTTGGTACTTCTTTTGATATATGCCTCTCTAACTTGGATATTGTTTTGAAAAGATGTATTGAAACAAATCTTGTGCTTAATTAGGAAAAATGTCATTTTATGGTGACTGAAGGTATTGTATTGGGTCACAAGATCTCTATGCATGACATTGAAGTGGACAAAGCCAAAGTGGATGTTATTGAAAAATTACCTCCACCAACAAATGTCAAAGGCATCAGAAGTTTTCTGGGACATGCAGGATTCTACTGGCAGTTCATCAAAGATTTTTCCAAGATTGCTAAACCATTAAGCAATCTCTTAAACAAAGAATTCCCTTTTCATTTTAATGATTCTTGCTTTAAAGTTTTTGAAACTTTGAAACAAAATCTGGTTCCTGCACCCATAATCATTGCACTAAATTGGAATCTTGATTTTGAAATAATGTGTGATGCAAGTGATTATGCTGTAAAAGCAGTGTTGGGTCAAAGGAAAAACAAAGTTTTCCATGTTATACATTATGCAAGCATGGTTTTGAATTATGCTTAAATCAATTATGCAACAACTGAAAAAGAATTGCTTGCAATAGTGTATACCTTGGAAAAATTTACATCATACTTGATAGGATCGAAAGTGGTGATTTTTACTGATCATGCTGCTATAAAATATTTGCTAGTCAAATCTGACTCTAAACCTAGACTTATCCGTTGGGTTCTACTGTTACAGGAATTTGTTTTAGAAATCAAGGATAAGAAGGCGTGTAAAAATCATGTAGCTGATCATCTTTCCAGACTTACCAGTAAAGAAGTAGCCACACAAGATCCTGAAATTCAAGAAGAATTCCCTGATGAAAAGCTATTCAATATTTCAGAGAGGCCATGGTTTGCAGAGATGGCTAATTTCAAAGCAGCAGAAGCAATTCCTGATGATTATACATGCCACCAAAGAAAGAAGTTTTTTAGGGATGCCAAGTACTTTGTGTGGAATGATCCTTACCTCTTCAAAATTGGAGCAGATAATCTCCTGAGAAGGTGTGTAACTCAGGGGGAGGCAAGAAACATCTTGTGGCATTGCCATAGTTCACCTTATGGAGGCCATTACAATGGAGAGAGGACTACTGCAAAAGTTCTCTAGTCAGGATTCTATTGGCCTACATTGATTAAAGATGCCCATGAATATGTGCAGAGGTGTGATAATTGCCAAAGAACAGGTGGAATCTCCAGAAGAAATGAAATGCCACTACAAAACATTCTTGAGGTCGAAGCTTTTGATTGCTGGGGGATAGATTTCATTGGTCCATTTCCATCATCATATTCAAATGAATACATCTTTTTAGTTGTGGATTATGTGACTAAATGGGTAGAAGCAATAGCTGCACAACATGCCGATGCAAAGACAATCATTTGCTTCTTAAAGAAAAACATATTTTCAAGGTTTGAGACATCTTGAGTGTTGATAAGTGATGGAGGATTTCATTTTTGCAACGTCCAACTGAAGAAAGTTCTCCAACACTACAGTGTCAGACACAAGGTAGCCCCACCTTGTCATCCCAAGACCAATGGGCAAGTTGAAGTTTCAAACAGAGAAATCAAAAAGATTTTAGAAAAGATAGTTGCTCAATCAAGGAAGGATTGGTCTCAGAAACTAGATGAAGTTTTATAGGCATACAGGACAACATACAAAGCTCCTACAGGACTGACACCCTTCCAATTGGTCTATGGCAAATCTTGCCATTTACCTGTTGAGTTGGAACATAAAGCTTTCTGGGCATTGAAGTTTTTGAACTTTGACCCTACTTCTGCAAGTGAACACAGAAAACTCCAGCTTCATAAGCTGGAGGAATTGAGGTTTTCAGCGTATGAAAATTCTAAACTTTATAAGCAAAAAGTTAAATTTTATCATGATAAGAAGCTGTTGAAAAAGAATTTTCAACCTGGGCAACATGTTTTGTTATTTAATTCTAGATTGAGATTGTTTTCAAGTAAGCTAAAATCAAAGTGGTCTGGACCATTCACCATCAAGGAAGTAATGTCACATGGAGCTGTAGTCCTTGAAGATCTAGCCACAAAAAGAACTTGGATTGTAAATGGTAGCAGAATCAAACATTACTTAGGTGGTGATGTTGAAAGGCTCACCACTGTGGTACAATTGCAAGAAGTTTGAGCTACAAGGGAAGTTTATGGAAGGTTCTAAAACACTTACTATGTTGTTAAATTTCTATTAATACTCACTTGATAAGTCTGGCTTGGGCTTGGAAAAAGGAACTTCATCTTCCAAATCACAGTTTGACTCAGACAAGTGTGATTTCTGTTGTAAAATTGGACACTTTAAATTCAAATGCATCCACAAGAAGAAACAAATGTCTAAGGGTACTAACTATGTTGGACCCAAAAAGATAGGGTACCGAAATCTCAAATAATTCCTGTTGTAGATATCCTTGGTATGAAAAAGTCACGGTTTAAGTTGGTATATGGACAATGAATGCTCACGACACATGATGGGGGGAAGTTCTATGCTCCTAGACCTAAATCCACATGAGGGAGTAGCGGTTGCCTTTGGAGGCATAGGCAAAGGAAAGATCTTTTTATAGGTAAAATTTGTTAGTATGTAGGTGTTCTAGAGACAATCTGATTTATTAGTTTAACACCTTGTACTATTTATTATTTCATGATTAATAAGAGAAAACTTTATCTTTATCATATTTATGTCTCACCTATATTTATAGTAATATGCGTTTAAAGATAAAGGCCCTAGGGATAGAACAAGTGTACACTCGAGGATCTATGATAGGGATCATGATCATGAGGATTCGAGGACACTACATGTCTATTGCCTAAAGCTAGTTCCTAGTCTTGAATCATCAAGAAAGAGCATTGTGATCTCAATAAGACTAGTACGACATATTCTACTTGTGTAGAGATACAAGGTAGGGACCTTATGGAATGCAGGCATGGTGATGCCTTAGCTGATGTCGTGGGTGGATCCGTTAGGGAACAGATGGTACTGAACTAACCCTCTGAGAGACTCCACAAGGATTCTTTAAAATACCATTGGATTTGTAAAGTTTCTCATTGTTTGGTAGTGCGGATCGTCCTAGACTTGAGGATGTCATCGAATACTATGTCCTAGGATTATACTTTGACTGTACAACTCTATCCGCCTGAAAATGGGGAGAACAGTGTACTCTTGGGTATAACCTGAATATATGAGTATAGATGGACATGCCGAAAGGACTCACAATCTCTTACGAGGGATTAGTCGTTCACAAGACCGATAGGGCTTGGATGACTTCTAATTGACTCAAAAATCTATGCATAGTAAGAGATCATGAGGAGTCATGGTCCATCTTAGAGTCAATAGAAGAAGATTCCTAGTTCCTGTGAAAAGCTACATTTAGTCAATAAAGAGATGATGGAGACATGATATCCAAATTAGAAAGGTAGATCACTTGATCAACTCAATTATTTTTGGGTCGCAGAGCCTTGCTAGTGTCTTATGTGGTCATTAAATGAATTGGGCCCGTTAAAAGAGTTTAATTGGTTCAAGTTTATTTATGTCAGTTACTAATTGGGCCTAATGGGTCACACAAAAAGTTATTCTTTGTTGCAAGTTATAACAAGTTTGGGCCAATAATAGTTATTGGGCTTTATCAAGACTGTGAGTTAAATTGGGTTAGAGTTGGACTTCAAGCCCACTTGAATCATGCGTCCTATTTAGGGAATTAGTGGTGAAATTGGTTTCTCCACTAATGGGCCCAAATGTGTTGACAGGTCCATGGCCTTGGGCCACGAATCCTAGTAAGTCAAGGAGTTGACTAAACCAAAATAAGTTTTAGGAAAATTCAAAATTTAAATTTGAAATTTGAAATTTGAATTTGAATTTTAAATTCTATGAGGTTAAGTTGTTGAGGATAATTTAAATTATCTAAATGAATTAACTAATAAAATTTGGATAAAGATTCTCTCAACAACATTATCATTTGAATTCAGAATTCAAATGAGTTTTGTTACAACAAACTTTGGAGGGATGAGAGAGAGAAAGAGGTGGTTTTGATGAAAGGGTCTTGATAGATTCTTTTTCAAACTATCTGCAACAAATGGATAGGATCCATTCACATGAATTTTGAATTCAAGTCTTACAAGAGTGGAACAAACTCAAGGATGTTCTAGTAACATCTTAAATTTCGAAATTCTTAACAAACTGGGGCTGATTTGGAGTGAGAGGATAATGCAATGCAACAACCTCATCTCACCTTAAATAGGCGCCTATGTGGGGAGGATAGAGAGAGATAATTTTTTTCCCCTTCCTATCTTGGTTCTGAATCAAGTTCTAGTTTTTCCTCTACCTCATCTTCTCTCCTATTTTGCTACACCTTCACCTGACCTCAAGGCACCTTCATAGTCTTGAGAAAAGAAACCAAATACTTGAAAACCTCATACCTTGCATGTGCCTGGCAAGCCAGCAAGGAGAAGGAGGGATCAAGGAGAAGAAAAAATTCTCACTTGCAAGAAGGAGATAACAATGTGGATCACCATTGGAGGGCATCATCTTCTTTGAGCCTTCAAGTGATAAAGGTATTTCTAAAACCCCAACGTGTCTCAATGAGTAATTCCTAAGCACACACACATAAGGTGCATAGATGGTCTATGTTTCCGCATCGAAAATTTTGTTTTTACCCTCATGTAAGTACACCGTGGTTGGACCAAGGTGTTGCGTTTTTCTTGAACTTTCAAAATTGGTATTCCTTCTCTAGCCTCCATAGACAATGTGTTATACGTTGAAGGTCGGAAGTATAACCTACTTAGCATAAGTCAATTTTGTAATAGTGGTTGTATTGTTTCGTTGAATGTCAACTTAAAGCATATTTCAAAATTATCGAAAAAGGATTTAGTTAAAGGACTGCCTAGGATCTGTTGGAAAACTCATCTTCTCTATGAAGCATGTCAGCAAGGGGAAAAAAGGTCTTTCAAATCCAAAAATGTTGTTTCCACTTCCAGACCATTACAATTGTTACATATGGATCTCTTTGGACCAACTATAACATTTAGGCTGGGAGGAAAGAAATATGGCTTTGTCATAGTTGATGACTATTCTAGATAAACATGGGTATACTTCCTTGCTCATAAACATGAGTATTTCAAGGTCTTTGAAATATTCTATAAAAGAGTTCAAAATGAGAAAGATTTTTGTATCTCTTCTATTAGAAGTGACCATGAAACTGAATTTGAAAAATGTTGAGTTCAGATCATTCTGTGAAAAGAATGGTATTTTCCACAACTTATCTTCACTAAGAACACTTCAACAAAATAGGATAATTGAAAGGAAAAACATAAAACTGCAAGAGATTGTCAGGACCATGCTCTATAAAAACTCACTTCCTAAACATTTTGAAAGTTGGACTGCACGTTCTGTGACGTTCGTGGAACATGTTCATAAGGGCGAAAAACAAATTTTTTTCTATTTTGTTCTTTGTTATGGAACCCGTAACTCCTTACGGTCCTCATGAAACTTGTTTAGAATCTACTCATTAAAATGCTAGGGTTTTAGAATTACCTTTTTGACTGCTTGAAAGGCTTCATAAGGATGATGCCCTCCAATGGTGATACACAAGATTATATCTTTAATGCTTGAGAGAACTCATTCTCTTTCTTGATCTTCCTTCACTTGGTTGCTTGCTAGGCAATGGCAAGGTGAAGGCTTCAAGTGTTTGGTTTATTTCTCAAGACAAAAAATGGTGTCTTGAGGTTAGGTAAGATGATGAAGAAGAAAGAAAAACAAGAACTTGGGTTCTTGAAAGAGCATTCACACATAACATAAGAGTGGAGTGCTATTTATCCTAGGAGCCTATTATCTTGTAATATTATTAATATTAAAATCTTAACTCAATCACTCAAAATTAGCCCAAGGATCTATAAATTCGAAATTCCACCTTTCATCATCACATCCCTTGGTTGTTACTTTATCTATTTTATTTAAATTAGTATTTCAAATAAAAAAGTTGTTTAAAGAAACATTATCCAATCTTTATTGGATAGTTTTGGATAATTTACAATTATCCTTACAACCTAACCTCTTTAATTCAAAATTCAAATTTAAATTTCAAACTTAAAATTTAAATTTAAATTTAAATTTAAATTCAAATTTCAAAATTTCAAAATTCAAAATTCAAAATTCAAATTCAAATTTTGAATTTGCCCAAAACTCATTTTGGTCAAGTCAACTTCTTGACTTACTAGAACTCATGGTCCAAGATCCTATTGGGCCTTTTAAAACATTTGGGCCTATTAGTGTAGAAACTAATTTCTCACTAATAGTCCAAATGGGGCATATGCTTTAATTGGATTTGGAGTCCAACTCCAGCCCAATAACTATTATTGGTCCAAACTTGCTTGTTATAAGTAATCAAGAACAACCTTTTGTGTGTGACCCATTAGGCGCAATTAGTCACTGATGTAAATGAACTTGGACCAATTAAACTACTTTAATAGGCCTAATTCATTTAATGACCACATGACACACTAGCAATGCTCTACAACCCCAAAACTAATTGAGTTGATCAAGTGATCTACCTTTCTGATTTGGATACCGTGCTGACACCATCCCTTATATCGTTATTCACACTTAGTCGAGAGCAAGTTTAGAAACACTGGGTTGGACGCCCTTGTTATGGTTTAGGCTTCTTGCAATTGGACAACCGTTGTGAGACAATGGCTTCTATGTTCTCCTTCAAAATTTTCACCTCTTTCTTTTCTTCTTCAGAAAGACTTGAATTAATGATAACTCGTTTCTGTGAATCACTTGCAAGAAAAACATATTTCAAATGTGGAGGTAATGCTTTCAACTCCATTTGTTATTCTTCATTCTTCTTTTCCTCTGTTAATTATTTAAAGAGAGATTGGTGGTAAGGAATTTCCTTGAAAGCATCTAGATGTCGGAGACAATCTGAACTCTCATTTTCTTCAAATTCATGTATCTTATTAAATGCTTCAGTCAATGTTTTCTCTAAACAATATTTTCTTTGAATCAACCTCTTGGAGTCAGAAATCACTTCATCCAAGACATCCACTCTAAAACACTTCCTTGGTTCCTTTGGGTTAACCTTTGCGTTTGTTGAAAAAGATCCACTTCCATGCCCAGACAGTTGTTTTGCAAGCTGACCAACCTAAACTTCAAGATTTTTAATGGAAGCATCAATGTTCTTCTGGTTTTTGATGGACATCTGCATAAACTGAGTTAAAGTATCTTCCATTTTTTACATTTTATCAGGTTGAGCTTGGTGTAGTTGTTGTTGTGGACCCCTATTTGAAGGAACTGCCTAAGAGTTGTTAGAAGGACCTACAAAAGAAGGATTAGTGGGACCAGAATATGCATTATTATTTTACTGGCTCCAGCCATAAGGTTGATTTGAACCTGAGAAACCTCTGTAGCCTTGGTAATTTCCTTGAAATTTTTATTGAGGTCTGCCTTGATTCTGCAAATAATGTGCCTCCTTTTCCTGTTCGCAATCACCAGGTGCTGAACAATGGTCATTCTGATGGTCACCACCACAAAAATCACATATTACAACTTGTTGAACTTGATGAGCTTGGTGATATTTCTGTGATCCACGTTGCTGAAATTGTTGAGGAAGTTGGCTTATCTATTTTGTTAAGGCCTCTATTTGATGAGTCAAGAGTTTATTCTAAGCTAGATTTGCATTCTGAGTATCCAACTCCATTATACCTTTCATTTGAACCGGAGCCCTATCATGGTGACTCTGATAATTGATTGAGTATTTTTAGTTTAATTTTTCTATTCTTATTAGCTTATTTGAATTCTCTTGGAATTTTATTTCCTCACTCTAACTCAGTTTTTATCTTAGGCAAACAAGTGGGCTTAATTAATAATTGTTGCTTATTTTCGGATTTTTTGCTTACTTGACCTATCTTCCTTGTGCAGGACCTAGAGAGCTCTACAAAACTCCAAAATGGCGCATATGAGTAGTCCCTGGAAAGATAAGGAAAAGATCTACAATTTTGTCAGATATAAGCCAAGGCCAATTATGTCAGTTTGAGGGTCATTTTAGGCTTGGAAGTCAGAACCCCTGCACTCGAGTTTTGGGTTGCAAATTGGTGTAATTACTAATTAGTTAGATTAGATGGGCCTAATCATGGCCCATCCTTTCCTACTAACCAATCACTATATTTTAGTGCAATTAGTTAGTGAAAATACACACTTTATTTTTTGAGCACAAACATAATTTGTAGTTTCTTTTAGAAGTTTTCAGAATTAAAACATTTTCTCTCATTTTCTCTCAACTGTTCTTTATTTTTCTTCTTCCTTTCGTCTCTGTTCTTTTATTTTTCTCATATAAATTTTGTGGCTCTTACATTGATGATGATCATGGAAGGCTAAATAAGTAATCAATCTAAGGATCCAGTCCAAGCAAGGAGAATTTGAGTTCTGGTTTGGTATTCAAATTTCTATGTGAATGTTCATCTTCTTCAATCTTCTTTATGATTTTCATTATTATGAATATGCTTAGGATTGAAAACAAATTAGGTTCTAGATTTAATTCCTAATATTTAATTTTAATCATAGATTGTTTGGATGATATTTCAATCTGGTTTGTGATTTCAATTGATTTAAGAGTTAATTCGATTGAACTGCTTCTAATGATATTGAATGAACCTTCATAATATGATCATTATATGAAAACTATGATAATTTACATTGCTTGGTTTGGTGAATTGGATTGATATTCTTGAATCTGTTTTACAACATCTTTTATCAATTCTGTTAATTTATGCATTTTTCTTCAATTCTTGTTTGTGTTTCTGCAATTTTTGTTCACTGTCTACAAACTGTTCGATAAATTTCTCCCACTATTTATAATTAGATTAAGTCAAGAACCAAATTGGACTGTGTCTCTGAGTCGACTTAGGTTAATCTTATGCTATAGAATTATCTTAGTTTTATTTGTTTTGTAGCGATTCGACAATCATTATCAAAATTGGTGTCGTTGCCAGGGATACGGTTCATTGTGTGTCAACTTTTAATCCACTCATAATTAGATAATAGTATCGGTACCATTGATATTAGTATAGTATAATTCCATTTGTCTACAAAAAATTCAAAAATTTGTTTATAGATAATTGATAGAAGATAGATATAGATAATAAAAAAATTCAAAATATTAAAAATTTGTTTCTAGATAATATATAGAAGATAGATATAGACAATAATAAAAAATTCAAAAATTTGTTTGCTAGATAGTAGATAGAAGATAGATATAGATAGAAGGAAGATAAATATAGAAAGATATAGATAGAAGATAGATAGATATAGATAAAAAAATTTCAAAAAATTCAAAAATTTGTTTCTAGATCATAGATAGAAGAAGATCGATATAGATAATAAAAAAAATTTAAAACTCAAAAAAAAGTTTTTAGTCATTTATTGTGGTGTTTTTGAATTTAAAAAATAAAAAAATAAAAAAAATTTCAAAAAAGTTCTTATTGGGAAGTGACGAGTTGTATCATGGCATTTGATGAAGCGCGGGTATGGAAAGGAAGCTTCAATTGCAAGAACTTGAAGAGATCCACTTAGAAGCCTATGAGAACTGCAAGATTTACAAGGAGAAAGTGAAGAGGTTTCATGACTCTAGGATTCTTAGGAAGGAGTTCCATATTGGCCAAAAAGTGCTCTTGTTTAACTTTCATCTTAAGCTTATTTCCAGTTAACTTCGATCTAGATGAGATGGAACTTTTGTTATTACTAATGTTTTTCCCCATGGTGCAATTGAGATTAAAAATGAAGTTACCGACAAGGTCTTCAAAGTGAATGGTCACCAACTCAAGCTATTTCATGAGAGCTCGCAAGTAGAGGAAGAGCTTGTGGCAGACCTCTCTTTGGTCTTGCCAATTTTATGTGATGATGTGCCTTGAATGACATTTGGGGAGTTTTCTTTTCCCTTCTTTTATTTTGTTGTCTCTTTGTTTGCATTTCATTGCATGCTCACATTGAGGACAATGTACATTTCAAGTGTGGGGTGAAGGGTTACAAAAACATTTTCTATTTTCTGTTTTCTGTTTCTATTTATGTTCTTGTTTTGCTGCATTTGTTTTGTTTTGTTGTTATTCTATTTTTACATTCAGAAAATAAAAAAAAACAGAATTTAGGCACTTTTCATGTTTTTCATAGGATTTATAACTTGTATAAATTGTGAGAAATGTACTAATTTTTGTTGGATTGAAAGGTTTCATGCTTGATGTGAATTATTGTTGCAATTGTTGAAGTGATAAGTAGATTTGAGAAATAGAATTTAAGATAGATCATGTATTAGGGAATTTTCGTGAGTTTTTGGGCCTTTGTGGATGAATCACATTATTTCATTCATGTTCTTTCATGTGTGATTTCACTCTGGTGCTAGATTACTCTATGTTTTACCTTGCCTCTTTTGACATTCCCTGTTGCATATACTTTGATTGATATGATTTAAGCCTTCTTTCTTTTATCCACTAGCCAAATAAACCTATCCTTGCATTGATATCCATTGTCACCCTTTTTTAGCCTTTAACCTTTTCTTTCTTGTGTAGCTCATTAAAAAAAAAGTAAAACCATGTTATCCTAACTTTAGGGAGAAAAGGGGCCTTGAAATTGTTTTGGGAGTGGGTTTCAAACAAGTGTGGGGTATTTTTATTTATTTTTGATTTGGAAAGAAAAGAAAAGAAAGAGTTTAAAAAGCAAAAGTTCAAAAAAAAATGAAAAAAAAAGAAGTACAAAAAGTTAAATGTAATGAAAGTTGTTGTGGTTCATTTTCATCCGTATAAGTTCTCTTAATTTAATTTTGTTGTTCTCCACCTTGTTTCTTTGTCTCTACCCCTTGTTTTACTTGTTGGCTGTTAAGACTCTTGGTAAGCGTACCAATTTGTCGTTGTAAGTTACAAAATTTATAAAGATCGTCTCCACATGGACTTGAGCTACTCAGTTAATCCAAACAAAACTTAACAGTTCAATAGTTATGTACAATAAGGATGAGCGAAATTTCATTTGATTACGAAAATAACGAAAAATTACGAAACTAGTAAAATGAAATATATTTATGAGAAAGTGGGATTGGGTTTCATCATTCATACCTTTAGTATTCAATTAAATTTACCATGTATAAATCATTTTCTATTCTTATTGATGCACACATTACCTCAAATCGATCCCTCGCATTCAAGAATTCTAAGGATATCCACCAAATATCGATCCCTCGCATGTGAAGTAAATACCTGATGGAGGATCAATGCAAGCTAAAGAGCTAGGACTCAAACACTTCAAGATCATATCCAATCTAACTTGTATCTCTTGGAAAAGCAAGAAGAAGCCCACAAAAGTAGTGGAAACACAAAAGGAGTGTTGTCTGTTTTAACAGATTAAAAGCATCATGTAACAGATTAAAAGCATCTTTTGATACATGTAATCGATTAAAAACATCCTGTAATCGATTAAATCAACCTGAAAATTGTATATAGCTCTGTTTTAATTGATTACATGTCGAATTAATAGAATATTTTGTTTATATATCAATTTCTAGGAAGGATAAGAGCAAATAATTGATTACCAAACCAAGTAATCGATTATTTAGGTTAAATAATTGATTACATGGACGAAATAATCGATTAAATCAGTAAACTCTGCAGAAGCGCGAAACTTAGAAGCCAAGGGTCATTTTAAAGAAAGCTTGCACTTCAAGCTACATTTGGGCTTCATTTCAATTTGCATTTACATTACATTTAGTGTCATTTAGCTTGTTAATTCGTGGTCTATATAAATCACTCACAAATTGATTGTAAGTAACTTTGGTTCATTAATACAATTCTGAAAATTGTTGTGAGAGTTTCTCTCTTATTCTTGTTCAAGAACTTCTTGAGTCTTATCAATGGCTTCCCAATGCTATTGTGGTGATTCTTCCTAGACTTATTGGAGAGCTTCTCCATGGTGTCTTCATCTTCACCCCTAACCTTTCTTCCATCTTCCATTTTCTGCAATTCTAAACTTCTAAACAGCCCCAATTGTCAAAAAGTGCTGGAATTTGGGTGTTCTTGAAGATTGCTTGAAGAGTGGGTTCTATTGCAAGGTAGATTTGGGAAATTTCATATAAATGACTCCAGTCATTTACTTCATGTGGTATCTAGAGCCTAATCCTTGTAGAATTCTTCTTCAAGTTCAGTTTTTAGATTTCTTCAAAGGTAAAATTCTGCACCATATCCAAAAACGAAAAATCCATTTAAATTCCTTGTTTCTTGTTGTTTTCTTTGGATTCTTGGTGGTGTGGGCTTTTTGAGTGTTCAGCCACAAAACCTTAGTGTTTTCTTCAAGTTCTATGTGATTTCATGTTCTCATGTTCTTCATGTGTTCTTGATATTTTTCTAATTTTCTTGTCTTGATCCTTGTCAATTTTTGTTTGTAATGTTTGGTGTGTTGTATGATCACTTGTTTTGATTCTACTCTCATGTCTAAACTGAATTGAATTGTTAGAAACAAATTTTACATTTGTTATACATCATATTTTTTTGTGATTCATCAATTTCCTTAAGAAATTTTGAACTTGTGCAATAGAAAAACAAAAGCTGAAAAAGTTTTGTGAAAGAAACAATCAAAAGCAAAAAATAAAATACATTAAGTGGTTAAAAGTGAAAGAAAAACAAAATTTAGAAGCAAATCAAAGTTACAAAAGCTACAAGTTCAAATTTTCTTTGCACAACAAAATTACATGAACTTGTATGACATGCAAATTTGATGAAATTTGGCTTCTAGCAATTGAATTTGATTGACATATCTTCCTTGTGTAGTTTAGTACAGCCATAGTATTCCTTGAATTGTCTCATTAATTTCCAATTTGAGTTGTGCTTTTCCAAAATTTTTCTTTTGTTGCTTGTCTCTTAAATTTCCAAGGTTTTGTCTTAAAGTTTTCTTGTTCTTTGGACTCTTGAGTCTAGCCTAGAATCATTTCCTATTTCACTATAGTAAAGAAGCTTGATTTAATTAGAAGTTATTGCTTAAGAACTATAGAGAGGAATAAGAGTGGAATAAGGCAAGAGAGAACATTATAGAAAAAGCCTAGAAAGTGTGCAAACACGAGTGAGAGTGGTAAACACTTAGAGAGGGGTGAGAATTTCCTTATATACTTGTGTTTCTGCTAACCATTTTTTTTGAAGGATGAGTTCAAGTGGAGGAGAGGCTTTGTCACCTAAGACTTCTTCTAGGTTGATGAAAGTCATGACAAAAAAAAATGAAAGACTTGGAAACCAAAATGGATGCCAAAATTGAGGGGATAAAAAGGGAGACCCAAAGAAGAAGTCATCCAATGGGTATTGTGGATGGAGAGGCTCATAATAGTAGGAGGTTGAGTGAGTATGTTTTTTCTCATGGAGGAAACTATTATGATGAGAGGAGTGAATACCTTGGAAATACCCCAACATTATAATCATTATCACGTGCTTTATGCAATCAAAACGTTATGCCCTATTCCTAGCAACGTAACGTAATGAGTAAAACCATTCAGTTCAGATTCTAAGGGCACTTTCCAGTCAAGCTTAAAATCTAATTTCATGAAACTAGTAATCAAGTAGAATAAAACATTAAGAACATAATGAAATTACCAATAAGGAATACAAAAGATTCATGCATAAATAAATATTAAAAGAGATGCATAGGGGTAAGAAGATTACATCCAATCCTTAAGAGAAGCTAGCCAACATTATGGAAAGCACCTCCTCAAGGGAAGAATTGATGAAGGGAACCATCATCGCTTCTTTCCGGCAGAGTCTCCACACTAATTCTCACTTTTCTCACTCTCCCTAAGCTATCCTAAGCTACTCCTACGTACAAGGGAAGGTAAATTGAAAGTGGAAATGAATTTGCTTAAGGTTTGCATGGCTATTTATAGAATTTGGTCACCAGCTTGTGTCCACTCGCCCATGTGAGTGATTTTGCCTATGTTTGCTCGCTTGGGCAAGCTAGCCTTATCTCCTTGGATCTTGAACTCGCCTGGGCGAGTGATTTGGCTTGAGGATGCTAGCCTGGGCAAGTTAAAAGCTTAACAGTGAAGAAAGGTCATGGCCCTGGATGAGTTATGGGCCATTTAGCTTATGACACCCCCCCAATTTTGATCTTTATGCCCCTTTCGCTTGCTTTGCTTGCTTGGATGCTTCGGATATCATCATACCCTATCAAAATACAAAATATGATTGGACTAATCTTTCAAAATATGAAAAAAAATATTTACATAAGTACTAAATACAAATTGACTAGGTTTAGGGTAAGTTTATAAGCAAATTTACTAAGATCAAAAGATAAGTGACGACATTGTAAACCTAGATTTTACTAAAATAGGGCACTTATCATTGGCATACTCCCCATTGAAAATGATAGGAATACTTCAATACAATCAAGAGGGGGGGTGAATTGGTTGTATCTTGATATTTTTAAAATTTTATAATCAGAGTTTCCATAGGATCTTTATCACTTTAAAAATTATTTTGAAACCAAGAATCTTATATTCAATCAAATTCCTCTGTCAAGAAAATCAATAGACAACTGAAATCTTTCTGTGCAAATAATTTGATTCACAAATCAAAGCAATAAAGAGATGAAGAGAATAGAATAAAGATCAGCCACAATTTTTATACTGGTTCACTTCAAACACTATAAAGCTACATCCAGTTCTTCCACTCAACACTAGAATGGAGTTCCACTATTGCAAATTAATGTTCTTACAAGATATTACAAGCCTCTCTTTATCAACCCTAGATAAAGTTCAGGGATCTAAAACACTATTAGATTCTTAGAGACCAACCCCACTGAGAACACTACTCAGCAACCCCTAGAGAAACACTATCTCTAGTTATCATGCAAGAAACTCATCTACAATAAGCCAATCTTTACAGAAATCAAATAACAGATTTACAACCACAAAGAATAAGGAATGAATTCACCTGATAATCCAATGAACAAAATGCATATGTATGATTCACCAGGTTGAAAGAAAGAATAACAGATTCAATGCATCCCTTTTCCTTACTCCTTGAGACTCAATGATGCTTCCCTTATCAAATCAAAAAACCCATATGAATTTTGGTGAAGCTAAGACATTTTTTGAACTCAGAAAACTCACTAATGAAAGCTCATGAATGTTTGTGATTGCCCAGAATTCAAATTGTTCAACTCTTTAAATCACAGAGCAATGGGTTCAATTTATAACAGCTTTCTAACTGAAAATAATCGATTAAACACGCTCCTGTAATCGATTATTTAGCATATGTAATCGATTAATTCAAGAATTAATCGATTAAAGTGTTTATGATACGTTCTGGTTTTGAGCTATGAACATTATAATCGATTATCCCGTCACGTAATCGATTAAGACAGGAACTCATGATTTTCCAAATACACTGAGTAATCGATTACTGTTTTTGGTAATCGATTAAGACAGGAAGACCAATATTTTCAAATGCACTATGTAATCGATTAAACCGATATGTAATCGATTAAATTAGCAAAACATGTTAGCCATAGGCATGATATGTAATCGATTACGAGCTTCTCTAATCGATTAAGACAGGAAGTTTGTTATTTCAATTTTAGCCTAGGTAATCGATTAATTCGATATGTAATCGATTACATTATTCTTAATTTGTTTTCCAGAAGGCACGAAGAACAAAATAATTGATGCTAACATATCTGTAATCGATTAAAACAGGAAAACTCCATTTTTCCAAAATCTTTATTTTAATCTGCCTTATGTATTAAATACTTTTGCATTAGCCTTTAATCTAACAATCCTAAATGAATGATATGCATGATATGCCCACTGGATTATCAGATACCACTTCTTTCCTTTTACAAGAATCAAATTGATCTTCAAGCTCCCATGGCACTTTTGAAATGAGGCATATTGAAAGCACAAAACTCCAAAGCTTGATTCCTTGTCCAACTTCTCATGACTCCTCTTGAATCAACAATCTCCCCCTTTTTGGCTTTAAACATGCCAAATCTTCAAGTTGATTAAGCACTGGGACTTGGAGATTAATTGAGAATTCAGCAGATGAACTTCAAGCTTTTAAAACCTGTAAATTTTCAATTGCCTTTGCCAA
>PYAF01002285.1:9123-24237 GCA_007407185.1 Glycine tomentella
AGGAATAGGGCTTAATGTTTCGATCGCATTAAACACGTGATTAAGTTCTTAATGCTTGGGTATTTAATTAAATATGCGAGGGATCGATATTTAGTAAAATATCCATAGGACCGTAATTGCGAGGAATCGAATTAGGGTTACTTATACGTGTGCGGCAACAAGAATAGAACATGCATAGGTAAAATCAATTAAAAAGGGAAAAGCAAGACGAAATCCAATCCTAGATTCACTTGACTTGTATCCGTTTATTTATTTCATTTCCCCTAATCGTTTATTTGTTTTCCGTTATCTTTGTTTTACATTTTCCGCAAACAACAAATGAATCTTCGCCTTTTATATATAACTACTAAACTGTTAATTTTAAATCAACCGACGTAAACCCAAATCCCTGTGGAGACGAACTTTTATAAATTCGAAACTTACAGCGATAACAACGATACGCTTGCCGTGGTAAAATTCCTAACATGGCCGGCAGTGGATCTCGGGATATGGATACCTTGGTGAGACAGAGTTGCCAAGTGGAGGACATTCTACGTAGACACAGAGGCAGTCATCCTACTCCCTCTGCCAGACAGGAGGGGAGAAGGCCTAGTGGTTCTGGCCCACTCGGTAAGGGTAAGGGCAAGGAGTTGAGAGCCTCTGCACCTTCTAATAGATTTAAGAGGGGCTCAGCTCAGAGGAGACAGGTCCCTAAGTGTCCAGCTTGTGGGAAGGAGCACTTGGGATCATGTTCATCAGGCCAGATCATCTGTTTCAGATGTGGCAAACCCGGCCACATAGCTCGAGAGTGCCCACAGGCAGAGAGTCGGGCACAGACTGCTCCAGCAGAGATGATCGCACCCACAGCAGGACAGGTGTATACAGTGGATGCCAGTGAAGCAGCCAGAGCTCCAGACCTGATCAGAGGTACAGTTCTGATGGATGACTGTGATGTTAGAGTGTTGTTTGATTTGGGAGCTACACATTCCTTCATACGGGATGTGGTTGTTGATAGGCTCAGATTGCCTAAGCTCAGTTTTGCCCCTCCGATGGAGGTTACCACTGCATCTAGAGAGAGATGTCGGGTAAGCACGTGTTGCAAGGACGTGCGGTTTCTGTATGAGGGTAGAGAGTATGTGATTGATCTGTTCTGTCTAGCTATGCCTACCCTTGAGATGATTCTGGGTATGGATTGGTTGGCCAAGTATGGCGTGATGCTAGACTGTTGTCAGAAGAGGGTTGTTGTGCCTTCTGACGTGGCTGGATTGAGTTCCACCTCCTTCTTATCAGTCTTGCAAGTTCGCAAGGCAATCATGGAGGGAGCACAGGGCTATATCTTCTTGGGTGTGACAGAAGATAAGCCAAGTGTTGATCTGTCGCAGATCCCGGTGGTGAGCGAGTTTGTGGATGTGTTTCCTGACGAGATTACTCAGCTACCACCAGAAAGAGAGATTGAGTTCTCCATTGATTTGGTTCCTGGTGTGGGACCAATATCCGTGGCACCTTACCGTATGGCTCCTCTGGAGTTGAGGGAGCTGAAGGTGCAGTTGGAGGACCTACTGTCCAAGCAGTTTATCAGACCGAGTGTTTTGCCTTGGGAAGCACCGGTGATCTTTGTGAAGAAGAAGGACGACAGTATGATATTATGTGTAGACTACAGGCAGTTGAATAAGGTTACTATGAAGAATAAGTATCCTCTGCCTCGTATCGATGATCTGTTGGATCAGTTGAGGGGAGCCAGAGTGTTCTCCAAGATAGACCTGAGATCCGAATATCATTAGATTCGGATCAAGCCTGCGGACATACCTAAGACAACCTTCCCGTCTAGGTATGGTCACTTTGAGTATCAGGTCATTCCCTTTGGTCTGACGAATGCCCCAACAGTGTTCATGGACTATATGAACCGGGTATTCAGACCTTTCCTGGATCAGTATGTGGTGGTGTTCATCGATGACATACTGATCTACTCCAGGACGAAGGCGGAGCATGCCGAGCATCTTAGGACAATCCTTCAGATTTTGAGGGATAAGCAATTGTATTCTAAGTTGGCCAAGTATGAGTTTTGGCTGACAAAGGTGATGTTCCTTGGCCATGTGATCTCAGCAGCTGGAGTATCAGTTGATTCCAGCAAGATAGAGGCAGTGATGTCCTGGGAGAGGCCCAAGGACGTATCTGAGATCCGTAGTTTCCTGGGATTGGCCGGCTATTGCAGAGGTTTATTCAGGGATTTTCTCAGTTGGTGATACCTCTGACTCGACTCACACAGAAGGGGGTTCCATTTGTTTGGACATATGAGTGCGAGCAGTGCTTCCAGGAGCTAAAGGAGCGATTGACCACAGCTCCAGTGCTGACTCTTCCTGAACGTGAAGGAACCTTTGAGGTGTTCTGTGATGCGTCCAAGCGGGGGCTTGGATGTGTTTTGATGCAGGATAAGAAGGTGGTTGCCTATGCTTCCAGGCAAATGAAACCTCACCAAGAGTCTTATCCTATTCATGACTTGGAGTTGGCAGCTGTGGTGTTTGCTCTAAAGATTTGGAGGTACTATTTGTATGGTGCCAAGCTGATAGTGTTCAGTGACCACAAGAGTCTCAAGTACCTCTTTGACCAGAAAGAGTTGAATATGAGACAGAGGCGTTGGATGGAGTTCCTCAAGGACTATGATTTCGAGTTGAGATACCATCTAGGCAAGGCTAATGTGGTTGCTGATTCTTTGAGCAGGAAGAATGTGACTACTGCATGCATGATGATCTCTCATTGTATGTTGATAGAGCAATTCAGAGACATGCACCTGACGGTGACAGAAGGTGTTCATGGTCTGGAGTTGAGCAGGACTAAGGTGGATAATGAGCTTATCAGGAGAATCCGAGAAGCTCAGAAATAGGATGATGCTGTGAGGGCCATGATTGGCCAGCAGGATGTCTCTTGGGAGAATCAGGACTTGGTGATGTACCAAGGTCGTGTTGTGGTGCCTAAGGGCGAATTGAGAGATGTTGTCCTATCTGAGGCACGTAAGGGCCAGTTCAGCATTCATCCAGGAGCCACCAAGATGTATCATGACTTGAAGAGGAGTTTTTGGTGGCCAGGGATGAGAAAAGATGTAGCCGAGTATATGGATAAGTGCTTGGTGTGTCAGAAGGTAAAAATTGAGCATCAGAGACCGTTTGGTCTGCTACAACCTTTACAGATCCCTGAGTGAAAATGGGACAGCATTTCCATGGATTTCGTAGTGGGTTTACCGAGGACTCAGAGTGGATGTGATTCCATCTGGGTGATTGTGGATAGGCTGACCAAGTCTGCTCATTTCTTACCTGTGAGGTCTAACTACACTGTAGAGAAGTTGGCCCAGTTGTATATAAAGGAGATTGTGAGACTGCATGGAGTCCCTGAGAGCATTGTCAGTGATAGAGATCTAAAGTTCACCTCAAGGTTTTGGGGTGCTCTTCAGGATGCTTTTGGGACCCAGCTGAGGCTTAGTACAGCCTATCATCCTCAGACAGATGGTCAGACAGAGAGGACCATCCAGACTCTGGAGGACATGTTGAGAGCTTGTGCCTTGGAGCAAGGTACTAGCTGGGACAGGTATCTACCTCTGGTGGAGTTCTCATACAACAACAGTTTTCATGCCAGCTTGGGCATGGCACCATATGAGGCTCTGTATAACCGGCGGTGTAGAACTCCTGTTTGTTGGATAGAGGTAGGGGAGAGACATCTCCTTGGACCTGAGATGGTTCAAGAGACTTCTGAGCAGATCAGGATGATCAGAGACAAGTTGATGGAGACTCAGAGTCGATAGAAGAGCTATTATGATCAGAAGCACAGACCCTTGCAGTTTGAGGAGGGTGATCATGTGTTTTTGAGGCTATCTCCAGTTACGGGTGTAGGACGAGCTTTGGGTGTGAGAAAGCTTAGTCCTAGGTTCATTGGTCCATATCAGATCCTTCAGAAGGTAGGACCAGTGGCTTATAGGCTAGCTTTGCCTCCCCAGTTGTCAGGGCTACATGATGTGTTCCACGTGTCCCAGTTGAGGAAGTATGTGGCTGATCCCTCACACGTGGTAGAGCCAGACACAGTTCAGATTAAGGAGAATCTAACAAGTCCTACATGACCTCTGAGGATTCTGGACAGAATGGAGAAGCAGATCAAAAACAAGACTATTCCCATAGTCAAGGTACAATGGGAAGGTAGAACACCAGAGGAAGCAACTTGGGAGTGAGAGCAGGAGCTGTTGCAGCTGTATCCCGAGTTGGTTAATAGGTATGATTTGAATTTTGCGGATAAAATTCTTAAAAAGGGGGAAAGAATATAATAACCATGGTTTCTAAAATTAAATTTTTGGTCTGCTGGGAGAGCCACGCCAGTAGCGTGGAAAGTGCTCCAGAAAGCTAATTCCCACTGGACAGCCACGCTAGTAGCATGGGAGAGCCACGCCAGTAGCGTGGGAGCCACGCCAATAGCGTGGAAAGTGTTCCAGAAAGCCTTTTTTTCTCTGGAATTCCATTTTGGTAGCGTGGGAGGCACGTCAGAGGCCTATAAAAGGCCAAAAATACGAAAATCTCAGCATTTCTCTTTCTTTCTTCTTCCTCCTTCGTCCAGACCTCCATTTTTGCTTGTCCAAGCTTCCTAGGACCTATTTTCTTGACCTAAACACCTCCCAATGACCTTTAATTTGAGAGAAACACCTTGAGAGCTTTAATCCTTCATCAATCCTCTTGGAAACCCTCTTTGATTGAGAATCCATTTCTTAAGGGAAAGCTCAGAAACTTGAGTTTGGCAAGGACCCAAGGCTTAGCACGGGCACTAGAGCTTGAGGAAGCTGTCCTTCAGCCTTTCTGGTCGCCACTGAGGTAAGAAACTCGAGTTTCTCCGGTTGATTTCTGATTTGGGGTTTTCTATGAATAGTGACCCATATGAGCTGGGGCTAGAATTAGCCCAGGGTCCTGTAGAGAAACTTGTTTAGAACAGTTTAATGATGAAGGATTAGCTTTCAGATTTTGATTTGGTGAACTTTGAATCTTGGCTCTGGTTATGCATGTGTGGCTTGTGTGATGAGTCACTGGTTGGTATTATGACATGTAAGAGCCTTGATTATGTTTGTTCTGAGCTTGAGAGGCTAGTTGAATGGTGCCTTGGGTGAGGTTTAGACCGTTCCAGTTATATATTGAATTATGGGCTGATGAGAGTTTGAGCTCATGTATGTGATTGGTATTGAGTTTGTGGTGACTCAATTGCTCTGACTTCAGCCATGATGGACCTTGAAGGGTCTGTGAGACGCCTAGTGTATGCTGGGTGATGTGTTGCAAACACATCTTAGTTTTAGGCTAGTTTTAGGTTATAATTTAGATAAATAAGTTAGGAATTAGAATAAAATTAGTTAGTTTATTATTATATTTAATTTAATCTCATTTTATCATCATTTGTGCATTTCAGGGCTTAAAAGAGGAGAATCAAAGCAAAAGATAAAGAAAAGCAAATCTGAAGTCCCGCGCAGATCACGCCAACCTCCGCGCGAGTCGCGCCATGATGCAAAAACACGGTGTCAAGCTCGAAGACTCCACGCTATCAGCGCCATGAATTCGAAGTGGTGGCTCGATCAACGCCACAACCCGCCCCAGCCGCGCTGCGAAGGCGCTGTTTCCTGATGTAAAAAGATTTACTTCGAAATTGGAACAGAAAATAGGCTTTGTTACTCTAATTAGATCATTCTATAAATACAAGGCCTATGGATTGAATAAAGACACACTGGACATCAACCTACACACCTCTCCACACTTCCATACATCATTCTAAACCCTTGGAAGTCAAGAATCAAGGCTAGGTCACTGCAGAATCATGTTTTATTTGATAGCTTTGGTTTCTTTGATGCCTATGGCAGGCTGAATTGTGTATTGTGGGAAGGCCATGAACTGATGTAAACTCCTCTATAACTTGACTGGTATTGAATGAGAATTTCTTGATTGTTTTATTTTACTCTGTTCTTCACTGTTTTATTCTTATTTAGAATTGGCCATTCTATTTAGGTATTGAGGGTTAGGATTCGCAATGGGGACGTCGGGATTCTAATTTCTGACCTTAGTAAAATAACAGTTGTTCATCACCTAGGGATAGGGATGCGTGACTGCAGAACCTTATAATATAGTCTTTTACATGCTTAATTTGATAGAATTCACCAAGGGATTGGGTTTTTGATTCAAGTTAAAGGGTTAATTCACTAAGGGATTAGGGATTAGCTAAAGTAGGAAAGATTTATTCTCTGAACAATCAGAAATAGCAAACCATTGATATAGTCTTTTACATGCTTGATAGGAATCACTAAGGAATTAGGATTGTTGTTAAAGGGTTAAATTGCTAAGGAATTAGAATTTACTAAAATAGAAAAGATATATTATTGAGTGATCAAACTTGATAAACCAGTTAAGTGAAAGAGGTAGGGAACATTAGTGATTGTGCCTGACCATAATTGTTTCTTCCATTGGTAATCCTTCTACTATTTTACTGTTATTTTAATTTCACTTTTACATTCAACACTCAACACAATTCTTTAAAATAATTTCTTTTCTGTTACTTCCAATTACGTAGAATTAATATTGCTGTGAATATCACCCCAATCCCTGAGGAGACGATACTCACTTACCTATTTTATTACTTGAAACGATCGGTGCACTTGCCATAGTGTGCGGAATAATCGCAACACTGGGCTGGATAAACCCTAAGTTAGAGGATTTTTGACTATGCTATGTTACTGTGATTGTATGTCTGTTAAATTGGTTTTGATCTGAGTACATATGCCTTGATTAGGGCTTGACACTGAGGGTGTCGGTGGCGGGTGCCACAAAGCAGGGAAAGAACTACAGAGCGAGATTTTGCCAGGAAATTTCTTGGTCCCTGGGGATGATTTCCCGCTTGTTTGTGCCACACCACACTCCGGGTGGAGTGATGGTCATATTCATGATGCATGCATTTGGTTGTTGCATCCTCATAATGATATGTGTGTTGCATCTGTGCTTGATAAATGTATTATGCCTGTTGTTAGATCTTCTAGCCAGTAAGATAGATATGGACCTCCCTAGGAGACAGGTCCGGGAGGACATCCTCCTAGTTGGTTTGCTCTTGGTTGATGATATCCCAGGGGATCGGTGATCCCTCAAGACCAAGGTGATAGGAGACGGGTTCAAGGACATCCTTCTATTCTCAGATGAGATAGGAGACGAGTCAAGAACATCCTTCTATTCTCAGAGGTACCATATACGTGCGTCCATGCTAAGGGGTAGCTCCCGATGGGATGGCACGGGTGTGAGTTCTGGTCTCACACTGAGGTTAGGCGTTGATGATATCCGCCGTACATAGAGCATGGTGAATGCTCATATTGTTATGAGGGCTGAGTGGCCGGGCCGGGTGGCCTATTTGATTGTGATTGCCTGATGTTTGTATCATGGAGAGTAGGCCAGGGTGGAAGAGATTCCTCCATGGACCTTGAGCTTACTGAGATGTGTATCTCACCACGTGTGGGGTTTATATGTTTACAGGTGACTCTTCTGGCAGAGGAGAGCAGTCTCAGGGCAGGAGGCCCTTGTAGAGACAGTATCTGCTTGGCCGGGTGGCAGCAGGGAGAGCTAGAAGGCTCATTTTTGACTTGATACTGTTTGTACCCCTGAGTAGGGAAGGTGTGTGTGTACACACGTGACATGTATAGTTCTGTATACCTTCGTGTGAGGGCAGTTATTCTTTTGTATCACCATGGTGTGGTGTTGATATTGATGTATTTATATGTATAGAACTGTTGGTGATATGTTATGAGACTTTCCTCCTGAGTATATTTGTGATGTATATGTTTATCTGCCTATGTAATTGTATGAGAAACTGGATCAGCAGGAGTGTGAAATTTATGTCTTGTATGTGTGTTATTGTGATGTGCTTTTATTCCTTACATAATGTAATCAAGAAAAGCGATTCTATGCTTCCGCTAAGTTTTTTAAATAATGTTTTAAGCGCTAATCTGATATTATGAATGATAATATGCCGGAGGCCTACGGGGTGTTACACCATCTTGGTGAGATGTTTCTCCTTAATCAAGCTGTTGCTTGAGTTGGTGTTATCAACCACTTCATTTTCCACATCAATGTTGAAGTGGTCAATGAACCTTGACATAAGTACAGGGTAGGGAAAAGGATAATGGACTAACCTTTTTGATTTTAGCATAATTTCTTCAAAAATAAGTACCCAATTCATGGGTATGTTGTGTTTCAGGCCATAGACCAATTGAAGGTCTTCATCTGTGGCTTGGGCATGGTTGGTTACTGATATGCGCCTAGCATATAAGGTTTTCCAAGCTTTTTAGACCAAGAATATAGCATTAAGCATGGATAATTGCCCTCGTTTTGTTATAATTTGAGCTAATGTGATGAATTGACAGGAAAACATCCACAAGTGCCAAAACTAAGCCAAAAACTAGAAGAAAAAGAGCCAAGTCTGAAGAAGTCGTGGCGCCAGATGTGGCGCCAAGGGTGCCATAAGCACTAGAACCTGGCGCCAAAGGCGCCAAGCTCACGCCCCTAGCGTCAACTGCACTGGAAGATGGTGCCAAGAGCGCCAAAATGGTGCCTGGAGCGCCATTTTTCGCGCCATCAGCGCTAGACCTTCTTCCAACCTGCGCCTTGGGCGCCAAGGCCACGCCAAGAGTGCCATACATTCTGGAAGCTGGCGCCTGGAGCGCCAGACTCGCGCCAAAGGAGCCACTGGTCGACAGAAGCTGCATTTCGAGGGCAAAACAGAGACTTCACAAGCTGGGCTATAAATGCTTCCACCCTCAGCATTGAATGCACGAACTACTAGAGGGAAACTGCACTAAAATAGGGTTTTAGGAAGCTTGGGTACCTTAGTTAGGATTTAGGGAGAGTGAAGGTTCAAGTGGAGGTTTCTCCATCTTCTTCTTCCTTGCTTTAGCTAGGTATGCCATTTTCTTTTGTAACACATTAGAGTGGGTTAAAGGGTTGAGGACACTACGGGAGTAGGGCTTAGCTATTATTATTGAAGATGCATGTTGGGTAACTTAGGCTTAATGAAGGTAGTAGACAATGCATGAACTGAAGTAGGGAGCATTTGGTGTGGATTACCCTAGCTACTTAACCACATATCTTATTATTAACCTCCATAGTTTGTCTATACATTTAGGTTTACATTTAGTCTTTAGTTTATCTTACTACACACACACAAACAAAAATAACCTATTTCATTCTTTATTTGTTATCCAACTTATCGATTGAATTTATGATTTAATTGGTCAAACAATCCTCATGGGACGATAACTTTTCTTATCACTTTATTACTTGAGCGATCGGTGCACTTGCCGAGTACGCAATAGTTGCCCTTGGTGTGATTACATATGTTATGATGTAATGGAGGAGCCTATCCTCTGGTGTCATGGGTCCAGTACCCAATCTAAGCCTAAGTTGCATATGAGGATCATGTAACATCTCCCTATATGTGTCCATTTTGCTGTACCCATCTGGTTCCTCATCACACTTCCTTGCCCCTTCACACATCACCCCAACAACAGTCTCCCATATTTCAGGGGTGATTTCCATTGTCACACCCTTGACTTTGGAGACCATGTTCCCCTGCATGGACCCTTTGGCATAGGTGTAGAACACTTTCACCAAATCAGGGTAGAACGTACCCTTCATCTCCAAAAATCTTCTAAGCCCTTGGGCTTCATAGTAGGTTGGGAATTGGAATCCCTCCCTAATGAACCTATCTAACTCAAGGTATTTAGGAGAGGCTATGGGTTTGGTTGCATTGAACTGTAAATAGTTCATTTTGTCAGATTCTGTGGAGAACCACAAATCAAGTCTGTTTGGGGGTTGTGGAGGTGGTGGATTGGATGAAGATTCACCCACTTTCCTTTTGGAAGACCTAGCACATTTGGGTGTTGGGTTGGACATGGTTTGACAGTGATTTAGACACAAGAAAGCACAGAAAATTGCAGAAGTTTTAGAGGGAGAGAAGACAATGGTGCAGAATTTTCCTTTTGATGCAATGCACTATTTATAGGCAAAATTGATGCTCCAAACATCCGTATTTTTGAAAATATAGCCGTCGGTGACAGTTAAGGCACTTCAGTGGCCTTGGATTTCCTTTGGATTTGGTTGGGCAGTTACATTTTCAGAGAAAACCTGTCAGAAAATGCATAACAGCATAAATAATCGATTATTTTCTTATGTAATCGATTATTTTGGCACATTTTGGACACTAAAATTACACGTGGTAATCGATTATCCTGTGTGGTAATCGATTATTTGCCTACCAGTCAGAGGTAGAAGACGATTTGTAATCGATTATATGCTAATGTAATCAATTATATCATAGATTTTTTTATTTTTTCAAGTGCCAGAGCTTTGTGTAATCGATTATCCCGAGTGGTAATCGATTATTCTAGGAGGGTTAAAAATTCTAAGCACATGTGTAATCGATTACCTAATTGTAGTAATTGATTATTCCAAGAGACACTTAAAATGGAAAATGGATTTTATTCAATGTAATGGATTATCTCGTGTTGTAATCGATTATTCCAGAGGGAATCAATTTTTCAAACATGAAGAATAATCGATTACAAGATCAATGTAATCGATTACTTGAGCACAACTTGCACAAATAATGTGATTTTTAATGAATTTAAACGATTAACCCATGGTGTAATCGATTATTACAACAAATATATCAGAAACAGAGCATTTTTGCAGATCAATTCGAACTTGAATCAATTCAATGATAAATGCAGCAATAAGGCTTCAAATACTCATGGAAAAGCACACTTTAAACAAGCTAGCATATATTATATTCATCAAGAATGCCTAGCATGTTTCTAAGTGCATAAAATCTATCCCTTGGCAATGGTTTAGTGAATATGTGAGCAAGTTGATTATTGTTGCGAAATAAGCACACAGCAAGTGCACCGCTCGTTTTAAGTAATAAAAGTAGGTAAGTAGAGTATCGTCTCCACAGGGATTGGGGTGAAATTCACAGTAATACTAATTCTAAGTAATTGGAAGTAACAAGAAAAAGAAAATGTTTTGGAGAATTCCATTGTAGTGTTGAATGTTGAAAGTAAGAACAGAATAATAAAGGAAATAATGCAGTAAATAAATCGAAGTGTTACCAATGGAATGAATGATTGTGGTTAGGCACAATCCCCTTTGATCCCTACCTCTTTCACTTAACTGGTCATTAAATTTAATTAATTCTGTTAACTCAGAGAATAAATCTTTCCTAGATTAGTTAACCCCTAATTCCTTAGTGAATCAACCCTTTAACCTGAATCCAAAACCTAATCCCTTAGTGAATTCTATCGAGTTAAGCAATTGAAAGAGTTTATTATCAAGTTCTGCAGCCAAGCATCCCTATCCCTAGGTAATGAACAACTGTTAATTTATTCATGTCAGAAATTAGAACCCCAACGTCCCCATTGCGAATCCTAACCCTTAGTACTCAGATAGAATGGCTAATTCTAAACAAGAATAAAACAATGAACAATAGAATAAATTAAAGCAAACATAATAATCTCATTCAATACCAGTTAAACTACAGAGGAGTTCTCATTGGTTTATGGCCTTCCCACAATACAAAATTTTAGCCGGACATAGGCCTTAAGAACACCAAAGCTGTTGAATAATACATGATTCTGTTGTGGAAACCCTAGCTTTGATCCTTGATTCCAGAGGTTTAGAGTGATATTCAGTGATTCCTAAGTTACTCCAAGGTATTCCAATCTATCTTATTCAGTCCCAGAGGCTTTGTATTTATAGAATGATTTAATTAAAGTAACAAAGCCTAAAACAGTGCCAAATCTCGAAACAGGTAATTTAATTCAGGAAACAGAATCTTCATGGCGCTACTCGCATGGAGTCCCGCGCTGATCGCGCGGAATATTCGAATGGATGGCGCTGATAGCGTGGAATTTTCGAGCTAAAAGGTTGATGCTGCTGGGATTCTGGCGCTGGTGGCGCGGGTATGGCATGATCCGCGCGGAGCTTCGAATGGCTGACTGATCGAGGTCATACTCGGCCAAATTAATACAGTTTAAATGTAGTACTAGGAAGTGACTCTTAGGTCGTCTCTCAAGGATCAATTGTCTGCGTTAGGGATTAAAAACGTGTAAAGGGGGGGTTTTTAACAGAATGCAAGAATATCTAAAATAAAACAGAAATATCAATTAATTGCAGTGATTAAAACAAGTCAGACCTTAGAACAGATTGCGCCTCTAATATCCTTGGTTCACGAAAGATAATCTGTCCTACTTAATCCTTATCAGTCCAGATTAATCTACTAAGCGAAGATTAACCTAAAACTTCATTACACGAATTAAGCAAACGTGAACCTCGTCAGGGCAAGCTCTCAGGATTAAGCAACCTGAGATTACTCAATCAATCAATATCAGAATCATTAAGCATGACTCTAATTCAAAAAATACAGAACAGAAACCCAACAAGGAAGAACCAAGCAGAAAATGAATTGCAAATACAGAGAACCTCCATTAAAGGGTTTGCAATCTGTCCTAGGGTCCAACCCTAGGATTTAACCTTCCATTAAATTGAAGGTTCAGAAGTAGAAGGTTGAGGGGCTAGTGGTACAGGTGCATCCTGTTGTTGCCTCTGGTACTGCTGCTGGACTGGTGGAGGAACATAAGGTCTGGTTGGACCAGCAGAACCTTGAAATGGTATGCACAGAATTAAAGTTGGTGGAGGCAGAATGCTCAGAATTCAAACTAACACTATCTAATGGTATAGAATCTAATGAAAATTGCCTAGAATGCCTAACTAATCTATGGTAGGTCCTATCTATCTCAGGATCAAAGGCTTGAAAGTCTCCTGGATTGCCTCTAGTCATGCATTATCTGCAACATAACAAGCATTTGGCAGACAAGCATAAAGAGAGGTAAAACTAGAGCTATACTCAAATGAAATCCAAATGAGGTGAAATTTTGTGAGCAACACCCTAAAATCATGAACAGACAGCACACCAAATTTCAAAACCTAATTCAAAGGATAACTATATAAACCAAATTAAGAAAGTTTTGTCCAACATGTGTACTTTTGTCCAACATGATCATGAAATAACTTCAGCCACAGAAAATCATGTTAGTAGCACAACTAATAATCCTTAATTTATTTTTCAAATAATTTTGATTCCTTCGATCCTTCTCAAGAAAATTTAAATCCTAGTATTCATCTTAATTTTCTTTTCTCTTATCACTTTACTACTTAATCCTTAAAATTGAATTATTCTCATACTTAAACCATTATGCCATTCATCCTTCACTGATAAATTCATATTAAAATATGACCCAACCTTCCAATTATCCCCCAAAACTATTTAAACTTCTTTTCTAAAATCATTCAATTTAATTTTCTAACTTATAGATCATCACTTATCTTATAATCGACATTTCTTCAATATAAAGTAACTTTCCCCTCATGGCAGGAATTTCAAGCCTAAATTATAACCATAATTTTTTTTTTCAACAATTTAATCCCAGAAGCTTCTCAATTGTGAATCCTACAGCCTAATCAACTTTTCTCCAAAAATGTTTTACAGAAAACTCAATCCATGACTCCTAGCAGCATACAAACCATATCATACGTAAAACATTTAGCAGAGCAATACAACAATCCCTTCACACAACAGATAGAAGACAGACAAAATCATGATAATTACACAGTCATAGGAAACAGACCGTACTCAAGGATTACTAATAACAAAACACATCAACTTTTTGGTGAAACCTTTCATTATAATTCCAATCAACTTTTTCATATATATCTCAGCTTACTTCTTTATTCAACACCCAAAATTCATCAAGTTTCACGAATCCTTAAGCAACACATGACTCCTTTAAGATTTCATAGAAACACTCAACAACACATGTTTACAAACCTTTCATCCAACGCTTAAATCTTCTTTGTCCCCTTTGAATTCTTTTCAATAATCACATGATAAAAAGTCTTAAAATAAAATTCATACTTAATTTCTTAATAGTCATGTTTCCAATCAAATTAAATATAGATACTTAAGGAAACATAGAAAGATTTCGACCAATCAAAATTGTAGCAACAAATTCTACTAAATAGTTATAATTCTAAACTATTAAAATCTTTACCGATTTAGCTATTTCTAACCTATCAATTTTTCTATAATTCAATATGTTAAGCATGCTTCCAATCCTAACTTAAATAAGCTCAAAGATTTATAAAATACGTAAAACACTTAGATTTTAATACAACATCTAAACTTTAACAAGACAGTCCATGATTTTTAATCAAATAGTCATAATACATATATATTCAAGTTATTTACTTAACCAAGCATTCATTAATCACATCACGTATTCGACGTATTCAAATAATCTCAATTAGGTTAATTTAAGAACTTTCTTAACTGTAAATTAAAACCTTAATCCTTTAAAACGTTCCACAGGAAACCTAATTCATGGTTCAGCTTAGTTCAGCCTACAAAACACAGAGTTATTAGAGATACATCAAACACATACAGCACATAGCAAACACTTTAGAGACACATAACATGCAAAACATCACATAGCAAGCATATAGTCCTCAGAAAACAAACCACAACTCTGATACCACAATTGTAGCGCCTCTATTTACCCTCTTGTGCTTGGTTTATTTTAGATAAAATATTGTGTTCACTTTGTATTGGAATCAAATTAGTTATAAATTTTTCACGAAAATCCTTTTTCTCTTTGCTTGCAAGTTTTGTGTAATTTATTTGTAACAAAAGCAACTTTCCCTCACCACGATCCATATAATTATAGTCCTTTAATACAAATGAAATTATTAAGCAGTCCAGGTACAGTCCCAAATAATTCATCACCAAATAGATTACAAACAGCTTAGTACAGACAGCGCAGCACCAAATACAGATCAAAATATAGATCATCAAAAACAGAAAATCATCACACAAGCTTCATCATATCTTCTCGTACATCGTCCATATCACTGTTTCTCTGCTCGCCCAAATAAATTGGGGTCATCACAGGTGTCAACCACCGACACAAATAGGGGTAAGTACATGATAAACAAAATTTAAATATAAACAGACATAAATATACGTAAAGAGTTAAATAAT
>PYAF01002285.1:51838-61881 GCA_007407185.1 Glycine tomentella
TTTGGCCTAGGGGCATTTTGGTAATTATGCCATTCAACTAGGGACATTTTGGTCATTTTAAAAAATGTCAAGGGCATTTTTGACATGTTATCTTAAGGGGTTTTCTAGTAATTTCCACTTCTTGGAAAGAGTGATATAGTTATTTTTTTTCTCTAAACATACTTGTATCACATTTTTATAATTTTGGGGATGTTACAGAGGGTGGACATATTCTTCTTGGAAGGCCTTGGCAATATGATAGGAAAGTGATACACAATGGCATGGAGAACACTTTTGAGTTTGAGCACTTAGGCAAGAAAATTATTTTGAGGCCTTTAACTCCTACACAAGTGTGTGAAGATCAAGTGAGAATGAAAGAAAAAAGAATTCAAGAGCTGAAAATTACTGCACTTGAAAAATATACTACACCTAAAAAAGAGAAGAAAAGTGAGCTACCAAAGAGAAAAACTAGTGAGAAGAAAAAAAAATGAGAGCAAAAAAATTCATGAGATTAAAGAGAGTTTGTTCTTGAGTGAAAAGCAAGTCAAGAGAGTGTTATTGGCACAACAACCTCTTTATTTTATGCTTCCTAACTCTCTTTTTTACATGTTGAAAAAGAAGGGGAAAATTTTCCCAAAGCTATGCAATCACTTTTGGAGGAATATCAAGATATTTTTCCAAAAGAAGTGTCTAATGGCTTGCCTCCTTTGACAGGCATAGAGCACCAAATTGACTTGATTCCAGGTTGTTCACTCCCAAATAGGCTAGCATATAATACTTCCCCCATGGAAGCAAAGGAGATCCAAACACAAGTCGAAAAGCTACTTGACAAAGGGTGGATCCGTGAGAGCATGAGCCCTTGTGCTATGCCTATTATTCTTGTGCCTAAGAAGGAGGGAACTTGGAGAATGTGCACGAATTGTAGGGCAATCAACAATATCACCATCGGTATAGGCATCCCATCCCTAGACTTAATGATCTTTTAGATGAATTGCATGGTGCTACTATTTTCTCTAAAATTAATCTTAAGAGTGGTTATCATCAAATAAGGATGAGGGAAGGGGATGAATGGAAAAGGCTTTCAAAACAAAATTTGGGCTTAACAAATGGTTAGTTATGTCTTTTGGTTTGACTAATGCACCAAATACCTTTATGAGACTTATGAATCATGTTCTTAGACACTTTATAGGCAAGTTTGTGGTAGTGTACTTTGATGACATTCTTGTTTATAGTGCCAATTTATAACAAACTGTTGTAACTGAATGTAATCGATTAAATCGCCTAATTAATCGATTAAAACTTCATTTGTAATCGATTAAATACAAATGTAATCAATTAAAATGTTCTTGTGCTTTTTGGAAAAGATGTATGAACAATGTAATTGATCAAACCGCCTTGTAATTGATTAAAATAGATAGTGTAGTATTCAAAACATGCTTATGTAATTGATTACGATTGCCTTGTAATTGATTAAAGTAGACATACTTATTCTATGTTTTTGTGCTGTGTAATCAATTACCATTACCTTGTAATCGATTAAAGTAGACAGACTTAATTTTGGTAATATATTAAATCAGTGTAAAAAGTGATTTTTTCCAAAACTTAACCATGAATACTTGGCCTCTTTATGCAAACATGAAAACCTTAATCCGTTTTCACAAAACATGTGACTTGATAAAAAAAAAAGTACGCATGCCAATGAATGATGTTTTTGCAATGCTATGGATCATAAGATGTAACTTTCATACATCTAAATATTACAAATTCCTTCAATTGAATGGCATGTAAAAAGCTAAAACTTCAAAGAGATTCCTGATCTTGGTCCACTTCAAGCTCTCCTTGTGTCTAACAAGAGTCCTAAGTCGGTGTTTGAGATTAGAAGTTTTATGGGTTTAGCAGGATAGTACCAGAGATTCATAAAAGGTTTCTCCAAGTTAGCCTTGCCTTTGACCAAGATGACTCGTAAGGCTCAAGCTTTTGTGTGGGATGCCCAGTGTGAGCATAGTTTCCAAACCCTTAAGGAAAAACTGACGATAGCTCCTGTGTTAGTTTTGCCTAACCCAAGAGAACCCTTTGAGGTGTATTGTGATGCATCAAAGATGGGTCTGGGAGGAGTGTTGATGCAGAAAAGCCAAGTAGTGGCCTATGCTTCTAGATAACTCAAGATGCATGAAAGGAATTATCCTACCCATGATCTGGAGTTAGTTGTTGTAGTTTTTGCTCTTAAGATGTGGAGGCACTACCTATTTGACTCTAAGTTTGAAGTGTTTAGTGATCATAAAATCCTTAAGTATCTGTTTAGTCAGAAAGAGTTGAACATGCATCAGAGGAGATGGTTAGAGTTTCTTAAGGATTATGATTTTGAGCTTAGCTATCATCCCGGCAAAGCCAATGTAGTGGCTGATGCTTTAAGAAGTCCCTACATGTATCTACTCTAATGGTTAAGGAGTTAGATCTCTTAGAACAGTTTAGGGACCTTAGCCTTGCGTGTGAGATTACCCCTAACAGTGTGAGACTAGGAGATTTGAGAATTACTAGTGAGTTGCTAGGAGAGATCAGAGAGGGCCAGAAGTCTGATCCATTTCCGAGGACTCAGTTAGAAGCCATGGCGTTAGAGAAAGATAGTAGTTTCAATGCGGGATCAGATGGAGTCCTAAGACTTCAAGATAGAATCTATGTCCCCAGTGTACCTGAGCTTAGGAAGATGATCTTAGAGGAAGGGCATAGGAGCAATTTGAGCATCCACCCTGGTGCTACCAAGATGTATCAGGATCTCGAGACAATGTTTTGGTGGCCAAACATAAAGAAAGAGGTTAGTGAGTTTGTATATGCATGTTTAGTCTGTCAGAAAGCTAAGATAGAACATCAGAAAGCTAAGATAGAACATCAGAAACCCTATGGAAACTTACAACCCTTAGAGATACCCCAGTGGAAGTGGGATAATATCTCCATCGATTTCATTGTAAGACTACCTAGAACCCCGAGAGGTTTAGATTTTATCTGGGTTATTTTTTATAGATTGACTAAATCTGCTCACTTTATCCCCATCAATATAATGTTTTCTTTAGAGAAGTTGACCTTCCTGTATATTAGTGAGCTTGTCAGATTACATGGTGTTCCATCTATCATAGTATATGATAGAGATCCTAGATTTACCTCTAGATTTTGGGGGAGTCTGAACAGAGCATTGGGAACCAAGCTTAGGCTAAGTTCAGCCTATCACCCTCAAGCCAATGGTCAAACTGAACAGACCATTCAGTCTCTAGAGGACCTTTTGAGGGCATGTATATTAGAACAAAAGGGTAGTTGGGAGAGTTTTCTGTCATTGATAGAATTCACATATAAAAATATTTTTCATTCTACCATTGGCATGGCTCCCTACGAAGCTCTGTATGGTAGAAGGTGTAGGACACCCTTATGTTGGCTAGAACCCACAGAGAACCTCATTATAGGACTTGAAGTGTTATATATTAATTTGTCTTCTATTTACCATATAAATATGGTAAATAGAAGACAAATTTGGATTAACGAATTTTCACTCGTGAATACATCTATATCCTTACTATACTGAAACGGCTTCCATTATGGGTATTAAACCAATATCGATTTATACAAGCTAAATCTTCTAATCGATATTTTGGCCACTTAGAAGGTCAAGTTGATCCAAGAGAGAATGAGAACTGCTCAGAGTAGGCAAAAAATTTATTAGGACAAGAGGAAAGGCCTGGAATTCGAGGTTGGTGATCATGTATTCTTGAGATTCACTCTATGGACTAGGGTTGGTCGATCCTTGAAATCCTAAAAACTCACACCTTGTTTTATTGGCCCTTTCCAAATTCTCAAAAGAGTCGGCCCTGTGGCATATCAAATTGCATTACCCCCGTCCATTTCTAACCTCCACAATGTCTTTCATGTGTCTCAACTCCGTAAATATATCCATGATCCTTCTCTTGTAGTCGAATTAGATGAGGTCCAAGTAAAGGAAAACTTAACATATGAAATGTTGCCTTTGAGGATCAAGGATCGACAAAAAAAAGCACTTAAGAGGGAAAGAGATTCCCTTGGTCATGGTGATCTGAGGAGGTACATCAGAAGAGAATGCAACATGGGAACTAGAGAATCAGATGCGAGAAGCCTATACAACCTTGTTTGAGTCAGGTGAATTTTGGGGACGAAATTTCTAAAAGGGTGGGAGAGTTGTATGTTCCCTGAAATTTTGATAACTGAAAATATATGTTTGATGCATTTCTTGTATTATTTGATTATTTGATTAGTTTAGATTAGTTGAATTGTTTTGTAAAACACCCTTGTGCAAATTGCTTGGTGTGGATGTTAAGTTATGTGGAGTTGTTTGAGCTATGATGAAAAAGAGTGATTCCGAGTTTGACCCAAAACCTGTTTTGGTAAAATCATAATTTGAGATTGATTAACCATTGGATCGCCTTCAAAGTTTAAAGGTAGGTTCCTAACCCACATATGCAAAGTTTGAACGTTGGGATTTATTAAATAACATATGAAGCATCATATATTAATTTTTCACAGAAGCAGTAAAATTTCAAAAATTGGGTCAGCTCGCCCAGGAGAGCCAAAATTCGCTTGGGCGAGTCAAGTTGGTTCTATATGGTGCAGTAGCGTGAAAAACATGAAAATTTTTGTCTTCTTCTCCTCCAACATCCACCCAACCCCTCCCCATCCTTCTCCACCACCCATAGCTACCGGTGACCGCCACGAGTCATCGTTTCTTGCCGTTGAACCACCTCATAGAGAGGAACACTTTAATTGAAGCAGAATCTTCAAAACTAAACTCAAGGATTCGATAGAGAACAGAGCCTGCATTCCTCGAGGTAATTGTGCTTTCTATGCCTTCTACTAGCTAGTTTGAAGCCTCTCTTGGTAGCTCTTGTGATTTGGGTACCGTTATTGGGTGTTTTTAGACTTTCTTAGAAAACCTTTGAAAATGATACATTGTAAAAGTTTCCTTTTATAATATTGATGTCATTTTTGTGACCTTCGTTGAGCCCCAGTCACATTGGTGTGATCGGAATTTGAAAATGATGTCCTTTCGATGTGGACTCCCAAAACACCATTTTAGCCTCTTTTTAAATTTGAGTGGGTATTTGACCCCAAATGTTAATATTAACCTTGTATTTGAAATCTATACTAAATTATCTTCAATTTGGTATATAGAGCTTTGCGTTTGGGCCAAAGCACTTGAACTTGAGAAATCTCAAAACGACACTACTAGGAGATAACAGAGGGAGATAGATAGGTAAGGGGAGTTTATTGTTTGGTTACAGTTTCTGATACCATAGTTGGGGGTCAGGGAACCCGATTATGGAGATATATGTATGTCTCTCTTGTGTGCTGGTTTTCAAGAAATACTATGTTTTAAACTAATGGGATGCGATGAATTTGTAATTGATGGATAAAACTGTGAATGATGTTGTTGTTATAATGATTGGATTTTTGGGAAAAGTCTTAACTACAAAGGAGACTCTGCCCAAAATTTTATAATATGTTCTCTTATTTAATTCTTTATTAAATTTTTAAATGGGCATAAGAGTTTGTTTTCTATATTGTAGTCCTCCTCTTTAATTTAGAATTTTCCTAAAATACCAGTCTCATGGAAATATGGATTGTGAATGAATGACGTTTGTGATGTTGATGATGATATTGAAATGAGATTATTTTGATGATTATATTAATATGAGATGATATTGATGTTTATGATGATGATGTTGAAATCAAATGATGTTGATGTTGTCGATGATATTGAAATGAAATGATCTTGACGTTGTTGATGATATTGAGATTTAGGTGATATTGATGTTGATGATGACATAGATGAGAGATGAGGTTGATGTTGATGATGTCATCGTAATTGATGTATGTTGTACATGTGAGGTAAAATGACCTGTTGGATATCCTTGCAAGGAAGGGTTGGTCCCTAACCACGGCGAGTGCATTGATGAGTGTTAGATTTGATGAAGCTGAAGCAAATGGATCAAGAAGTGTGAAGCTTAAAAGTTTTTGATCTTTTACATGCCCAATCAAATTGATGGCATATGTAATTTTTGTTAAAGCTTAGTTCAATTGATAAAGCCTGGTAATCCTCATTAGCTTTTGATTATTCATCCATTCATACATTCATTTGATTAAATATAATCATGTGGTAATAAGAAATTAGATAGAAATTCATAAAGGCAATTAGGATTTTATAAAAACTGTTTCTCACTGTTTTAATCGATTACATAGGTGATATAATCGATTAAATGCATGTGTATGCTTTCTGGATTTTTCCTTATGAACATTTTAATCGATTACCACTGGTTTGTAATTGATTAAATAAGCTTAACACAAAATTGAACATTCCCTGTGATAATCGATTATCCTGAGAAATAATCGATTACATAAGCTTATGCATAAATATTCACAACATGTTGATCTGGTTTAATCCCAGATGGTTGTAATCGATTAAATGTGCTTTGATCAGTTTTATACATGGTTTATGTTAATCGATTAAATGGGAACTTAATCGATTACTTGTGTGTATTAGAAAACTGAGTTCATCTGGAATAATCAATTATTTTGTTCTTGACAAATTTCCAGATTCCTGATGAACACTTTAATCGATTATCTGGTTAAAATAATCGATTACATTAGTGAAAATAATTGATTACATTGATGAATTAATCGATTATAGTTAGTTATATCTATTTTTTTTATAAATAGGACAGCCTGGACTGAGTTATTCATAAAGTGAAAATCAGAGATACATGTCCATACCTTGGGAAAAAAAACACTTTCTAAAGCTCTCAAAAGTATTCAAGAGTGATTTTAGTGAGAAAATGAAAGATCATGTGTATCATGGAGAGTTACATATGTTTCTAGTCATAATATTCAAGGATTGATATTTTGTTCAAACTAGTGTCAAAGAAAGATTCAAGAAAGGAGTTTTGATCATCTATTGCATACATTCTCAGAATGTTTGAATCATTCATATCATTGAATTAGCTGAGGATTATAAGGTGATATCCTTCTTGAACTTCAAGCTTGATATTTTTGTTTGATATTTGTATTGGTTTGTGTTGTATTTTCCATATAACATTTGTTTTCTTTAAAGCTTTTACTAGAAAGGTTTTCTAGTGGGAAGAACAGAGAAGGGATCTCTGGTTCTTGATCTTTTGAGAAGTCTATAGGGTATAGATTTTGAATTTTACCTAGGGTGGGTAAGAGAGATCAGTTGTAAGCTTGTAAAGAACAAATATTTTTTATAGTGGAACTCTGGCCAAGATTTGGTTAGAAGAAAACTAGATGTAGCCTCCGGGGTTGAGAGGTGAACCAATATAAATCTTGTGTGTTTTAAGATTTTGTTTGTATTTCAATATATTCGTGAAGTATAGAATTTGTTCATTATACAAATCTAGTTACAAAACAAGAGTGGTTTGATTGGTAAAGTAAATTGATTTTCAAATTGGTTTTGAAAGATAAAGATCCTTTTGAAAGTCTTCCGCTGTTAGAAATTTTTGAAATAAAATTTAAAACTCTGAGGAAAAACCAATTCAGCCCCCCTATTGGTTATTTGCATAAGTGTTCATTATATTTTCAATGAGCTTATATTTGTATGTTGTGTATGTACATGGGGGTGCATGACTTATTGGATATCCTTGCAAGGAAGGGTTGGTCCCTATCCACGATCAGTGCATTGATGGTGCCCATGTTTCATACTTCATAATTGCGTGGATGGAAATAGAATGAAGGCAGTGTGTACGTGTGGTTTTTTTTATGGGCTAAAAATGCGGGTACTAAGGGGCAGGTCATTTGATTTGGAATTCCCTTGTGCCTCTGGCTGATCACCATGGAAGGGAATGGCCAGTGCACGACAAAGTGAACCCGATAAACTATTAAATCATTTTCTTGAGAGAGGATATTTCCATGAGAATGGTACCACATTGCATGGTGAGAGTGGAGTCAGATGCATTCATCATTTTGAGCATAATTGATTTGAATGGTGGAAAAAATAGATGACTAGTTTGTTGAGTGTGTATTGAACTAATTGATTACTGAGAATGATTGTGGTTGTTATTGTTACTTTCTTTTTAATTATTGTTATTTGGAACTTTTTGATTCTATATAATAAACTTACTCTTGCAATTTTGTACCGTGTGGTTGTTACCTGTGATGATCGCGAACTTTCGTTCATAGGAGAAGATGAGCATCAATAGGTGACATTGGAGAGAAATCCTTTTGATGGAGTCGTCAAGCCAACATGATAACGTTGGAATCCATTTTGGGAGAGAGTTGTGTTTTGTTATTAACTTTTTCTTAGTTGGTTCCTTAAATACTTTTTGGTTGGGCATGTAAATTTCAGACTTAAATACATGTAAAAAACTAAACTAAGTTCTAACATGTGAAGGACATATGTTGTTCAATTTATAAATATATGTATATTTATTTATTTATGTATTTGTGCCATGCATGATAAGTGTATTATCGTGAAAAATTTACTCTCATTTTCATAATCAAATTGATAGAGTTTTTATTAAAAATTGAAATTATACGTTTAGAATAGTGATATCGTAGCGATGAGGCGGGTCGCTACACACAGGGTATGTAACGACCCACATCGTCGCTATGATATCATTAACTCTAAACGTGTAATTTCAATTTTTAATTAAAATTCCATTAATTTGATTATAAAAAGGGTAGTAAATTTTTCACACTAATACAATTATCATACACCTAATACAAGTACATAATTGAATACACATGTATATATGTATTATACCAGTACATATGATTCACATGTCAGAACTTAACCTAGTTGTATTTACAAATATTTACGTCTGGAATTACATGAGCAATAAAAAGAATCAAGGAACTAACTAAGAAAGAGTTGATTAACCAAAACACAACTCTTTTCCAAAACGAATTTCAATGTTATCACGTCGGTTCGGCGGCTCCAACCAAAAAGAAGATCTCTCCAGAGTCACCTAATGCTGCTCATCTTCTCACACGAACGAAGGTTTGCGATCATCACAAGTACAACAAAAGTAAAGGTGAGTTTATTATATAAAACCCGCAAGCATCAGATAACAACAATTGGAAAGGAAACAACATTAACAACCACAATCATTATCAAAAAACCATCAGTCCAATACACACCCGACAAACCAATCATCCAGTTCATTTCACAACTCAACAATTATACCGATGCATGGACCTGACTCATCTATCAGCATGCAATGAGTACCATGTCCCGGAAATAGCCTCTCACAGGAAAAATGATTCACCGCCTATTAGGGCCACCCTGTCGTGCACTGGCCACTCCCCCACCTGGTGATCAGCTAGTGTTGCTAGGGAATTCCAAACCTGATGACCCCTTAGTACCTGCGTTCTCAACACACGGAAACCCATAGGTACGCACGTGCCCTTATACTATTTCCATAAATGCACATGAAGTATGAAACATGGGCATCATCAATGTATGACCATGGCCAGAAACAAATCCTTTCCCGCAAGAGTGACCAGTCATACGACCCCATGTACATACATAACACACCAATGTGGGCTCACCGATGCACTAACCGTGGCTAGGAACAAATCCTTCCCCGCAAGGATAACCAACCGGTCACTGCACCCCATTTGTATATACACAGCATACAACCATGGCACTATCAATGTATGACCATGACTAGGAACAAATCCTTCCTCGCAAGGATGACCAGTCATACACCTCCATGGGTATCCATGTATATCCACATCACATAAGGACAACTATGGGCACCATCAATGCATGATCATTGCCAGGAACAAATCCTTCCCCGCAAGGATGACCAATCATGCACCACCATGGGTATCAGTGTATCAAATTCATCTTATTTCAACATTATCCTCATAAACATCAATATTCAACATCATCAACTATATCAACATTATCTCTCATCAATGTCATTATCAACATCCATTTCATCATCATCTCATTTAAACATCATAAACCACATCATCATTATATCATTTATACATCATCAAACACATCATCATTATCTCATTCAATCATCACC
>PYAF01002286.1:10866-27187 GCA_007407185.1 Glycine tomentella
ATCGATTAATGCAGACAATGTGCAAAACATGAAATGAACTAAATAATCGATTACAATAAGTGGTAATCGATTAAGGCAGAGTGTCCACTTTTTCAAAACAGGCAAGTAATCGATTACAGTTCAATGGTAATCGATTAAACCAGTCACTCAGCCAAATCACATGTATACTAAGTTTGAAATAATCGATTAATCCGATGATATAATCGATTAAAACGTTCTTGATATTTTTCCAGAAAGCTGAAGAACAAATTAATCGATTCTTTTAGTGTAGTAATCGATTAAACCAGCTTAAGACTATTTTTCCAAAACACTTAGCCTTTTTTAAGTTCCAACGCAATTACTTAAAGCCTTTTATGATGTAATGCATGAATGAATATAAATGATATGCATGCAAGAACTTGGATCAACAGAAAGCTTTCTTTCCTTTTACATTTAATCACAATCTTCATCTTCAAGCCTTCAAGCATGTTGAAAGTCAAAACATTTCCAAGTCTTTACAAAGCTTCAATATTCAAGAGCTCCCCCTCAAATCAACAACATGGAAGTAGGAATCTATGTTGTAATCAATTATTCTGTCTTGTAATCGATTACATGAAAGTGGGAGTCCCTGTGATAATCGATTATTTGGTGAAATAATCGATTACTTTGTTCATGAAGCAGCTTCCAGGCCTAATATGAACAAATAATCCATTACCAAGATCTAGTAATCGATTATTTGATTCAAAATAATTGATTACCATTACAAAATAATCGATTATTGTCATTTTTGCTGCAAAGGTGCTATTTTTAGATTTAAAAGCTGTTTTAGAAAGCTTGTCTTGGAAGCAACGTTTGGGTTTCATTTAGGACGCATTTACATTTCATTTAGCTTGTAGATTCGTGGTCTATATAAACCACATCACAATAGATTGTAAGGACTTTTGATTGAATGAAATTAGATTGCTTTTTGTGTGTAAGAGGTTGAGAGTTATTCTCCCTTGTTCTTAGTGAAGAACTTCTTGTTTCTTATCAATGGCTTCTGAGCTATTGTGGTGATTCTTGCAAGACTTATTGGAATTCCAATTTCATGGTGTCAATCCAAATCCACTTGTATTCTTCTTCCATTGTTCCAATTCTTACATTACAAAAACCTAAAAAGCTGTCATAAAACAGAGCATTCATACTCTGTTTTTCTATCAATTGGAGAATTGATTCCATTGCAAGGAAGATCGGGGCAAACAAGACTTGATTCAGTTCAGGAGTCCATCATCAACCATGCACCCCCATGGGTATCAATGTACATACACATCACATCATCTCAATATCATCATCACATATATCAAATTCATCTTATTTCAACATTATCCTCAAAAACATCAACTTTATCTAATTTCAACATTAACATCCATTTCATCATCAGCTCATTTAAAAATCATAAACCACATCATCATTATATCATTTATACATCATCAAACACATCATCAATATCTTATTCAATCATCACCAATCCATCAATAACATCTCATTTCAACATTATCAATGACACCGGTATCACCTCATCCATCCACAATCCATATTACCGCTAGACTGGTATTTTAGAAAAATTCAAAATTAAAGAGGAGGACTACAATATAGAAAACACACTCTTATGCCCATTTAAAAATTTGATAAAGAATTAAATATGAAAACATATCATAAAATTTTGGGTAGAGTCTCCTTTGTAATTAAGACTTTCCCTAAAATCCAATCATTACAACAATAATATCATTCACAATTTTATCCATCAATAAGTCAATTCATCGCATCCCATTAGTTAAAAACACAGTTTTTCTTGAAAACAAGCACACACATCAATCATAAATACATCGCATCCCATTAGTTAAAAATGTAATATTTCTTGAAAACCAGCATACAACAGGGACAGACAATTATCTTCATAGTTGGACTCTGACCCCCAACTATGGAATCTAAACTATCGCCAAAATAATAAACTACCCTTACTTATCTATATATCCCTCTGTTAGCTCCTTGAAATGTTGTTTTGGGATCTCTCAAGTTCACATGCTTTAGCCCAAACACGGAGCTCTATATATCAAATCAAAGACAATTTAATATAGATTTCCAAGGTAACATCAATATTAACATTTGGGTTCATATACCAACTCGAATTCAAAAGGGGCTAAAAGGGTGTTTTGGGAGTTTACATTAAAAGACATCATTTTGAAATTCCAATCACACCAATGTGACCAGGGTTCAACAAGGATCACAGAAATGACATTAATTTTATAAAAAAGGAGACTTTTATATCATCTCATTTTTAAAGGGTTTTTCAAAGGAAGTGTAAAACTCCCAACAACGGTACGCAAAACACAAGAGACACTAATAGAAGCTTAAACTAACTAGGATAATACAAAAGAAACTAAGATTACCTCAAGAAAACCAAGAAAGAAGAATTGGGAGCTCCGTTCTCTACCGAAACTTCAAGAGGAGGATTGGGAGCTCCGATTAAAGGGTTCCTCTTCGTGCAGTGGTCTCGTGGCAAGCAACGACAGTCCATGGTGGTCACTGGTGGTCTTGGGTGGTGGAGGGTGATGGTGGGAGGTTGGGGGAAGCTTTGGGGGAAGAAAACCCTTCATTTTCGTGATTTCTCGCCGCTGGTTACTATTTCTTATTGCCTTCACTCGTCCAGCGAGCAAAGTGCCTGTAAAATTTGCCTGGGCGAGTTGACCCAATTCTAGAATTTTCTGCTTCAGTGAAAAAATTAATTTCTCATGTTCCATACATTATTTTGACAATCCGAACGGTCAAAAGTTACATATATGGGTTATATATTTAAAATTTGAAGACAATACAATGGTCAACCTATCCATAATGGTGATTTGACTGAATCAGGTTTTGGGGTCAAACTCAGAATCACTCAATTACAACGCAGCTCGAACAAACTTCACATACTTGACATTTACACCAAGCAATGGCACATAGATAATTCACATAACATTTCAAATAGTCCTAATTAATAAAGAAATCAAATAATACAAGGAATACATCACACGTATATTTTATAAGTTATCGAAATTTCAGGGTGTTACACTGTGTTTCTCTGTGCATTCTGTGGTATCTTGTTGGATGTTTGATGTTTGAAGTAATTGATTATTTTGTAGTTGTTGGATTGTTATTGTTTGATAATTGCATACATTGGTGTGATGCATAGGTTGTGGAGATTTCTTGGGGTGGTCATAACATGTTTGTAATTTTGATGTATGTTATACCATAAGTTCCAATGCCTGGTCACGAGTTATCAGACTGACCATCTGGATAATTTGTGAAGTGCAAAGGAACATTATGGCAAGTAGTCATGATGTATGTCTAAACCCATTAGACATGAATTTCCCAAATCTACCTTGCAATGAAACCCAATCTTCAAGCAACTTTCAAGAACACACAAGCTGTCCAAGCTTTCATGAAAATGTATGGCTGGAAGCTTTCTTTAATGGCAGCAATGGAAGATGGAAGAAAGGTTAGGGATGAAGATAGAAGACACCATGGAGAAGCTCTCCAATAAGTCTAGGAAGAATCACCACAATAGCTTGAAGCCATTGATAAGAAACAAGAGGTTCTTGCACAAGAACTTGAGAGAAACTCTCACAACAATTTTCAGAATTGTATTAATGAACCAAAGTCAGTTACATTTTAGTTTGCGGACAGCTTATATAGGCTACGAAATTACACATCAAATGCACATGAAATGACAATTCAAATGAAGTTTGAAGTGCAACAAAAGGAGCCTAAATGCAAGCTAAATGAAGCTTATGGTGCAAGCTTCCCTAAGTGACCCTTGGCTGTCCCAAATTAAAAATTGGTGCAGTATTTTTAGCTTCTAAGTGCAGCCAACAAGTTTACTAAGTTGCTACACAAATTACACACAAGTGCACCTACACCTCTTTACACAATTTCACTAAAAGACCTTTTTATTTGTCTCAACTTAAGCTTCTAACAAGTGCTGAAATTTATTGAATTAAAATGGAATTGAGACATCAAAATCCAGCCCTTGTTGTGCATGGGGGTGCATGATGGGTTACCCTTGCGAGGAAGGATTTGTTCCTAGCCGGGTCATACATTGATGATGCCCATGTTTCATTTCATACTTCATTTGTATATGTGGAAATAGAATGAAGGCACTCGCGTACCTGTGGATTTCAGTGGGCTGAGAACGAAGGTACTAAGGGGTCATCAGGTTTGGAATTCCCTAGCTACGCTGGCTGATCACCTGGTGGGGGAATGGCCAGTGCACGACAAGGTTGTCCTAATAGGCGGTGAATCATTTTTCCTGTGAGAGGCTATTTCTGGGAGATGGTACCACATTGCATGCTGATAGATGAGTCAGGTGCATGCATCATTCTATATATGATTGTTTGAGTTGTGAAATACATTGGATGATTGGTTTGTTGAGTGTGTATTGGAATCAATGAATTTTGTTAATGATTTTGATGGGTAAAATTGTTTCCTTCCCAATTGCTGCTATCTGATGTTTGTTGATTTTATATAATAAACTGACCCTTGCATTTGTTGTTGTACTGTGCAGTTGGTACCTGTGATGATCGCGAACTTTCATTCGTGTGAGCAGATGAGCAGCAATAGGTGACCTTGGAGAGAGATCTTCTTTTTTGTTAGAGCTGTCAAGCCAACGTGATGACGTTGAAACTCTTTTTGGAAAGAATTGTCTTTTGTTAATTAACTCTTTCATAGTTAGTCCCTTAATCCTTTTTGTAGCAATGTATATTTTAAATTGTAATTACATGTAAAACTTAATTGAGTTCTAAACATGTGAATGATAAGTACTGATATAGTATATGTATACATATGTATTCAATTGTTGTAGTTGTATCATGTGTATGATGATTGTATTATTGTGAAAAACTTACTACCATTTTCATAATCAAATTAATGGAGTTTTTATTAAAATTTGAAATTTACACGACTAGAGTTTGTGATGTCGTAGCGATGAGGCGGGTTGTTACATTTATCACAATTAGAAATTCATGCAAAATGAACTATACAACATATCAGTGAGGACACTCAATGTAATTTCTGAGGGTACACACAGTCACTAAGTTAAGGCCTGTTTTCCATGTTCCAATCAAATCACTGTTTTGAAAGTTGCTTTTTATTAAGTCCATGTAAAAACATCTGCCTTCATTTGCTATTTGGAAAACCATTCATTTGTTTTTCATTCTCAAAGTTCCCAAAAATAATTTTGTTTTGTTATAATCTATTTCAAAAAGCAAGTTTCAAAAACACTATCTGTTGATTCTTTCCAAAACATGTTATGTCCAAGAAATTTTTTTCTTTTTAGTCCCAAAAAGATTTACATATATTCTACAACTATGTTAATAAAACAAAATTTAATAAAAAATGTATACTTTTCAGAAAGAGGTCACCATCAGAGTTTTGCATAACCAAATAAAAATCATAAATGCGTGCAATTATCTGAGCAAAAAGTAAATAAGGAAATAAAGTAGTAAATTTAATACAAAGCAGTAAAGAAAGATAAAGACCATGTCACAGATTTTTGAAGATCATGGTTGAGGAGCTCAGTCTCCTCCATTGAGATAATCAACAGGATCTACCATGTCCTCATCCTCATCTGCTCTAAAAAATGAAAATATAATGAACACTTTTGCAAATAACCAACAGGGGGGTGAATTGGTTTTACTTCAGAGTTTTTAAAATTCCTTAAAAAAATGCTACAGCAAAAGACTTTCAAGAAGGATCGTATCTTTAAAAACAATTAAGAAAACAATTTCTTCACCTTCTATCTCTCATCTTGAACATTTCATATTCATGAATGAGAGTGTGCTTCCTTGATCTTCTCACATCATCAGTTCCTTCATATGTATCTTCAAGTAATTCCCACATTTCTTTGGCACTTTTGCATCTAACAGTCCTAAAAAATTCATCGAAAGATAAAGCAGAAGTTATCATATTATTTTGCTTTGAAATCATATTGAACCATTTTCTTTTCTATTTCTGACATTTCATCCCATTCTTTTGGTATCGTTTTGCCATCAACAATCTTGGTTGGAATGTAAGGACCTTTCTCAATACAATTTCAAGCACCCGGGTCATTTGATTGGATAAAGATTTGCATTCTATTCTTCCATAAGTTGAAATGTTCCCCTTCAAATAAAGGTGGTATGTTTAATGAGGCTCCCTCTTTGAAAGTTATTTGATTAGTATTCATTTTCAAGTATTTTGAAAAGATCTTGAGCAAATTACAATAACCAGCTCTTGATGCCAATTGAAAACATAATGAACACTTATGCAAATGACTAAGAGGGGGGTGAATTGGTTTTACCTCATAGTTTTTAAAATTCCTTTCAAAAAATGCTACAGCAGAAGACTTTTAAGAAGGATCGTATCTTTAAAAACAATTAAGAAAACAATTTCTTCACCTTCTATTTCTGAAATGTTTTTTCCTTAAACAAAAACTTTACCTTAACTTTTACAAATGCTTTCACCTTAACCAATCAAACCACTTTAGTGCTGTGACCAATCTTGTAATATGAACAAAAACTTAATACTTCAAGAACAATATGAAGATAAACAGAAATATTCAAACACACAATATTTATACTGGTTCACTTTTCAACCCCAGAGGCTACATCCAGTTTCCTTCTAATCAAACCTTGATTAGAGTTTCACTATAACAAATATAATATCTTTACAAGCTTACAATGATCTCTTTTACCCTCCCAAGGTAAAATTCAAAATCTAAACCTATAGACTTTTCAAAAGATTTAGAACCAGAGATCCCCTCGCTGTTCTTTCCTCTAGAAACCCTTCTAGAAAAGCTTTAAAGATTACAATTTGTTATATGAACATTCAACAACAAATACAACACAAATATCAACAATAACCAAGCTTATAGTTCAAGAAAGATATCACCTCTCATTCCTCAGTGAATTCAATAAAATGAATGATCAAACCAAACTGGGAATGTATGCATATGATCTTTCTTGATGACTTCTTTTATCAAAAAGCTTGAACAAAACTTTGCATCATGTAGACAATGACTTCATAACATGATAAACTCCATAACTCTTAGAATCTTTTGATTTTCTAATCTCCCTCTTCCTTTTTGTTTTATGAGCTCTTGAAAGTGATTTTCTAAGTTTTTGTACGAAAACTTCACAATGTATTTCTTATTTTTAAACTCAGTGCAAGTTGTTCTATTTATAAAAAAACAGACATAACTAACCGTAATCGATTATTTTACTGATGTAATTGATTATTTTAACCAGATAATCTATTAAAGTTTTCATCAGGATTCTGGAAAAATGTCAAGAACAAAATAATCTATTAAGTCATCATGTAATCGATTATTCCAGATGACCTGTGTTTTCTGATACGCAAGGATAATCGATTAAATTTCCAAAAAATCGATTATCACAGACAATGTGAAAAACTCAACGATGCATATTTAATCGATTATAATAATTTGGTAATCGATTAAACAAGATGAAATAGCTTTTGTGAATTATGCAGTGACTCAGATAATTGATTATTTCGTGATGTAATCGATTATCATAGAGCACGTCCATTTCAGTGTTAGGCTAATTTAATCGATTACAAATCAATGGTAATCAATTAAAATGTTCAGAAGGAAATATGCAGACCTATTCATATGCATTTAATCGATTATATGACATAGGTAATCGATATAAACAGACAGTTTTTATGAAAAACTAATTGCCTTTATGACTTAACATCTAAATGCTTATTATCATATGATTAGAAATGATTAAATGTATGTATGAATGCATGAATCAATCAAGATTAGTGAGGATTATGAGCCTTTAACCACTTGAACCAAGCTTAAGCAAGAAATTACAAATGCCATCAATTGAGTGGGCATGTAAAATATCAAAACTTGCATTCTTCTTCTTCTTGATTCCATATATTCATCTTCCTCATAGCTAACAATCTCCCCCTTTTTGATTTGAGCATGCCAAATACTTGATTGATGGAACATGCCTTTCTAGGAAGAAATGTTTATCCTGAAAATTTCTCAGCTCTTGCAAAGACCAAGTGTTATATCCAAAACTTGATTTTTGCTTAAACAAATTCATCATTCATAACATTCAGACATTCATAACTAGTTCAATCATTTTTAGCTCATTCATTCATAGCCCCCCCCCCCTGAATTAAACATTCATTCTTATTCCCTTTTATTCATTTATCAATCCATCTACATCATCTACTCCCACTATTTGGCATACCAAATTAAAAATAACATAAGTAGACAATCATAGAAAAGGAAATAGGTGAAATTCATTAATAACAACCAGGGAAATACAGAGCATATGATGAAGAAACAAATAACAGAACTTAAAAAAAAAACTTAAACAGATATAACAAAAAGACAAAATAAAACAAACTAAGACAAGAACTAATCCATATCTCTAGATTCATCCCTAAAGTTCCTAGATTCTATGTTCTTCATCCTAGTCTTCAATTCTTACAAGGATGAGTTCACTTCATCCCTTTGTTCATGATGGAGTGACAACAATGCATCCATCTTTTGAATCATCAAAGATTCAAATTGAGAGTAGTGTGGTTCAGATGGTGCAAGCTCATCTTGAGCTTCCTCAGCTGCTCCCAATTGATGTCCTTCTTCATCACTTCCTTCCCTTCTTCCTCAGCCAATGGCACAGGTTGGCCTGCCATTTGCCAACCATAAGGAGTCTTCACCATTCCAAGCTTTGTGAGGTGCTTCTCCTTGATTTGGCTGTTGCTAGAGTTGGTATGATCCATGACCTCATTTGACACATCCACTTGAAAGTAGTCAATGAATCTTGAAACCAAAACAACATAGGGAAAAGGATAGTTTACCAATCTCTTTGATTTCTGCATTATTTCTTGAAGGATCAAAATCTAGTTCAACTTAATTCCTCTCTTCATGCCATAGACAACTTGAAGATCATCATCTGTAGCTTGATTGTGATTGGTAGACCTTGGTGTGAGGATGTAGGTGATTATGTAGTGTAACAGCCTATCCTCACGTGTCATAGGACCAGTGCTCAGCCTCAATCTCAAGTTCATGTTAGGGTCAATGAGCATGCTTCGATATGTCTCCATCTTCTTGTCAGCTTCCTCTTCGAATCTTCTTTCTCCATCAAAGGAGATGCCAGCAACCTCGTTCCAAATCCAGGAGTGATCTCCATTGCAACACCATTGGCTTGGGTGAGTATTGTTCCATGCATGGATATCTTGGAACAGGTGTAGAAGACATTAACAATATCAGATAGATATGCCTTTCATTTCTACAAATTTTCTTAGGCCTTGTTGCTCTAACAATTGTGGAAACTGAAAACCTTGTTGGGTAAACCAAGCAAGGCTCAAAAATTTGGGTGGACAAAGGAGTTTTGTAGCATTGAACTGCAAATAGTTTATCTTATCAGCTTCATTGGAAAACCAATGATCAAGCCTATTTGTGATAGGGTTAGAAGGCTGGGCTTGAGCTTTTCTTTTGGATGTTTTGACCTTTTTGGAGGTAGACATGGTGAGGATACGAATTTGAAGATTAAAGATGATAAGAACTAAGAGAATAAGAGAATTTCAGAGAGAATAAGAGAATGAGAAAACAGAGTTTGAGGTGTGAGATTCTAATTTCACAAATTCAATATTTATAGGCAATTTGAGGGTTGTAGGCAGTTGAAAATATGAAAAATATAGCTGTTGTGGCCTTAATCACTCACATAATGGCTTTGATTGCATCAAATCGTGCTTAATAGCAGTTGGGCAATTTCAAAAACTGTCAGATTCTGCAATAACCACTGAAATAATCGATTATTTCGTTTATATAATCGATTATTTCACTTGAATATTCATAACTCAGAAAAGATGTAATCGATTAAAATCTTAAGTAATCGATTATAACAGAGCAAATGGCTTATTGAAGATGAAGTGTAATCGATTATAATCTGTTTTAATTGATTAACAGAGAGTGAGGTGGAAATTTCAGACAAGTAGGATCAGAATAATCGATTATTTCAATATGGTAATCGATTATTCCAGAGAAGTCCAGAATTTTGAAAAGCATAGTGACTTCATGTAATCGATTAAATGGTCGATTTAATCGATTATTCCATAGTGAACATGAATTTTCTGGAACTCGAAGTGAGAATAATCGATTAATTCTATGAAGTAATCGATTACAACAGCTTTGACTTATTTTTAAGAGACACAAAATGAACAAATAATCAATTAAAGATTTATTATGGTAATCGATTATTTCAACTTTTATACACCAAATGTAAATATTATGCAGCAACCAACATGTAATTCTTTTATCAATTTGAGTAGCTATTATTCATGCAATGTCTAAATCATTCATAATCAAAGAAAGTAAACATAGGAATTCCACTCAACATGTACTAGATTCATCCAAAATTCCAAGCATATTTCTTAATGTGAACCTATCCCTATCCAAAGGTTTAGTGAAGATATCAGCCAATTGATTCTTACTGTCAACAAACTCAATTTTAATGTTACCTTTTTGTCCTGGAATGCATGATTGGATTCTTGGAGATATTTATAGCACTTGTGTTGTCACATAGTAGTGGAATTTGTTGAAGTTCTACACCAAAGTTTTGGAGTTGTTGCTTCAACCATAAACTTTGAGCACAACAATTTCCAGCAGATATATACTCAGCTCTAGCTATTGACAAGGCTACACAAGATTGCTTTTTGCAATGCCAAGAAATTAAAGAGTTTCCTAATAGATGACAAGTACCACTTGTGCTCTTTCTATCCAACTTGCATCCATAATGTCAGGTCTACTTGCTGTGAGATAAAGCAATGATCCTATCATTCCTCTATACTTTGACTCATCAACACTTTTTTCTCTTTCATCTGAATCTAGGTAGGTGGAAGTTCCAATAGAAGTTGTTGCAGCTTTGCAACTTTCCATATTAAACTTCTTTAGCATTTCCATACAGTACTTTGATTGGCTTAGGAAAGTTCCATTCTTCATTTGTTTAACTTGAAGTCCAATAAAGAATGTAAGCTCTACCATCATAGACATTTCAAATTCATTCTGCATACTGGCTGCAAATTCTTTACACAATGAGTGATTAGTAGAACCAAAAATAATATCATCAATATAGATTTGTACCATAAGCATATTTTTTTTTCCTTTTGATGAATAAAATTTTATCCACTTCTCCTCTTGTGAATGATTGATCAAGTAAGAATTTACTTAACCTCTCATACCAATATCTTGGAGCTTGTTTCAATCCATATAATGTTTTTCTTAATCTGTACACATGGTTAGGATATTGATGATCTACAAAATCAGGAGGTTGGTCAACATATATTTCTTCATCAATATAGTCATTAAGAAATGCACTTTTCACATCCATTTGAAACAATTTAAAGTTCATCATACATGCATATGCAAGGAGTAATCTTATGGCTTCTAGTCTAGCAATTAGAGCATAAGTTTGTAACCTTTTTTGTAACCAATCTAGCTTTGTTTCTTATTATGATGCCACTTTCATCCAGCTTGTTCCTAAAAACCAACTTAGAGCATTGAGGTGTGTGAGTTGTAGGTCTAGGTACTAGTTTCCAAACATTATTTCTTTTAAACTGATTTAATTCCTCATGCATAGTAATTAACTAATGTTCATCTAATAAGGCTTGTTCAATGTTATTAGGTTCAATTTGTGATACAAAAGCCATAGTGCAACAAAGATTTCTTAAGGAAAATCTAGTTGATACCCCCTTTGACACATCACCAATAATGTTGTCCAAAGATAAGTCTCTTGTGGTTCCCCAATCTTTGTGTCTTGGTGTGGTTGCTTCTTGATTTGTATCTTCAAATGCTTCTTCTTCTTCCAGCTTACTAGCTTCTATGTGCTGCTGTCTTTTTTCTTTATTTTCTGCATCATTATCACCCAAAACTTCTTCTTGAGAAGGGTTAGTTTCATCACATACAATATGTACAGACTCTTCAGTACACAAAGTTCTCTTATTAAAGACCCTATAAGCCTTACTTTGCAAGGAATACCCAAGAAAGATAGCCTCATCAGCTTTTGAGTCAAATTTACCAAGATTATCTTTGCCATTGTTTAAAACAAAGCATTTACAACCAAATGCCTTAAAGTGAGAGATGTTTGGTTTCCTCCCTTTATAGATTTCATAAGGAGTTTTCTTTAAAATAAGCCTTATGAGAATCCTATTAAGAGTATAACAAACTGTACTCACAGCATCTGCCCAAAAATGCTTAGGTAATTTTGTTTCATTTAGAAGAGTCTTTGCTCCTTCTTCGAGTGATCTGTTTTTTCTCTCCACAACACCATTTTGTTGTAATGTTCTTGGAGCTGAAAAATTGTGATTAATTCCAAAATCTTCACAGAACTTTTCAAAGTGTTCATTTTGGAATTCACCACCATGGTCACTTCCAATTGAAACAATATTACAGCCCTTTTCATTTTGAATTACCTTGGCAAGTTTCTTAAAAGCTGAGAATGCTTGGCTTTTGGATCTTAAGAACAATGTCCAAGTGTATCTAGAGTAATCATCAACTATAACAAGTCCATAATAATTTCCTCCTAAGCTCATGGTTCTTGAAGGACCAAATAAATCCATGTGAAGCAATTCAAAAGGTCTAGAAGTAGAAATCATATTCTTACTTTGAAAAGAGTTTTTAGTTTGCTTTCCTCTTTGACATGCTTCACAAATTTTGTCTTTTTCAAACTTAAGCTTAGGTAGACCAATTACTAGGTCTTTCCTAATTAACTTGTTGAGATGATGCATGTTTATATGAGATGTTCTTCTATGCCAAAGCCATGTTTCATTCACCTTACTCATCAAGCAATCAGTTTTATGTATGAATGCATGGTCAATAGACAAGACATAGATATTACCCTTTCTCTTACCAATGTGTGCCACTTTTCCATTTTTACCATCATGTATCAAGCAAGTCTCATTGTTGAAGGTGACTTTGAATCCTTTATCACACAATTGACTAATGCTAAGTAAATTGTGTTTCAGCCCTTCAACATAAAGCACATCCTTGATTTTTGTGGACAACCTATCTCCAATATTTCCTTGCCCAATTATTTTGCCTTTATTATTGTCCCCATATGTAACATATCCTTTTTCTTCAAGTATAACATCTGTTAGCATGGATATGTCTCCAGTCATGTGTCTTGAACATCCACTATCTAGGTACCAAATTGAAGATTTTGCTCTTAGACACACTTACATAAATCAATTTAAAGAGAGAAATAGGTCCCTAATTTAAGTTGGGTCCAAAGGGTTTAGTTGCTTTCTTTCTTTTTTCAACCCATATACATTCACCATTAGGAACATAAAATCTTCTAACAAAGCACTTGTATGATGTGTGACCTTTAAGCATACAATAATTGCAAGTAGGAGATTTTGATGTTCTAGCATGAGTAAATCTTCTGTAGTTATTTTGGGTTCTAGCTCCATGTTTATATCCCAAATCATAAGTATCACCAGCAAATTTTTGCACACTTAGTAACTCATCTAAGTTGCATTTGCCTTTGTAATATTTTCTCAGCAAATCAACCAAATAGCTATTTTCAGTTTGTAAGCACATGTTTTATTTTCCTTTACTCAGCTTATAATCATCAAATTCTTTTTGCAATTCAGCATATTCATCAACCTTAGAGTTGGCTAAGGAACATGTACATCCTTTCTCTTTGTAAGTTGAGAGAAGTTTATCATGATCTTCTTTCAATTTACAAAGCTCTTCTTGCAATTCAGCAAGTTTGGATACATGCCATCTTGGATCACTCTTAAGCTTGTTGTTTGCTTTTGAGCTTCTAAATGCATCTCATGAAATGCATCAACTACACTTTCAAATTTAGAATTTACCTCAGATTCTGTACTTGATGATTCATCTTGTTCATTGATGGTAGATGTAAGACATAGGTGAGCTTCAACTTCTTTTTCTGAAGAGGATTCAAAACTTGTTGATTCATTATCCTCCCAAGCAATGTAAGCCTTTCTAGGCTTCCCTTCCCTTCTAGATCTCTTTTCAACTTGTGGCTTCTTTGATAATGAGGGACAATCTGATTTTATATGACCTTGCTTTCCATATTCAAAGCAAGCGATTAAGGAGGAGTTGTTGTTCTTGTTGATGTTGTCATTTCTCTTCTTTTGACATGGTTGTTTTCTGCCCTTGTTCTTCCTTAGAAACTTGGAAAACTTTCTTACAATGAGATTCATATTCTCATCATCTTCTTCTTCACTTGAACTCTCATCTTTTTCTATCTTTGAAGGTGTAGCTTTTAATGCAATGCTCTTATGCTTTTTATCTGCATCTTCACCATTTGTTAGTTGAGATAATTCAAGCCCATATTCTAAAAGCTTACCAAATATAGCTGAAAATAAAGGGAATACTCACAATAACCAAGAGGGGGGTGAATTGGTTAAACCTTGGTATTTTACAATTAATTCAAATCAGAGTTTCAGGATCTTTATCACTTTCAAAACCAAGAAATCTTTTTACTCAATCAAATAGTTCAGCCCCTTGGAATAATATTGCTTAAAACACAACTTGTTGAACAATTGATATGAAACAAGAATTAGAGATATAGAAACAATCACACAAGCAATTATACTGGTTCACTTCACAACCGAAGCTAAATCCAGTTTCTTCTAATCAACACTAGATTAGAGTTCCACTATTATAAATCTTGTTCTTACAAGCTTATTACAAGACCTCCCCTTTATCAACCCTAGATAAAGAATAGAAAACTAAAATCCTATTAGAATTCTAAGCAGAAAGAACAAGAGAACACTACTCTGTTCTTTAATGAATGAATGAATGATTTCTATGTATGTATGGATCAACAGATTGCCTTTCTCTTACATTTGAATCATATCATTAACTTCAAGGCACTCCAAGCATGTTGAAAGCTCAAAATCAGTCTTGAATAACTTCTTCATGTTGCTCCCCCTATATCCAACAATCTCCCCCTTTTTGACTTTGAACATGCCAAATTCTTGATTGATTATATGTTAGACTTGAAGTTTAGTTGAGGGAACCAAAGTTAGGAAGACTTGAGCTTTACAAACCTGAAAATGATTCAATCTCTTTGCCAAGAACAAGTGTTAAAGCATCTATTGATTAATCCAGCAATCATCATCATTTTTCTCCCCCTATTTGGCTTTTCAAAGGCAAAAACTAAACAAGCACAGCGGATATAAGCACAGGAAATGTCATTCATTGATAGGGAAGTATTACATTGCTGAAATTTAAAATGAAACATAAAACAGAGAAAAAAAAACTACAACTTTTAAAAAGTCTCAGACCCTTCAAACATAACAGTAGCTTCAATGTTATCTAGCCTAGTCTTTAATATCATCTAATGCAAAACTTGTTTCAGCCCTAAAATCATGATGCATAGTGATAAGGCCATCCATTTTTTAAAGCATAAGAGATTCGAACTGAGTGTATAGGGGTTGAATAGGATCCCTTTCCTCATCTTCTTCCTCAGCAGCATCATCTTCTTCAGCAGCAGCAGGAGGTTCAGGCACAGCCTGTTGGCCAGCCATCTGCCATCCTTGTGGTGTCTTCACCATTCCTAGCTTGTTGAGATGCTTGTCTTTGATGAGGCTGTTGCTTAAGTTGGTGTGGTCAACTACTTCATTTGAGACATCAATTTGGAAGTAGTCTATGAATCTAGACACAAGAACATCATCATAAGGGAATGGGTGTAAGGACTTTTATTTTCGGCGCTTAACCCCGCGCGATAGCGCGGGGATTCAGGTTAGACAACCCTGTTAAGGGTGCGGCGCCGGTGGCGTCAGGATTGGCATTGATGGCACCAAATGTAATAGTTTGAGTTCATAAGTATATGTTAAGCTTAGTTAAGCATGAAGCTAAGGTTATGGTGGTTCTGGCATATGGCGCGACCCACTTGGGGTGCGGCGCGACGCGCGCCATATGTGTAATATAGGGCAGATGACTCTGCCATGTCACGCGAGTCACTTGAAGATCCACGCGGGTCGCGTGGAAAGTGGTCCAGAAATCATGGTCTTCTCTGGCGTTCCACGCGAGTCATTTGGGATCCACGCGTATCGCGTGGAAGGCCCGAATAAATGGCGCGAGTCGCGTGGGAAACGACGCGAGTCGCGTGGGAAGTGGCTTAGAAATGGTATTTCTGTCTGCCATCCCAAGTGAAACGCGTGGGAGTTCAAGTGAAACGCGTGGGAACGTCGGCAGAACAGAATTTAAAGGCCAGAACGTGAGAAATGGAGGAGAATACCATTTCTTCTTCCTCCTCTCAGCCAACCTCCATTG
>PYAF01002286.1:27287-41022 GCA_007407185.1 Glycine tomentella
TTTATGCGTTATGAGAAACTGGATCAGCAGGGGTTTGCTATATGTGTTTTGTGTGTGACTTTTATGAGATTGATGTTATTTCATACATAATGTATCAAGACAAGCGATTCTGTGCTTCCGCTGAGTTTTATAAACTATGTTTTAAACGTTAAACTGATATTATGAATGATAACACGTCGGAGGCCTACGGGGTGTTACAATGGGTAGTTTACAAGCCTTTTAGACTTTAGCATAATTTCTTCAAGAATAAGAATCCAATTCATCTGAAAATTGAATTCTTGAGACCATACACCAGTTGTAGCTCTTCATCAGTTGCATGGGCATGGTTTGTTGCTCTAGGTGTGAGAATATATGTTATTATGTAGTGCAGAAGCCTATCCTCATGGGTCATGGGTCCAGTACCCAGCCTATTTTTCAGTCTCATATGGGGATCACTAAGCATCTCCCTATATGTATCTATCCTATTATAGCCCTCAGGACTTTCATCAAATTTTCTTTCTCCATCAAAGGAGATACCAGCTACTGCCTCCCATACCTCATGGGTGATTTCCATGGGCACTCCATTTATTTGGGATTTCAGTCTCCCATCCATAGATCCCTTGGCACAGGTGTAAAACACCTAGACCAACTCGGGGTAGAAGGTACCCTTTAACTCCACAAACTTTCTTAAGCCCTGGGTTTCTAAGAAGGCAGGAAATTGAAAGCCTTCACTAATGAATCAGTCAAGATCTAAATACTTAGGGGAACAGACTGGTTTAGTAGCATTAAACTGGAGATAGGATATTCTGCCCTTTTCTGTGGTGAACCAAAGGTCTAACCTATTGGTAGGAGGGGGGTTGGAACTCTTACCAGCCTTTCTCTTGGATATTTTGACTCTTTTAGAGTCAAGACATACTTAAGGCAGTATTGCTTTTTAACTAAGACAGAAGAGAAAACACACAAGTGTTTGAGAGATAAGAATGAAAAGTTGTGATTTCTTCTAACATCAAAGGCTGTATTTATAGAGTAGTTTGGGCTCCAAAAATTTTGAATTTTGAATTAAAGGAGAAGTTAGTACGAATTAAAGCACTGCAGGGAGTTTAAATTCGAATTAGGTGGGAGTTGACAGTTACAATTTTCAAAAAAATCTGTCAGATTTTGCAGTAAGTCCTCGAATAATCGATTATTTCGTTGTGTAATAGATTATTTCATAGTCAAAATTACATTTAGCAGAACCAGTAATCAATTAATACGCAGTGTAATCGATTTTTTCTGTAAAAATTATATGTAGAAGACAATATGTAACCGATTACAACAGAAGGATTTGATTTGTAAAAACACACAGAGACTATGTAATCGATTAACCCGATGCGTAATCGATTACTCCAGTAAGTTTTTGAAATTTTAAAAAAATAGTTCCCCAGTATTTTAATTGATTACCGTTCATTGTAATCGATTACTCCAGTAAAGTTTTGTTTTGAAAAAGGATTTTTGATCAATGTAATCGATTACTTCAGTAAAAAATAAAATGGTATTTTGAGAAGAATAATCGATTACCTTAGTGATGTAATCGATTACACAAGCTCTGTTTTAGGGGTGTTCATCAATCGATCCAAACTGATGCAAACCGCGGTGACTGAACCGAAAAACCGATAACTGAAAATCGAAAAAAATCAAAAATTTTCACTGGATTGGATCGGTTTTCGGATTGACTAGTGAAAACTGATCCAATCCAAATCGATCCAATTATAAACCATATATTACCCTTTATCTACTTGGGCCTATTCCCCATCATAGCCCAAAAACCAAAAACCCAATACATTGCTCCTTATTTTGTCTAATGAACGTGTTTGTCCAATGAAAATTAGAAAATAGTGTTTGTTTTTGTCCAATGAATGTGTTTGTTTATGCTAGATACTCCTTATTTTGATAAAAATAAGTCTCATAAGTTTTATTTTTAGACTTTTTAAAAAATCACAAACCGATCCAATCCAAACCGAAAAAAATTGGATTGGATTGGATCGGATTTGAAAAACATTTCAAATCGAATGGATGATCAAATGACCAAACCGAAGGGATTGGATCGGATGGTTTTTTGCTTCAAAACCGATCCAATCCAGACCGCGAACACCTCTACTCTGTTTGCAGTCTGAATCAAGATTTAAGTCATTTTAATCGATTAATCTGATGCTTAATCGATTATTCCAGACGAAAACAGAGTCTGCAGAATTATGCAGCAAAACTTTGAAGAATACATGCTTTGTGATAATGGATTGAAATGGCAAGGTATTTCATATGAAAAGGCACACAACACTCAAGCTATCAGAGATTAGATTCATCCAAGATTCCTAACATGTTCCTAAGATCATAAAATCTATCTCTAGCCAATGGTTTGGTAAATATATCAGCTAATTGGTTATGAGTGTCAATGAAATCAATCTTGAATGCATTATTGGATTCTTTGAAATGTTGATAGCACTAATGTTGTCACATAGCAAAGGGATTTCTTTCAGTTCAACTCAAAAATCTTGTAATTGTTGCTTCAACCATAGACTTTGTGCACAACAACTCCCGGCTGAAATATATTCAGCTTCAGCAGTTGACAGCCACACAAGATTATTTTTTGCAATGCCATGAGATTAGTGAACTTTCAAGTAAATGACAAGTTCCGTTAGTGCTTTTTCTATCTAACTTACAACCTGCAAAGTCAGAATCAGAATATCCAATAACATTTATTGAAGCACCTTTAGGATACCAAAGACCAACTTTAGGTGTTCCCTTGAGATGTTTGAGGACCCTTTTGACTGCTGTAAGGTGTGACTCCTTGGGATTTGCTTGATATCTTGCACACAAGCACACACTTAACATTATGTTTGGTCTACTAGCTGTCAAATACAATAATGATCCAATCATCCCTCTGAATTTTGACTCATCAACCCTTTTTCCACTTTCATCTGACTCAAGTTAGGTTGATGTTGCCATAGGGGTTGCAGCATCTTTACTTTTCTCCATTTCAAACTTTTTAATTACTTCAAGGCAATACTTGGATTGATTGAGAAATGTTCCATTCTTCATTTGCTTCACTTGAAGTCCAAGAAAGAATGTTAGTTCTCCCATCATTGATATTTCAAATTCTTTTTGCATAGCTGAAGAAAATTCTTTACACAACACATGGTTACTTGAACTAAAAATAATGTCATCAACATAAACTTTAACCAATAATATATCATGCTTTTGTCTTTTGATGAACAATGTTTTGTCAACATGACCTCTAGTGAAAGATTGTTCAAGCAGAAATTTACTTAGTCTTTCATAACAAGATCTAGGGGCTTGTTTTAGACCATAAAGTGCTTTTTTAAGTTTAAAGACATACTTTGGATGTTTAAAATCAGTAAAGCCAGGAGGTTGTTCAACATATATCTCCTCCTCAATGTATCCATTTAAAAGGGCACTTTTAACATCCATTTGAAAGAGTTTAAAATCCATTAGACATGCATATGCAAGCAATAATCTAATGGCTTCTAATCTTGCAACTGGAGCATAAGTTTCCTCATAGTCAATACCTTCCTCTTGGTTGTAACCTTTTGCAACCAATCTAGCTTTATTTCTGACTATGATTTCACTCTCATCAAGTTTATTTCTAAAAACCATTTTGTGTCAATAGGTTTGAGAGAGGATGGTCTTGGAACAAGTTCCCAAACTTCATTTCTCTTGAACTGATTTAATTCATCATGTATGGCATGCATCAATGTTCATCATTCAAAGCTTGATCAATATTCTTGGGCTCAATTTGAGAAACAAAAGCCATATTACAAGATAGATTTCTTAAAGAGGATCTAGTGGATACTCCCTTTGAAACTTCACCTATGATGTTGTCAAGTGAGAGATCTCTTGTTGTTCTCCAATCTTTTGGCTCTTGAATAGGTGTTGATGGTTTCACTTCAGCACTTGGTTCTTCTTTCTCACCATTTGTTGAATCATTTAGATGAATAAAATCTTCCATTAGATCTGCATCTAAATCACACCTCTTTTCCTCTTTTGAGGGATTAGATTCATCACAAATCACATGTACAGATTCTTCCATGCACATTGTTCTTTTATTGAAAACTCTATATGCTTTACTATGTAATGAATATCCAAGAAAATTAGCTTCATCAGCTTTAGCATCAAATTTTCCAAGTGATTCTTTGCCACTGTTTAGTACAAAACACTTACACCCAAAAGCTCTCAAATGAGAAATGTTTGGCTTTCTACCTTTGTATAACTCATAAGGGGTTTTCTTTAAAATAGGCCTTATAAGTAATCTATTCAAAGTGTAGCAAACTGTACTTACAACATTAGCCCAAAAATATTTTGGCAAATTTGTCTCACTAAGATGAGTTCTAGCTCCTTCTTCAAGATATCTATTTTTCCTCTCCATAACACCATTTTGTTGAGGTTTTCTTGGACTGAAAAATTGTGGTTAATTCTATGTTCTTCACAGAATTTTTCAAAATGTTCATTTTGGAATTCTCCACGGGATCACTTCTTATTGAGATAATTTTGCTACCTTTCTAAATTTGAGTAAGCTTAGCCAATTTTCTAAATGAATGAAAAGCATCACTTTTGGATTTCAAAAATAGAGTCCAAGTATATCTAGAGTAATCATCTACTATGACAAGCCCATAATAATTGCTTCCTAAACTCATAGTTCTAGAAGGACCAAACAAATAAATGTGAAGTAATTCAAGTGGTCTAGAGGCGGAAACAATATTTTTACTTTGAAAGGAATTTTTGGTTTGTTTCCCCTTTTGACAAGCATTACATAGTTTGTTCTTTTCAAACTTGAGTTTGGGTAACCCAATTACTAAATCCTTTTTAATCAGCTTGTTCATATGATGCATGTTTATGTGACTTGCCCTTCTATGCCATAGTCAAGATTCATCCATCTTGCTTATTAGACAAGAAGTGTTATGAAAGAATGCATGATCAATTGAAAGTAAGTAAATGTTACCTTTTTTTTTTTTTTACCTATGTGAATTACTTCACCACTTTACCCATCACAAATCATGCAACAATTCTCATTGAATGAGACTTTGAATCCTTTATCACAGAGTTGGCTTATGCTTAAGAGATTATGCTTCAAGCCTTCAACATAAAGAACATTTCTGATTTTAGTTTTGAAGCTATCTCCTATGTTGCCTTCTCCAATGATCTTTCCTTTGTTGTTGTCTCCATAGGTGACAAATCTTCCATCTTTAAGAGTTAGATTTGTAAGCATAGACATGTCATCCGTCATATGTCTAGAGCATCCACTATCAAGGTACCACAATGAGGATCTAGCTCTTATACATACCTGCAAAAATCAAATCAATTTACAAAGGAAGGTACCCAATTGAGATTGGGTCCGTAGGGGTTAGTTGCTTTCTTTTTCTTTTGAACCCAAGTGCAGTCTCCATTAGGCACATAGAATCTCCTAGCATAGCATTTATACGATGTATGTCCTCTTTCCATACAACAGTTGCATATTACAGATTTTGATGATTTTCTAAGGAAAGCATTTTGATTGATCTTTGAGTTAGTGAACTTCTTTTGATTCTTCTGTTTTGGACGCACAAATATAGTTTTTCCAATATATTTTGAGCCCTTTTTGTACCCCAAACCAGAAGTATCTCCAGCATACCTTTGCACACTTAGCATTTCATCCAAGTTGCATTTCCCTTTGTATAACTTTCTCAAAAGATCAACTAAATAGCTGATTTCAGATATTTTTCTCCTTGACTCTTTTTGTAATCATCAAAATCTTTTTGCAGTAAGTTATATTTGTCAACATTTGTAGAAGAAGAAGCACATACCCATCCATTCATTTTGTAACTTGAAACAAGTTTTTCATTTTGTTTTCAAGTTGCAAATTTCAGTTTGAATTTCAGTAATTTTTGCAACATGCCATCTAAGATTTCCTTTAAGCCTATTATTGGATTTTGCAAGCTTTTGAGCTTCTTCATGCATTTCTTGGAAAGCATTAATAGCTTGTTCAAGTTCAGAATTTACCTCATCTCCATCAATTAATAGATCATCATCTTCCTCATTGATAGTTGTAACATCCTCAAAATTATATCTTGAAGTTATATTTATGATTTATGATGGAAGTAGGATGAGAGTTGGATATAAGAATAGGATAAATTTTATTTGAACATAAGCTGCCCAAAACATCCATTTCTACCGCCCGAATTGAGAAATTTATTTCTCTCTCAATTCTTATCCAAATTTAGTGTATAATATATGTAATTAAAGATATAGATGTCTACTACAACATATAAAAATTTCAGATAAATCTAGTTTGTGTACTGCTTGCAGTAACTAAAACCTTAAGGGATGTCAATATGGAATTTCTCAGCTTGCTGACACTTTTGAAGTCTAGATTAAAAATGTTATAGCCAGAGTTTTATAACTCCAAATAAGGCATGTGATACCTTGTTAGAAAGCTTAGGAAGTCTAGTTTAACATACTAAAAGATGAGAATTTATGGACAAGTAGATTGGTACAGAATGAACCATGTGCTGTGAAACATTTTTATGTAGAAAAATCTAGTATTTGGCAATTTGTAGCTCCTAAAACATTGACACAAAAGCTAGAAGTTTCAGCCAACAACTAGACCAATCAAAAGTGGACTCCTAAAAGGTCCCTTTCTACGTGCACATGGAACAATAAATAAGGGAATCTTGCACTTAAACACTAAGCCAAAAGAAATAAACATGAAGGTGTAGTTGCTGTAAAAAATTTTAAGGCTGAATGGAAAATGATATAATATGGCCTTGTGTGTATGTGGAAGTAGGAGAGCCAAGTAAATAACTCAGCAACCCATCCCTATCCTACGTACAAGAAGCCAGCTGCCCCAAAACAATGGATTAAAGAATCATTGATCAAGACAAAGCAAAGTTAAGATAAGGTTAGTCATAAATATCCTCCAAAATAATGATTACCTAGTTAACTTCTAACTAAACTAAATCCTAATTCAGTTATAAAGTAACTAAATCAATTAAAACCCAACTAATTAAAGAAGTATAAATAGCTAGGGAGTAGAAAACATTGCATGTATAGCATACACCCCATGGTCACTTGTTGATTTCTTGAAAAGCTTTTTCTTTTTACCTCTTTTTGCTTCCAACCGTGACATCTTTTACCACTCAGCCATTTTATTTTTCAAGACATCATTTCTTAGAGAATATTCCAAGGAAGACATCCAAGGGAGACAGCCCTTAATCTATTTCCATTTCAAACTCAAACTCACTTGAGATAGGATAGGCTTCAATCTCTAGTTAAGCATTTGTTTAGATTAATTTTTATGCTTAATTAGGAAGATTTATGGTTATCATTTAGACTTGAAAATCATGTTATTTGAAGGTTATTTTATGATGAGAAATGTTGATTTTAACCATAGGATAGGTGATGATATATAGGCTGAAATATTAGTGATGCATGGAAACCCATTTGATGATCTTGGAAGGTGATTTTGATGATATTTGGGCTGTTTGTGTATATTGTTATTATGGAATTATTTTTGAATAAATTTCTAGAAGTAGAGGTTGAATGATATGTAGTTAAATGAATCAAATGCTTGAGTGATTAAATTTTGAGGATGAAGTAGTAAGGTGATATGTGAAAGGAGATTAAAATGCATGCTAGGTTATAATTTTCTTGTGAAAGCTTAATGGTGTTAGAGATTATTTGAAAGATATATTGTGGATTATTAGTTAGATTACTAACATGATTTAAATAAGGTATGGTGGTTTAACCATACTTGTGGTACGTATGATGTTATGATAAAAACTATTTTTCCATAAGATGGTACGTATTTTGCTTATGGATTTTGATTGATGATATGTTGATTTATGTTTTCAAGTCCAGTACGAGATTTGTTAAACAAAATTTTATACTATACAGTACGATATGTAGTGACCAGGTGCAAATATATGGCAGAAATCATGCATGTTTGCGTAAGACAATTGCAGCGTCTACATCCAGTACGATATGTAGAGGCCATGTGCACTCTGGGAAAATTCATCTCATGCATCCATTTAGTTTGCATAATTACTTTATTGCTTCATTTGAATATATTAATTATTTACTAACGTACTAACGTGTTCGGTGGTTTAGTTTTTGCCTACTTAGAAATTTTTATTTCTCACTAGATTTGTTTTATTTTCTATTTTAGATGACACCAATCATCATCTTCCTTGATGCGTTAGAGTTGGGATGGTACATCGACAAGGAAAGAAACTGTTATGTAGTAATCATGCACCCAGTTATACGCGCTTATATTTACTTTGGCACTCATTTTCCCGTTTCTGTACTTAATGGACTTTTTAATCCAAATGATCCATTTCTAGAGGTTATTCATGCTTATCCAGATCCATCTATGGAGCCAATTAATTTGGTATGTGAAGAAGAGAGCATGAGAGAGAACTTTTGAAATGGAGTCATAGGCTGTAGGTTTTCTTGTAGATAAATAATAATCCAAACTAGAGTATCTGAGATGTTTCCTAGTAGTTAAGTTATATGAATGTAACAAAAGTAATGTAACCAAAAGAACTAAGCTATGTAAAAATAGGTAGTGGCTACTTATCTATATATATATATATATATATATTAGTTTAATAGCTTATAAAAGTTATATGTTTTACAATTCCTAATACGCGTATCTTAAAATAAAATCCAAATAAAAATATAACATATAGGAATATTTTAGGTCGTTACAATAGTAGAGGTGAGTCACATGTTGACTTCTTCATTTTCACTTGAAGATTCTGAAGTTGTTGACTCATTATCTTCCCAGGCTATGTAGGCTCTTTTAGATTTTCCTCATTTTGTTGTCCCCTTGTTGCTTTTTCAAAAAGATTGAGCATTCTGATTTGATGTGGCCAGGTTTTCCACATTCAAAACAAGTGAAAGTATTATCAATCCTTTTGTTGTTGTTGTTGTTGTTGTTGTTGTTCTTGTTGAACTTTTTGTTCTTGTTCTTCCTCAAGAACTTGCTGAACTTTTTAACAATTAAGTTCATGTTGTCCTCTTCCTCTTCTTCACTTTGATTCTTCCACTTCTTCAGGCTTTAATGACGCAACTTTTAATGCAATGCTTTTGCTTTTCTTTTTTGCATCTTCAGCACAAGTTAGTTGAGACATTTCAAGCTCATATTCAAGTAACTTACCAAATAGTGCAGTCATGGACATTTTTGACAAATTCTTTGATTCCTTGATTGCTGTCACCTTTGGTTGCCAAGGTCTTGTGAGACACTTCAAGATTTTGATGTTTAATTCTTCTGTATCAAAGATCTTCCCAAGACCCAAAAGATGATTCACTATGTGAGTGAATCTTGTTTGTAGCTGAGAAATGCTTTCCTTGGTGTTCATCTTGAACATTTCATACTCATGGATTAAGGCATATTTTCTTGATCTTCTAACTTCTTCAGTGCCTTCATGAGTAATCTCCAGCATCGCCCACATCTCTTTGGCACTTGTGCATCTTACTGTTTTGAAAAACTCATCAGAAGAATGTGCAAAGGTTATCATATTTTTTGCTTTGAAATCATATTGGACAACTCTCTTTTCAACATCTGTCATCTCATCCCATTCTTTGGGAATCATCTCATTGGCAATAGTTTTAATGGGAATCAAAGGACCCTTTTCTATAGCATTCCAAGCGCTTGGGTCATTTGATTGAATAAAAATTTTCATTCTGTTTTTCCAAAAGCCAAAGTGCTCCCCTTAAAATATAGGAGGTATGTTTAGAGAAGCACCTTCTTTGAAGGTTATTTGTGAGGTATTCATTTTTCTTTTGAAGAAAAAGATGTGATCTTGAATAACTCTCAAGAACCAGCTCTGATACCAATTGAAAATAAAGGGAATACTCACAATAACCAAGAGGGGGTGAATTGGTTAAACCTTGGTATTTTAAAATTAATTCAAATCAGAGTTTCAGGATCTTTATCACTTTCAAAACCAAGAAATCTTTTTACTCAATCAAATAGCTCACCCCCTTGGAATCAATATTGCTTAAAACAGAACTTGTTGAACAATTGATATGAAACAAGAATTAGAGATATAGAAACAATCACACAAGCAATTATACTGGTTCACTTCACAACAGAAGCTACATCCAGTTTCTTCTAATCAACACTAGATTAGAGTTCCACTATTATATTTCTTATTCATACAAGCTTATTACAAGACCTCCCCTTTATCAACCCTAGATAAAGAATAGAAAACTAAAACTCTATTAGAATTCTAAGGAGAAAGAACCAGAGAACACTACTCTGTTCTTTAATCTAGAGAACCTTCTCTAGAACCAAGCAAGAAGAACCCACTTACAATAGCAATTACAAAGAAATTCATAATTCGAATTTACAAACAAAGACTAAGGAGAAATACAACCTGATGATCCAGGGGATGTAATGTAATGCATATGAGTTACCAAATCCAGGTTGAATAGCAAAATGAATCAGCACATATTTCCCTTATCTTTGAAAAGTTTCTTGCTCAAGATTCACTCAATAACCCATGAATGATTTGAAAGTAGCAAGAAGTAATAGAGTATAGAAACTCACTTTGAGAGAGATTATAAAGCTTGTGTATACTCAAAATTTCAAATAGACAAAGTTGTTTTCGAGTCAAGCCTTCAGTTCTATTTATAACAAAAATTTATAACTAACTGTAATCGATTACACGCGCCAAATAATCAATTAATACGCATATGTAATCGATTAAAATACTTCTATAATCGATTAATCTGTTTATAAGAATTTCTGGGTTTTAACAATGAACAAAGTAATCGATTAAACCAGGAAGTACATTTTCACAAAATGAACTATGTAATCGATTACTGATTTTGGTAATCGATTAAGTCAACAGGTTAGTATTTCCAAATGAACTATGTTATCGATTACAATGACTGATAATCGGTTAAACTAGCAGACCTTAAAAGCTTTGTTCAAATATATAATCGATTACAAATGTTGGTAATCGATTAAACCAGAAGGCCTTAAAAAAGATTGCACCTATGTAATCGATTACGAATTATAGTAATCGATTAATATGTTTACATAGCAGTTCTAGTATCAATCAAAGGCCAAATAATCGATTAATCCGATGGGTAATCGACTAAACTGTTTATAAAGATTTTCCAGAATTCATGAAGAACAAAATAATCGATTATACCTGTAAGGTAATCGATTAAACCAGTGAAAATAGAATTTTTTCCAAAAGCCTTTCAATCAGATTTAAACCTCAACCAATTTATAAAAACTTTGTTATCTTTTATGAAAAACCTTTTAAGTTTAATGAATGAATGAATGATTGCTATGTATGTATGGATCAACAGATTGTCTTTCTCTTACATTTGAATCATATCATTAACTTCAAGGCACTCCAAGCATGTCGAAAGCTCAAAATCAGTCTTGAATCACTTCTTCATGTTGCTCCCCCTATATCCAACAATCTCCCCCTTGACATTTGTGAGAGATCCTTTGATTCTTTTATGGTTGTGACTTTAGGTTGCCAATCCCTTGTTAGACATTTGAGAATTTTGATGTTTAGCTCTTCTACATCAAAGGTTTTTCCTAGTCCAAGCAAGTGATTCACAATGTGGGTGAATCTTGTTTGAAGCTGTGAGATGTTCTCATCATCTCTCATATTGAACATTTCATATTCATGAATGAGTGTGCTTCCTTGATCTTCTCACATCATCAGTTCCTTCATGTGTATCTTCAAGTAATTCCCACATTTCTTTGGCACTTTTGCACCTAACAGTCCTGAAAAATTCATCAGAAGATAAAGTAGAAGTTATCATATTTTTTGCTTTGAAATCATATTGAACCATTTTCTTTTCTATTTTTGACATTTCATCCCATTCTTTTGGTATCGTTTTGCCATCAGCAATCTTGGTTGGAATGTAAGGACCTTTCTCAATACAATTTCCAAGCACCCGGGTCATTTGATTGGATAAAGATTTGCATTCTGTTCTTCCAAAAGTTGAAATGTTCCCCTTCAAATAAAGGTGGTCTGTTCAATGAGGCTCCCTCTTTGAAAGTTATTTGATTAGTATTCATTTCCAAGGATTTTGAAAAGATCTTGAGCAAATTACAAGAACCAGCTCTTGATGCCAATTGAAAATATAATGAACACTTATGCAAATGTCCAATAGGGGGTGAATTGGTTGTACCTTAGAGTTTTTAAAATTCCTTTCAAAAAATGCTACAGCAGAAGACTTTCAAGAAGGATCGTATCTTTAAAAACAATTAAGAAAACAATTTCTTCACCTTCTATTTCTGAAATGCTTTTTCCTTAAACAAAAACTTTACCTTAACTTTTACAAATGCTTTCACCTTAACCAATCAAACCACTTTAATGTTGTGACCAATCTTGTAATATGAACAAAAACTTAATACTTCAAGAACAATATGAAGATAAACGAAAATATTCAAACACACAAGATTTATACTGGTTCACCTCTCAACCCCGAAGGCTACATCCAGTTTCCTTCTAATCAAACATTGATTAGAGTTTCACAATAACAAATATAATATCTTTACAAGCTTACAATGATCTCTTTTACCCTGCCTAGGTAAAATTCAAAATCTAAACCTATAGACTTTTCAAAATATCTAGAACCAGAGATCCCCTCTCTGTTCTTTCCTCAAGAAACCCTTCTAGAAAAGCTTTAAAGACTACAATTTGTTATATGAACATTCAAACAACAAATACAATACAAATATCAACAATAACCAAGCTTATAATTCAAGAAAGATATCACCTCCCATTCCTCAGTGAATTCAATAAAATGAATGATCAAACCAGACTGGGAATGTATGCATATGATCTTTCTTGATGACTTCTTTTATCAGAAACCTTGAACAAAACTTTGCATCATGTAGACAATGACTTCATAACATGACAAACTCCATATCTCTTAGAATCTTTTGATTTTCTAATCTCCCTCTTCCTTTTTGTTTTATAAGCTCTTGAAAGTGATTTTCTAAGTTTGTACGAAAACTTCACAAAGTATTTCTTATTTTTAAACTCAGTGCAAGCTGTTCTATTTATAAAAAACATACATAACTAACTGTAATCGATTATTTTAAATGATGTAATTGATTATTTTAACCAGATAATCGATTAAAGTGTTCATCAGGATTCTGGAAAAATGTCAAGAACAAAATAATCAATTAAGTCATCATATAATCGATTATTCCAGATGACCTGTGTTTTCTGATAATTAAATTTTCAAATAATCGATTATCACAGACAATGTGAAAAACTCAACAATGCATATTTAATAGATTATAATAATCTGGTAATCGATTAAACCAGATGAAACAACTTTTGTGAATTATGTAGTGACTCAGATAATCGATTATTCCGTGATGTAATCGATCATCACAGAGTACGTCCATTTTAGTGTTAGGCTAATTTAATCGATTACGAATCAATGGTAATCGATTAAAATGTTCATAAGGCAATTTGCAGGCTTGTTCATATGCATTTAGTCGATTACATCACATAGGTAATCGATTAAAACAGTGAAATGTAACAACCGCTTCTCTTACGTATTTATTATATTTGAAATTGAAATGACCGCTTTTATTTCGTTTTTATTTTTCATTTTTGACTAAAATTTTTTCGAAAATAATAATAATGACAAAATTCAAATTGAATTGGTTAAGTTTTTGAAATAGCCTTTTAAGACGTATAGACATTTACGCGTAATTACCTAACATAATGCA
>PYAF01002287.1:0-10231 GCA_007407185.1 Glycine tomentella
GTGTTTATGAATGTGTATGAGATGCTATCAATGCTTGGATCACCATGATGCACTTCAATCCTTTACATTTAATCACAAAGGTCTTCAATGCTTTGAGTCATGTTGAAGGTTTTGTTGAATCTATCTTGAATGCATGTTGAAAGCCAAAACCTTGATCCTTGCATCACTTGATTCATTAAGCTCCCCCTCAATCTAACAAACAACCCCTCCTCCATCTCTTGCTTTGAATGTGGAAAGCAATGTCATATAAAGTCTGAATGCCCCTCATTAGCAAAGAAGCCACAAGCTGAGAAGAGATCAAAAAGGGATGGAAAGCCTAGAAAAGCCTACATTGCTTGGGAGGACAATGAATCCACAAGTTCTGAGACATCTTCAGAAAAAGAAGTTGAAGCTCACCTATGCCTTACATCTACCATTTGTGAAGAAGAAGAAACATCAAGTACAGAATCTGAGGTAAATTCTGAATTTGAAAATGTAGTTGATGCTTTTCATGAGATGCATTGTGAAGCTCAAAAACTAGCTAAAGTAAACATCTAGCTTAAGGGTGACTTAAGATGGCATGTATCCAAGCTTGTTGAATTGCAAGAAGAACTTTGTAAATTGAATGAGGAACATGACAAACTTCTTTCAAGTTACAAGGAAAATGGATGTACATGCTCTTTATCCATCTTTAAGGTTGATAAATGCAATGAACTGCAGAAAGAATTTGATGAGTACAAGCTAAGTAAAGAAAAAGAAAATATGATTTTGCAAACTGAAAATAGTTATTTTGTTGATTTGCTAAGGAAATATTACAAAGGAAAATGTAACTTACATGAATTGCTAAATGTCCAAAAATATGCTGGTGATACTTATGGTTTGGGATATAAACATAGAGCTAAAACTCAAGGTAAAATCGTGTTTGTACCTCCAAAACATAAGTACCATAGGCAGCACAATCAACCAAATGTCTATCATAGATCATATAAGTGCTTTGCTAGAAGGTTTTATGTTCCAAATGGAGAATGCATATGGGCTGAGAAAAGAAAGAAAGCAACTAACCCCTTTGGGCCCAACTTAAATTGGGGACCCTCTTTCTCTTCTTAATTTGATTTGTGCAGATGTGTCTTAGAGCAAAATCATCAATATGGTACCCAGATAGTGGATGCTCTAGACACATGACAGGGGACATATCCATGCTCACAGATGTAGTAATTAAAGAAGGAGGATATGTTACCTATGGGGACAACAATAAAGGCAGAATTATTGGGCAAGGCAACATAGAAGACAACTTAACCACTAAGATCAAGGATGTGCTTTATGTTGAAGGGATAAAGCACAATCTACTAAGCATTAGTCAGTTGTGTGACAAGGGTTTCAAAGTAACATTCAACAATGAGACTTGCTTGATACATGAAGGCAAAACTGGGAAAGTTGCACATATTGGCAAAAGGAAGGGTAACATCTATGTTCTATCCATTAACCATGCATTCATACATAAAACTGATTGCTTAATGAGTAAAGTAAATGAGACATGGTTATGGCATAGAAGAAAATCTCATATTAACATGCATCATCTCAACAAGTTAGTAAGAAAGGACTTAGTAATTGGTCTACCTAAGCTTAAGTTTGAGAAGGATAAAATTTGTGAAGCATGTCAAAAAGGAACGTAAACTAAAATTCTTTCCAAAGTAAGAACATGGTTTCTACTTCTAGACCTCTTGAATTTCTTCACATGGACTTATTTGGTCCTTCAAGAACTATGAGCATAGGAGAAAATTATTATGGTCTTGTTATGGTAGATGACTATTCTAGATACACTTGGACATTGTTCATTAGATCTAAAAGCCAAGCATTCACAACTTTTAAGAAACTAGCCAAATTAATTCAAAATGAAAAGGGTTGTAATATTGTTTCAATTAGAAGTGACCATGGTGGTGAATTCCAAAATGAACATTTTGAAAAGTTTTGTGAAGATTTTGGAATTAATCACAATTTTTCAACTCCAAGAACACCTCAACAAAATGGCATTGTGGAGAGGAAAAACAGATCACTTGAAGAAGGAGCAAGGACTCTTCTAAATGAAACAAAATAACATAAGCAGTTTTGGGCTGATGCAGTGAGCACTGTTTGCTACACCTTGAATAGAATTCTCGTAAGGCCTTGTTTGAAGAAAACCCCTTATGAAATCTATAAAGGAAGGAAACCAAACATTTCACACTTTAAAGCATTTGGCTATAAATGTTTTGTTTTAAACAATGGTAAAGATAATCTTGGCAAGTTTGATTCAAAAGTTGATGAAGCCATCTTTCTTGGAAATTCCTTGCAAAGTAAGGCCTATAGAATCTTTAACAAGAGAACCTTGTGTGTTGAAGAATTAGTACATATTGTATGTGATGAGTCTAACCTTTCTTTAGAAGAAGTTTTAAGTGATAATGATGCAGAAACTAAAGAGGAAAAACAACAGCCTATTGAAGTTAGTAAGCAAGAAGAAGATGAAGCACAACTAGAGTCCAATCAAGAAGCAGCCTCACCTAAACACAAAGATTGGAGGATCACAAGAGATTTATCATTAGACAACATAATTGGTGAAGTATCTAATGGAGTATCTACTAGATCTTCTCTAAGAAATCTTTGTTGTACTATGGCTTTTGTATCACAAATTGAACCAAATAATATTGAACAAGCCTTACTAGATGAACATTGGTTAATTGCTATGCATAATGAGTTAAATCAATTTAAAAGGAATAATGTTTGGGAACTTGTCCCTAGACCTTCCACTCACACACCTATTGGCACTAAGTGGATTTTTAGGAACAAGCTGATAAAAGTGGCATCATAATAAGAAACAAAGCTAGATTGGTTGTAAAGGGTTACAACCAAGAGGAAGGCATTGATTATGATGAAACTTATGCTCCAGTTGCTAGATTAGAGGCCATAAGGTTACTTCTTGCATATGCATGTGTGTTGAATTTTAAATTATTTCAAATGGATGTGAAAAGTGCATTTCTTAATGGTTATATTGATGAAGAGATATATGTTCACCAGCCTCCTGGTTTTATAGATCATCAATATCCTAATCATGTTTACAGATTAAGAAAAGCTTTATATGGTTTGAAACAAGCTCCAAGGTCTTGGTATGTGAGGTTGAGCAAGTTCTTGCTTGATCAATCATTCACAAGAGGAGAAGTGGATAAAACCTTGTTCATCAAAAGAAGAGACAAAGACATACTCTTGGTACAAATTTATGTTGATGATATTATTTTTCGTTCCACTAATCATTCTTTGTGTAAAGAATTCTCAACTAGCATGCAGAAAGAGTTCGAAATGTCTATGATGGGAGAACTCACATTCTTCCTAGGACCACAAGTTAAGCAAATGAAGAATGGAACTTTCCTTTGCCAATCAAAATATTGCATGGAAATGATAAAGAAGTTTGACATGGAAAATTTCAAAGTTGCAACAACACCAATTGCAACTTCTACCCATCTAGATTCAGATGAAAATGGGAAAAGAGTTGGTGAGTCAAGATATAGAGGAATGATAGGATCATTGCTTTATCGTACAGCAAGTAGACCTGACATTATGTTAAGTGTTTGCTTGTGTGCTAGATATCAAGCCAATCCTAAAGAATCTCATCTAACTGCAGTGAAAAAGATCTTAAAGTATCTGAAGTCTACACCAAAAGTGGGGCTTTGGTATCCAAAAGGTACAACAATCAGCTTAATAGGATTCTCTGACTCTGATTTTGCAGGATGCAAATTGGATAGAAAGAGCACAAGTGGTACTTGTCATCTATTGGGAATCTCTTTAATCTCTTGGCATTGCAAAAAGCAATCATGTGTAGCCTTGTCAATAGCTGAAGCTGAGTACATGTCAGCTAGAAGTTGTTGTGCTCAAAGCTTATGGTTGAAGCAACAACTCCAAGATTTTGGTGTGGAACTTCAACACATTCCACTTATATGTGATAATACAAGTGTTATCAATATCTTCAAGAATCCAATCATGCATTCCAGGACAAAACACATAGAGATAAGACATCACTTCATCAGAGATCATGTGCAAAAAGGTAACATCAAAATTGAATTTGTTGAAAGTAACATACAATTGGCTGATATTTTTACCAAACCATTGGATAGAGATATATTTTTTACTCTAAGAAACATGCTTGGTATATTAAATGAATCTAGTATATGTTGATTGACATTCCTGTGCCTGTTACTTTGTAAATGAATGGCTTCAATATTGCGTGAAAGACATTAACTCAATTGGAAATTGAATACATGCTAGATGCTGCTAAATCTAATTTTTTGTTTATTAAAAAGCTGATATAATCGATTACCACAAAACCTTAATCGATTATTTGCTCATCTGATGCTTCTATAAATGAATCAAGGCTATTGTAATTGATTAAACCATCGAAATAATCGATTATTCACTACTCGAGTTTCTGGAAAATCAAGTTCACTCTAGAATAATCGATTAAATCGATGAAATAATCGATTATATATGTCTCAGTATGTTTCTAAATTTTGAACTAGTCTGGAATAATCGATTACTTGATCAAATTAATCAATTATTTGAGTCATGTATGTCTGAGAACTATGTTTCACTCTGTTTTAATCGATTATCTCCAATTATAATCGATTACACTTCTTCTTCTATAAGCCACCTGTGATGAAATAATCGACTACCCTGTATTTTAATCGATTACCTAATTTCTCATAATTGAAATTTTGAATGAAATAATCAATTGCATAACGAAATAATCGATTATTTAAGTGGTTACTGCAAAAATCTGACAGTTTTGAAATTGACCAAGTGCAATAAACTATGATTTGATAGGATCTAAGCCTTAATGGTAGTGGTCAATGGTCACAACAGCTATATTTTCAAATTTACAAATGCTCATTATATCAAAATTACCTATAAATAGAGACCTTTGAGACTTGAAAACTCACACCTTGAAGCCTTGTAATTTTCAATTCTCTGTCTCAATATTCTAGCTATGAAATTGTCTTGCTCTATGAGTTCTGAACAGAATTTTTCTTCTCTTCTTATTTCTCAACATGTCTACCTCCAAAAGAGCAAAAACTCAAAGAGAAAAGCTCAAGCCCAATCCTCAAACCCTGTAGTCAGTAGACTTGATCATTGTTTCTCCAAGGAAGCTGACAAAATGAACTACCTCCAGTTCAATGCTACCAAGTTACTCTGCCCTCCAAAATTCTTGAACCTTGGTTGGTTTATTGAAGAAGGATTTCATTTCCCTCAAATGTTAGAACTGCAAGGTCTAACAAAATTCGTTGAAATGCAAGGGACTTTTACCCTAACCTGGTAAAAGTCTTTTATACCAGTTCCAAAATCTCTATGCATGGAACAATCCTCACCCAAGCGAGTGGAGTGGCTATGGAGATTACTCTAGAAATTTAGCATGAAGTTGCTGGGATCTCCTTTGATAGAGAAAGAAGGTTTGATGAAGAAGCAGAGGGTTACAACAAAATGGAAACCTATAGAGGTATGTTCATAGACCCTCACATGAATCTTAGGCTAAGATTAAGTACTGGACCTATGACACATGAAGATAGGCTCCTACACTATATCATCACCTATATCCTCACTCCAAGATCCACCAACCATGCACAAGCCACAGATGATGTCTCCAAATTGTTTATGGATTAAAGAATGGAATCAAGTTAAATTAGATCCATATTCTTCAAGAGATCATGCAGGAATCCAAGAGATTGATAAATTACCCTTTTCCTTATGTTGTATTAGTTTCAAGATTAATTGATTATTTTCAAGTGGATGTATCCAATGAAGTCATGGATCACACCAATGCTAGCAACAGTCAAATAAAGGAAAAACACCTCACTAAGCTTGGAATGGTGAAGACACCATATGGCTGGCAAATGGCAGGTCAACCAATTCCAGTGGCTGAAGAGGAAGGAGAAGAGAGAGATGATGAAGGAACCAAATTGGAGATGCTGGAGAAGAACAAGAAGAAGCTGCACCATCTGAGCCTCAATATTCTCAATTCGAATCTTTAATGATACAAAAGATGGACGCTTTATTTTCATTACATCATGAACATAGAGATGAAGTTAATTCTTCATTAGAGGAACTTAAGACTAGGGTGAATAACATGGAATCCAAGATATTAAGGTATGAATCTAGGGATTTAGATTAATCTCTTTGTTCTAGTCTTAGTTTAAATGTGTGTTATGTTTTGTGTTTGAATTTTTAAGCTTGGTTTAGTTTTATTTATTTATTTATGTTTGTTGCAATTGGTTCATTTTAATGATTAATGAAGTATTTTCTATTTCTCTTTCTATTGATATGCTTTAACTTCAATTTTTGAATTTGATATGCCAAATAGGGGGAGTAGTAGAATGAAATGAAAGTAAAAGAAGTAGTATGAAATGTGAGTAGTAGAATGAATGAAAAAGGTTGTTCTAATATTGATATTGAATTTGAAATTGCTCTGATATTGAAATTGCTATGATATTAAGCATTTGAAATGTTGCATTGAAATATGAACAAAATAATATGCTCTGATACACATAGTTTATTGAAATGTAATGATATGTTTCAAAGTGGCAAAATCTGATACATTGATACATAAAAATCTCTAAGTCAAATGTTATATTGAACAATGAATGCTCTGAATATGAATTAGGTAAATGATTATTCAACTCAGGGAGAGTTAGTATAAAAATGCCTAAAGAATATTTGAATGAATGTTTGAATATTTTTAATGATCAATCAGGATATGATGATGCTTGATCTTTGCAAAAAGTTGAGACTTTTTAAGATCATACATCTCTTCATTGATATCAAAGAGAATGTTTCATTAATAAAGTATTTGGCATGCTCAAAATCAAAAAAGGGGAGATTGTTAGAAGCAAAGAAGCTGAAGCAAAGGATTCAAAGATGATTGAAGTAAATGAGTTTTGATATTTTACATGCCTAATCTATTTGATGGCATATGTAATTGTGTTTAAGCTTGGTTCATTAGATAATCCTCATTAGCTATTGATAATTCATACATTCATTTGATAGGAATTAATCATGTGGTAATAAGCAAACTTATAGAATTTCATAAAGGCAATTAGGAATTGTATAAAACATTTCTTCACTGCTTTAATCGATTACTTAGGTAAAATAATCGATTATAGGCGTGTGAATTTTTTCTGGAAAATGCCTTATAAACATTTTAATCGATTACCACTGGCTCGTAATCGATTAAATTAGCTTTACACAAAATTGGGAACTTTCTGTGATAATCGATTATCTTTGGAAATAATCAATTACATAAGCTTCTGCATAATTTTACATAGCATGTTCATCTGGTTTAATCGATTACCAAATGCAGCAATCGATTAAATATGCATTGTTAAGTTTTAGGCATGGTCTGTGTTAATCGATTAAATGGGTACTTAATCGATTACATGTATGCCTTGTAAAACTTAGTTTGTCTGGCTTAATCGATTACAAGGTGATTTAATCGATTATTTTGTTCGTAACAAATTTCCAGATTTCTGATGAATAATTTAATCGATTATATGTATAAAATAATCGATTATAATAGTTAAAATAATCGATTACATTGATGAATTAATCGATTACAGTTAGTTAAACAGTTTTTTTATAAATAGAAAAGCTGAGTCTGAGTAAAAAAAAGTAAGAAAAGAAATAGATACTCGTGCAAACTCTGTGATATACATATTCTAAAGTTCTCAAATGTACCCAAGGCTGAAATTAATGAGATAATCAAATATATTGAGTGTCATAGAGATTTACTTGAGTTTTTAGTCTTGATACTCAAGGATTGAAGACTTATTCAAGCTAGTGCTTAAAGAAAGTAATCAAAAAAGAGTCGTAGTCATCTTTTGCATATAATCTCAGGTTGATTGAATCATTCATATCATTGTAATTGTTGAGGATTATAAGGTGATATCTTTCCTCTACCTAAAGCTTGCGTTTAGTTGATATTTGTTGTATAATTGTGTTGTATTTTCCTATAACATTTGGATTCTTTAAATCTTTTTCTAGAAAGGGTTTCTAGAGGGAAGAACAAAGATGGAATTTCTGGTTCTTGATCTTTTGAAAAGTCTATAGGGAGTAGATTTTGAATTTTACCTAGGGAGGGTAAAAGATATTACTTTGTAAGCCTGTAAAGAACAAATATTTGTTATAGTGGAACTCTAACCAAGATTTGGTTGGAAGAAAACTAGATGTAGCCTCCGGGGTTGAGAGGTGAACCAGTATAAATCTTGTATGCATTAGATTTCAGTTTATATTTCATTAAATTCTTGAAGTATAGAATTTGTTCATCATATAAACTTGGTTACTGCACAAGAGTAATTTGATTGATGAAGTAAATTGATTTCTAATTGGTTTTAAATTGATACGATCCTTTTGAAGTCTTCCACTATTATAAATTTTGAAAGAAAATTTTAAAACTCTGAGGTTAAACCAATTCACCCCCCTCTTGGTTTATTTGCATAAGTGTTCATTGTATTTTCAACTAGGTGCTTGACACCTAGCCTCATCAAGAACTCTTCGAGCTTTGAATTGAGTACCGTTGTCAGTGAAAATGACATAAGGGAGACCGTACTTGCATGTTAGGTGTTTCCAAGTGAACCTTTCTACCTTGCTACCTGAAATTTCTTGTAATGGCCTTGCCTCGATCCAATTAGTGAAATAGTCGATGGCAACCAATAAGAACTTGACCGCTCCAGGGGCTTTTCGCAATGGTCCCAATATGTCCATCCCCCATATGGCGAAAGGCCACGGGGAGCTCAAGCTATGGAGGTTATCCGGGGGTGTGTATGAATTCTTGGCATCGTCTACACCTTTTTGTGAAGTTGAGAGTGTCAGCCTTAAGTGCTGGCCAATAGTAGCTAGCAAGCACTAACTTTGTTGCCAGGGAGCATCCCCCAGTATGAGGCTGCAGATTGCTTCGTGTAACTCTCGCATGACGTAGTCTGCTTGTTGGTTGTTCAGGCACTGGAGCAAGGGTGTTGTCAACCCTATCTTGAATAGTTCACCATCAAGGATGACATAGTAGTTGGCCTTCCTTTTCAGGTCAAGCTTCATTTTCGTTTGGTAGCAATACCCCCTGAATTAAGAAATTCTTATAGGGGATTATCCAGTATGGTTCCTCCTCTTCTCCTACCATGACCTCCTTGGTGTCTATAGTTGGAGCTTGGAGTGTCTCCTGCATGATGGACTTGAGATGCCTGGTCTTTTTAGTGTTGGTTAGTTTGGAGAGCAAGTATGCTCCGATGTTTCTCTCCCTTGGTATGTGGTACATCTCAAAGCAATCAAAGTCATCCATGAGGATTTTTGCAGCATGATAGTACTTGAGTTGTATGTAACGCCCCCTTCATTCTGAGGGTCATTACCAAGCATAATCACATACAATCATATAATCAATCAGAGTTATAAGCAGTTTGGAAGCACATATATAAGAGTGACATCAACCAATGTCATCATCAGATACACTGTACATATCATATGGTGAATATACATAACCTCTGTTTAGGTACAAAACTGTACAATAACCCCTCAGAGTATAACAAAAGCAAACTACAGGCTAGGTACAAAACATTAGAGCCACATGCTCACATCATCTAGCCTAAAGTGTGCAAACAGCAGCTATCCCTGCACAGGCTTCTTGCCTTGGGATCTCTCTGCTTCTCCTGATGAATCACCTGCATCATGAGTCCCACAAACGGGGTGAGATATAAAATCTCAGTAAACTCAGGGTCCTTGAAGGTATTTCCTTCCCCTGGTTCACTGACAACACATATATTTATCAACCACAAGCATATCATCATCAGTGAAATACCAGTTCACTCATCAGGCATATCAATGCCTAATACACCTGACTACAATCAGGTCATACACATCCATCAGCCAAAATCAAGATATACTCATGGCATAAAGCCATTCATCACATTAATAACTGTCATGCAGAGGCTACATCTAAGCATATAGGAAACATCTCCTCACAGGGAGGCTACCTCTATATACCCGGCACATCTCTTGCATGTATTCCTAGCGGAGGCTTCCTCTAGATATATAGGTACATCTCATCCATATATCAGGCACATCTCTTTTTGGTGAGGCTACCTCTATACACATAGGAACATCTCTATCTCGAGGCTACCTCTATGTATCACAGGGCCATCTCATCCTCTATCTCAATACAATTGCCTGGGAAAGGCTGCCTCTGTGTATATGGGAA
>PYAF01002288.1:0-16782 GCA_007407185.1 Glycine tomentella
CGCCATACCCGCGCTGGTGGCGCGGCCTTCTTTCTCCTGCTTTTGCTGAGTTCCTGCCATGAATTGCAAACTTAACTCAAATTAATGCTTCTCAAGAATTATCAATGATTGTGGCATTCATGCACAACAATTGATGCACTTTTTGATTAAATCCTTGGTTCTTTTGGCTTGAAAACACCATATGCTAAGAGCCTATCAGTTTCACGTCTAGCTTCTAGTCGGTCATGTCTGAATTTCACAACATTGTTAACAGGATAAGATAAAATATTTCCCTCTATATATTGAATATATATAATATATATTATGTAAAGAAGGACTCAAATTATTTCAAAAATAACTTTAAAAATATTATTTTTTTAAAGTTACCTTTAAAATAACTTGATTCATCTTCTGTTTTATATATATATATATATATAAATATAATATTATGCATAAGTTGCATGAAGATGAATGAAAAACTCATAAACATGATTTTCTTGGTTCGAGAATGAAAATGTTTAACTGTTATTAAGAGATAAATGTCAAGTACTTAAATAAAAATAAAAAGTAGTGATGTGGGATAGTTTGAGAAGTAGTCTAAAGTGCTAAATAGTAAATATTAGTAATAGTTAACTATGATAAGATTTTTGTTGGTAAATTTGAGAGGGATAAACAATAGAAAAATTTTCATTAATAAGTCTTGAACACATCATATAACGCAACTTAACATTATATTCTAATCCAAAATTTTAAAGTTTAGATTTGTGAGTTTTCCCTCACTTCTATATTGTTTAACTTTTTCATTTTTTATCAAATGTGAAATTAATAAGAAAAATTTCATGTACGAAACCAATAAAAAAAAGGTTTCAAAATCATGTATGAAAATTGAAAATGACTAATTTATCATGAACTAAATAAGAAGATTATTTTAGAATTTTTAAAAATTAAAAAGACTAATTTAAAAACAAACGATAAAATAAAGTGTTGGTAAATTTGAGGGGGATAAACATTAGAAAAATATTCACTAATGAGTTTTAATATACTAAGTGAACTTGATATTATATTTTAATTAAAAAATCGTAATACTTAATATTTGTGAAATTTTCTTCATTTATATGTTACTCAATTTTTTTATTTTTATTTAATGTAAAACTAATGAGAAAATTTCATGTATTGAATTAATAAAGAAAAAATTCAAAATTGTGCTTGAAAATTAAGAAGGACTAACTTATCATGAATTAAATAAGAAAATTAATTTTAAAATAAAACAAAATAAAGGAGCATTTGTATATTTTATTTTATTTGAACAAAACAGTGAGTATGAAAACGAAGGCAAACAAAACTGGCGGGCCGCTAAATTACCTTCCATATTCAAAAACCTGAAACTCAAGAAAGATCCCGGTTGGGAGCGAAGAAAGATGGAATCCCCAATCTCAATCTGCGATACTGAGATCCCTCTTCAAACGCAGAGCATTGATGCTTTCACCGCTTCTTACGTCAAATCCCTCCATTCCCTCAGAGCCACAGCGCAAGAAACCGCTCGATGTCAAGGTCCTTTACTTCAATACAACAGATTAGGGTTTCGACTCCAAACCCTCTATACTTCACTACTTTTGTCTTCTCACTCTCATTCTTTCTTTCTTTCTTTCCAGTTCAACTAGACGAGGTTAAATCTAAACTCAGAGAGACCGAGGATGATTTCGTTAAAGCACTTGCGGGTTTCTTTTTAATTTTAATTTCGCATTTTGGTTTCAATTCCTTTCGAGCTTCAAATAATCGCGCTTTGGTTTCGACGTTGCAGTCAAGACCCGCAAAGAGGCCAAGCGAATGGCTTTGATGGATGCTATTGCTTCTGCAAAGGCTAGAGTTGAAGACCTCAATGCAACTATTCAGGAGCAGCGAACTAAAAAGCAAGACTATGCTGCATTTATATCTCAACAATCTCTCGGTAATACTCCTCCTTCTCTTAGTCAATGAACTATCTTACTTTCTCCATAATTATTAAATGTAATTACTGCAGAAATGTGGAGGTAATTAGCATTTCCTTTATTATATTGAAACAAAATTATATTATGTAAGCGGCGAACCTTGTTGGTTGTTCTGCAATTGTCATCACAGTCAGACATGTTTGTAGCTTTTGATTTTTTCAAGTCTACATGTTTATTTTGTTTGCAGGGCTTATCTGTTGTGATGACTTAAATTGATTTGAAATTATGAGTAAAATATGCACACAATATGTGTGCATGTTTGGTTTAAACTTTACAAACTTGAGCTTGGGTCAAAATTAAGTTTGCAAACTGAGGCTATGTTTGGTTTTTTGTTTGGGGAGCTCCAAATTCAGTTTGGAGAGAAAACTCATTTTGGTGACGTGTTTGGTTACCCTCAAAAGTATGTTTGCACATGAAAATTTTAACTGGAAACTCAGTTTTGTAAAAGTAAGGTTTGCAAAAGTAACCCAAGTCTTACTTCTACAAAACTGAGTTTCCAGGTAAAATTTTCACGTCCAAACATACTTTTGAGGGTAACCAAATGTGTCACCAAAATGAGTTTACTCTCAAACTGAGTTTGGAGCTCCCCAAACGGAAAACCAGACATAGCCTATGTGGAGTGGAACCAAGTTGTCCATAATCACAAGTGTCAAAATAAACTTTTTGCTGATATAGAGAATCTATAAGATTTCTTGGTTTTGCTTTTCACAAGGCTATGCCTCTGATTTTTTAGGATCATGGAAGCATTAAAGTAGCCAATTGCCATCTTGCATTAGCATTAAAATTACATTTATTGAGGTTGTCATGCCTATACACTAACATTGTTTTTGAATAGTTATGTCAACATGTAGCCTATGTTCTATTTCCTTTTCTTGAAGCAAAGAACTTCCAGGACAGGGATTATCATGCAATCTTTGATATGATTTTTTAATATTTTAAGTTGCACATGTGGTAAAAAAAGTTTTGAAGGATGTTTTATGAATGTGTTGACATTTGTGCTTCATTACTTGCCTTTGCAGAATATATTTCGGAATTGTGTTTTTCTTTTCCCTTGTATTTATTTGCATTGTTCTACCTACTAAAATTCAATATTTGCGCCATGAGAGATATTATGAACAATTCTAGGCTACTTTTTCCTTTTCCCTCTTCTCTTTTCTTCTATAAAAAGCTTTGGCAGCATCTGAAGGGAAGTTAAATGAAAGCATTGAACAGAAAGATGAAACACAGGTCATTTCCTGGTACAATAGGGTCCTTGGTTTTCATGTAAAAGGCGGACGTGGTAATTGACATTCATCCTTTGCACAAGGATTGCTTTTCTTCTCAAAATTGATATCCTCACTAGTTCTTATGCTCTTCAGGGGTAAAATTCACATTCAAGAATATAAATATGAACAATCCAGATGAGGAGTACTTTTTTACTATCTTCCATGAAAATAATACATACTCATGTAAGAATCATATCTGGTTTTATTTATGAACTTAAAAGTATATTGATATACTCCATGAAATCTGAATTTTATCCTTTATCTTTCAGTGTTAAGCTGTGAACATTCCCTCAGGGACACCAAAGAGTTGATCCATGAATTAAACAAGACAAATGATCTATTTAAATTTGTCAGAATAATGAGGAAAAAGTTCCAAGAAGTTGTGGCACAAGGTACAACAATTGCCCTTCCATTCTTTTACATGAGTGCATTCATGTGATGTGAGAGTTCTGTATGTTGCAGGCTGAATTTAGCACTTCAATTGCAGAATAAGTTAATTAGTCCTTTGTCCAGTCTGATTATTTTTTTGAAAATTGAAACCAATAAGCCTTTGCCAATTCTGCTGGTTTATCTGTGGCCGTTGTTGTAGACTTGGCAACCTTTGTCTGGAGAAAGAATTTTACTCGGACCGCATAGTTATTAGGAAGGATCTATGATATATATCTATACGCGTGATCATCTCCTTATCTATTTCAACAATTTGTCTTGTTTTTGGAACATTGATGAAAAGGCTGCTTCTTATGAATGTTATTTTTTAAAATTTCATCAAAACAGGGAATTTAGTTGTGACAAAAGATGAACATGAAGAATCTGCCTTTAACTCTGCTTCTGCTCCAGTTTTATCAATGTCATCTGTTAGAAGTGATTTTCTAGGCAAGGAAAATGAGCATCAAGCTGAACCTACAGAAGGCAATAAACAGTTCAAAAAACAAAATGTTCATAGAAGGCTAAGATCATCAGTTTTATCTCCTGGATCTGCATCATCTGTTCGCCAGTCTCCTCGTTTGAAGGTATGAGTTGTTCAATTGTTGTACTTGTTGAATAAAATTCCTGTCTCAGCACACCGTATTATCCCAAGATCATTCTCTTCACTGATGTTCCCCAGTTGTAGTTGGCCATTGTACCTTCGATATGAATGATTAAGAAGTCCCTTTATATCATTTTTTTAATCTATTATTGGTGTGATTGATGAATCTTAGCCTAGAGAAAGACGATAATGGTTAGACTAACTACTTGGCTCAGACTGTTGGATACCGAGCAATCACACAACAATCGAGATAGGAGAAAGAGAAAAGGGAAGAAGAAAACAACACACAGAGTTTATCCTGGTTCACTCAATGTGGACTACGTCCAGTTATTCACTATATTTCCTCACAAACTCGTACAATTGCACTCAGATTACAAGGAAATATATAGGCTTAGAAACCCTAAGCACCGTAGCTATTCATGGACTCAAGTCCAAACTACAAATAATAAAACACAAGGCCAACAACAGTGTTAGGCCTCGATATGGGCATTGTAGATGCTGAGAATTTTATATTAGTAATTGAATTGTGTATTAAGTATTAAAATTGTATGATTGTTATTGTTTGAATTAGCTTGAGTGAGTATTATTGACTTTGGTCCCATTAGTTTTTTGAACTGAACTGGATTTTGCCTATAACTTGTAACACTGACTGAAAAGAGAACATTCTCTCCCTCTCTCTAATGTTCTGGTCAGACGGAAAAGTGAAGAGCACCAACTGTTAGTGTATGGTGAAAGGTGAATTTTTACCCCCTTTGTTATGTAGTGCAGTTGTGGAGCTTTTCCTCTTTTTAATCTGGCATCTGGTCCTTAATTATATGTTTAATTGTGCCACATAGTTGCATTTCTTTGGATCTTTCATTATGGATGATAGTTAAGGATTCTGAGTGATGAAAAATTAAACATGCAAAAAAATAGTAATATGCTTTAACAGTCTCAATTACACTTATGTCCCTGTTTAAGGGTTTTATCTTCAATGCTTTTTTGGGTCCTGTGGTGCATTAGATGTAGTAGGGGATTGCTGTATTCTGTATTTTGACATCATTTAATCGTTAATAACTTTTGGTGGCTAGTTTTCTTGACAATTTTTTTTGGATATAATGCTTGCATATATTTATGCATACAACAACAGCTAACGCTGATGTCTCATATATGCAGGCTAGGAAATAAAGTCGAGGGGAGGATGCTAGCCACCTCATTTGTTGATACAAGCTGAGGTCTCTGAAGTGCTCATGTAGGGATAACTCATGACTCAGGTCGCTAAGAGCTAACAAATTGACGCAATTCCAGACATTTCTGCATCCTAGTTCTAGATGTCTGAATCTGTACATATTGATCAGATGATCTCCACAAAATGGGTCAAACATGAAACTAAATTGGGAGACCGGAAATTTGTTGTAAGTTTTAAAAAATCTTGTATTGTCTACGACAATTTAAATTGTTTGCCTTGTTGCTAAATTAGTCAAAATTACTCAATTAAATAAACATTAGTCATTATGATGTTGACATCTTTTATTAGCAATGTAAGTGAAGCAATGTATTGGAATGATTCTTCATGATCTTTTATTTTTTCCTTGTGTTAACAAATTTCAATTTAACCATTCATTGTATCAAACTTTTGAGGTTGAGTCTAGGTGCAACAATAACATTGCTAACTGATCTGAATATTCCAGATCCTAGTTGTTGAAATTGTCCCTCATACAAGACTAAGGGCTCGTTTATCTTAAAGTTAAGCAGAACTAATTTTGATACGTGTTTAAATTAATCTCAAATCACAAATATTACATTTGAATGCATGTCAGTGAGAGAAATTGATTTGGCACTAAGATTGTGCACGTCACTACATTTTACCATCCTTAGACGGTTAGTTAGACCCCAAAGAAGCAAGAACTTTGTAATGAACTTGTAGATGAAGTAAAGTTTAAAAACTCAAGATGCTAGTTGTGTAACCTCATGTTGTGAAGGTAGCCTTGTGTTCTCATATTTACTTTTTAGAGCAGATCAATTCTCACTTTCACGTTATGCTTTGGTCTAAACAGGGGAAATAAATTTCATATATGCTAATTGCTAAAACTGAAGAAAAATAGGATTATATATAATTTTGCATTTTTGAATGTGGTTTAAGATTTGAAAACGAAGTCTTTGATAATAATGAAAAAATTGTAGATTTTTCTAAAAAGAAAGTTTGTCTGTTTGTGATTACTTTTTTAAAATGACTTCTTGAAAATTTAAATTAAGTAAATGATATGGTGTAACAATGACGTTTTAATAAATACAATAAGTAAAATGATAGCTATCTAGAAAATAAATATCACTAATATTTTACAATAATAAATAAATATGGTATAACAATGATAAATAAATACAATAATATTTATCAGGATATTTGTTTTTTCACCATCGATTCTCCACTATTTATTTTTTTTGAAAAAGGGGTTATCCTCTGTTTAGTAGTTTGTACAATAAATCATCGTAAAGTCACATAGTGAAGGGTGTTCCTCTATAAAACCCCTTGATTATGGTGTTGTTTTGGGCTACCTTACAGAATTCTCTAATGGCTGCTACTTAACGTAAATAGATAATTACATATATATACACACACACACACACATGGTGTAGAAGACTACTAGGTGGGGAAGAAACACTTTCAATTTGTTGCTTGACGTAGCCGTTTGTGAAGCAAGGCATGGGTGTCGTTCCATAGCTTTCTGGCTTCTGATTCGTCATTTGCTAGACTTGAGCAGTTACTCTCGTTACAATCTGTAAAATATTTCCCACTCATTCCATCTGTTTGCCCGCTTAGAGCAACATAACACGTCGTTGATGCACCCTGTGAACACGCATTAATGTAATTACTACTACTCATAATGTAAAATGATCCGATTATTACAGAGACATTCTTTATGCTTTCTTTGCAATTTATTTGAGTGAATTATGCCATTTTAACGTCAAGCAGATTTAATCTATAGTTTTATTATAATTGTCAAACCCTCTCTGCCTTGTTGGTCGTGTTATCATCATTAGTACCATTAGTTTATGCATCTAAATTTCTCAATCACTTTGAGAATATTAAACTTAAGCAAATAATTGCTCACTTCTTAAAATATTTCGTAGGAAGTGTTCAAAATAAATAATTATTTCTTCAAAATAAGCTGAACTAAACATGTATCGCGTGTTGTTTATTTTAAATTTTAGGGGAATTGATTTTAATATGCTTGATTTTGAATTGTTGAATACAAGTGACCGAGATGAGTGTTTAAGTTAATTTGATTTACAAATTTTATTTTAGAATGTGTGCTATGACATGTGAAACTGATTTTGTGTTCTAACCAAATAAGCACTAAAATATTTACAAACCTGTGATATCGATTTCAGTAACTTCGACGCAATGAAAAAAAGGGAATCTGCATGAAAATTTTATGGATATTTAGTTGTTTCAACCTTAAAAAAAGACATAGGATACCTCTTACCAAATTAATTAAGCTTTGTATTTACCCGTTATTAAGCCCTTATGTGCTCTAATAATTCCCGTCTTCACAATGCCTGGATGCACTGCATTAATAGTTACATTTGCATTCCTTTCCTGTGATCATCTCCCAATTTCCAACAATATTTTAGCCACATATACAAAATTTTACTTTAATATCGTGATGATCATGATTCACCACAAATAATTTTTAAAAAAAAATATTAAAATAATAGAAAATTTGGGGAGTTAAGTTAATTATTTCTCATTCTAACCTTCAGCTGTCTGGCTACCTCCTTCACATGCAGAATTGTGGCCAATTTTGACTGAGCATATGCGCGTGTGCCATTGTAACTGCATTCGTCATTTAAAATAGAATTGCGCTAATTAGTATCCAAATTTAATGCAATCAAATTTGTTCTTAGTTTTGCAGAGAAATTAGGGACCGAGTGGTACGGTAATTTTACTTTTTTCCACAGAGCATGTCGTTGAAAGAAAAACAAGATCTTTTCACCCAGCTATGAATCACAGAAGAAACGTTTATAATTCTTCCTTGAATGCCTGTCTTCTTTGCTGTATCTATCATTTTCTCTAGTAGCATTTTCGTTAACAAAAAATGTCCTGCAATTAAAGAAGAAAAAATAAGGAATCATTTTTCTTTTCCGCTTCATATTAAACTGCCATTTTAATTTTTTGTTTGCTTTTGGTTATTATTTTTAACGTAGAAAAGAGTTTCCATTATTTGAAATAGACCTTTGTACAATTTATGAGTTAAAGTTTCCTCTTTTGTTTTAAACTGAAAGGACCCACCATACTTGTATATTCTGAATGAGTATTAGAATTATGTGTTTAAAAGCATTTCTTCCTAATTACAATGAGTGAAAACTATTTTTTTATATATATTATCCATAAATAGGTCTTTTAATTTGAAAACTTGTGTAAATGTAAAGTGTCATCCACTCTTAATGGTGGTAATGAGACTCTGTTTTAGCCTATTTTTAACTATGCTCGACTTTGCTTCTTTAATTTGTTCGTCTCGTGGTTAAGAACTGCAAGAAAAAGGTAAGAGTGGGATAAGTACCTAAGTAATTTGTAGCAAATGTCATTTCAATTTTCTCTTCGGAAAACTCCAAGTTTTGAGAGTACATTCCTGCATTGTTTCTGTGAAACAAATATATTCTAACTTTTAGCACTTGGTGAATATACATGTTTTCACTTTTTTATACCTAATGAAAAGTAGGAAGAATATGATAAGAATAAAACTTACATGAGAATATTAAGGGGCAGGTCCAAAGCTAAAAACTCTGAACAAAATCTCTGTACAGAAGCAAAAGAGCTCAGATCAATCTCCAACAGAATAACCTCAGCATGAGGACTCTCCTTTTGGATTTTCTCTCTCACTTCCTTCGCCTTTCTCAAGTCCCTGGCACCAATCACAACCCTCACTCCTCTCTTTGCTAACACTCTAGCTGTTTCAGCTCCAATACCAGAAGTCGCACCTTCAATTAAAAATTCAACTTAATTACAACTTCATTAGTTAATTAAGCCAATCCCACATTATATTTCACCCACTAATTATCAAATACTTTAGAGTGTATCGTGTGTTCACAATATTCTTGGAGAGTCATCAAGTGGTGGTCTTCTCACGTGTGTATGAACCAATAAAAGAACAATGTACAAAAGAAACACCACCACAGGTGGTGTTCTCACATGTGAAAGCCTACAGAGTAAAAACTCTTTGAAACTCCAAATTTCCCGATACCACAAGATTAATGAGTTTGAAAACCACAGGTGAAAGCTTAGTTGGTAAATCACTATCATATTTAATAAAATCCACGGTAAAAAAAAAAAAAAAGAAAAAAGAAAAGGATAGAGATTTCTGACAGAGACAAAACAAATGGAGATTGAGCAAGTACAAATGAAGATGCCTGTGACAGTTTATGACTATATATCATAAAGAAAGTGAAAAGAAGAAACTCTTCAAAAGAATATTCAAAATTAAGTGATGAATAACACCACATTCGTGCTGATCAACTTCTGGAAGATCAGAAGGTAATGCTGTTGATTTGATACACAGAAGAAAAACTTTAACCATATTTGGTTCTTAATTATAGAGCATATGTTTGGTCACAACAATGTCAATGGAACTGAAACCATGATATGTAACCTTGTTCATGATATTATTATAGGGTAAATTACCAGTGATGAGAGCGGTTAGATTTGAAGGGAGCAAGGAACAGCAATCTTCAGTGACTTGCTCAGCTGTTGAATTTGAGCCGAAACCACTTGGCCCAGCAAGGCCTGCTAAGTATCGTATTGTTGCCTTCATGGATTTCCCTGCTTTAGAATCTCACAAGGACAAAGCATTTGTGGTGGAACTCAAAACCACATAAGCTATATATATAGAGTATAGTGAAATATCCAATAAAAAGTTAAGATAATATTACTGGATAAAATACCATGATTAAATGATCAAACCTGATCGTATGATTGCATGAAAATGTTTCAAAATAAAAATATATACAAGTTAAATTCATTAAAAATAATCAACATATTATTAATCAGAATAAATTTGATCCAAAAAAATAGATTTAAATCTTTTAAATAAAATCTTAAGTTTGAATTTACAAATGAAAGACATTAAAAAAGAAAAATCTACTAAAACTGATCAATAGAAATTAGTCATTACTCACTAGTGAAGTTGGAGTTCATACATATTTATAACCTAGTTAAAAAAAAAAATCATTTATAGCATACATCCTTTAATCTCATATTTTATTTTATTTTTAAAATACACTAATTAAACATAGAATGGAATTCATTTATTTATTTTTATCTTGTTTAGCACGTGTGTGAGACGTCATAAAACTTCTACTTAGACCGTGGACCATGACCAAGCAAAAATGATCGCCAATTATTAATTTATGAACGAAGTTGTTTACCAGAAGCTCAGCTCAGCTCAGACCTTTCTTTCTACAATGGTTAGTGAAACATAGTTGAGTTAGTGCATTGAATGGTACACAGTTCCTTCCTATTAGAGTGCCCACTAATTTTCAAGTAACAAAATTGATTGATTGAGAGGTAAGACCACCCATGTCGGATGGTCCACAAACTATGTGATTTGAACCTACCAAAACGGTTGATATTAATTAATTATATCAGCACGTATTCTATTGATGATCCCTATTTGCAATTCATTTGGATATTTTCCCCTTTACTTTTCCGGTCTTCATTTCTCATAATTACGGCTGTCCTTATTAAGTGGCTTGCATTTTCCAGTGGGGTGTGGACTTTGGTGTTTTTTGGTAAAACTTTCGAGTTGGTAATAATGCACAATTAAGAGTAACAATATGAATCATTAATTACGTGAAGATTATTTCTGAAGTAAAACCGAATTCTTACGTGTAAATGAATGATGTTTGGTACCAGTGTTGTGCCTCCTCTCTTTTTTTTTCTTTTTTTTTTTTTTTTTTGTTTTGCGCAAGGGTTCTTCCTTTTAACTTTCACTTTTCTCATGGTAATCAATTTGTGATTGTGTGGATTCATAATTTTCTGTACTTTTTAATTTCCATCCAAAACGATCATCTTACCCGCTTTGCCATCTTTCGAAGGATTGAAGCAAAGTTTTTTTTTTTTTCTTCAGTGGAGGAGGTCCCATTTTTTTAACCCCTAAACACATCACATCACTGCCAGAAAATAGGTAGTTACCTTAGTGACAGCAAAGTTGCCTCTAAAATCCTTACAAATGTTGGTAATAATTAACAGCTTAAAGGGTTAGCAATTAAGAAGTAAGAGTTTCTATCATTTACTTTTGCCTTCCATAAATATATATATTGAAAATAATAGTGATATATGTTAAATATAGCTAAATAAATAGTCATTTATAGTAAGAGTAATGAAATTAAACTATGGCTAAGTTTTTTTGTTTCTTCTATATATGCTGAAAGAATGTTGTCTTAAGGGAAGAAAGACCATATGTATCATCTGATGCTTTATACAATTGAAAGGACAAAGAGTACTAGACAACAAGATCCACTCTCCATTGCTCAGCAAGATACGTGATCTGCTTTGCCTAACTTCTTTTTGAAAGTCCGTTTATATTATTACAGAAATAGGTTTTAGTTCAACAAAATCAAAATATCACTGTCATGTCCACGCTGATTATTTTTCCTTTCCCTTATTTTGGGTTACAATTATTATTTCCAAATTTCAACAAAAAGATACTGTTGGTATATATCCAGTGTGCGGTGCGACATAAATATAGATTGTTGCACCAAAAGTCATCACCTTTTGCACGAGCTAATTATATTTTCTACTTCTTACGATACGTTAACATCAAGAAATACCAAGAAAAAGGTATAAAAAAATGTGTTTTCAAATTCGCATCTTTAGGTTGGAAACATGTCGCAAATATTATAAGATCTATTTGTTACTTGTTCAAGATAATTAAAATCCATTTTATATTATAATAACCCCTTTTATCATTACTAAAACGTAACGTGGAAATACATTTAAATAATATATATGATAAATTAAACTAATAAATGATAAATTAAAATAATTTTTTGGTTTAATTTTCAACTCATGTTTAAAAATATTGTCCCTTTGTTATTAGTTTTGTATGTTTATTAATAATTTGAAAGAAAGAAAAACTATTAATGGTGTCCTTATATCATTTTGTACTATAGTCTGTTATTAATTATTTTTAAAAAAATATTTTTGACTTTGTAGAAATGATGGTAATTAACCAATTATTAAGTGACCACATTGAGACTTTACTTAAAAGTATTCTGGTATTGCTTTCTTGCTCAAGGCATGCACAGCTTGTAAAATAGAGGTATATTCTTAATTATTGTATATTTAACATTACTCATTATAGATATATTAAAGCGGTTTTTACGAATTATATAAGTTGTAAATTAAATTTGTTACACACACTATGTATCTTCGTAGTAGCGATAATTTCTTTGCGTATAAGGATCACATGCCTATTGTGTTTTTTCTTCCTCTAAACAAAAACTTAATCGTCACAGTCACCGAAATGTTTAGGATACGCCAACTCGCCAACGTATCCAATCGCGTTGGCCAACGTTATCAATGATTTGTAGAAAAAATGGTGCAACTTTTCAGGAAAAGGGAATGAATATTTTCTCTCTTTATTAATTGCTAAATTGATAATTAATTCACCATATAGAAATCAAGTGGCAAAACTCATGCACAGATGCACGTCAATATTGTTTTGTTTAACGTTTTCTAGAATGAGCCCTACGTATCTTTTCTACACATAAAAATATACTGGTATCCATCACAAAATAATGATTAATCTTCATTAAAAATCATAAATACACACAAGATTAGTATTTTTACTATGATTTATTTTATATTTAAGTATAAATCAAAATTTAAATTCTGAATTATTTAATTAAAAAACATAAATCGCTATTATTTATGTAAATCGGTAAATAACTCCTACAGCTACATCTAAGATTATTAGTTTTGACCAAGAAAATAATCATAAATTATAATATCTTTAGAATTAGTCGTTCCTCTTATTTATTTTTTTCTTGATGATGCTTGCATGCACTGACGAAGAAAGAAACAAAGAAAGAGGTATGAATGTATGATATATGTGTATCCTAACACGTGTGCATCTAGAAAAACCAATGATAATAGCTACAGCTACAGCATGCATATTGAGGATTTGAATTTAGAAGGAATGAAGAGAGAGAGAGAGAGATTGTGTGTATAGACAAAGATGCTTTTGATGCGTGCACAGCTTGCGATCCACGTCTCTCTTTAATGCCACATAGAGAGGTCCAATTTTCTCTTTATCCCATCCATGGCTCTTAGAGAATGATGGGCGGTGTTGGAGGTTTGACGGGGTAAAAGCAAGGCATTGAGAGCGACCCTTCAACGAGGGAATGGAGAAGTGCGAAGTGTGGGCTGTGCATAAGGGTCCCATTCTGTCTCCCAACTTGCCAACACCATCTTATCACCTGCGACAACTCTTTCAATCTCAATTCCTAGTTTCACACGTGATCATCTCCATTCCCTTCGGCTTTGTTTGGGAGAGAGATTTTGGAGGGGAAGGGAGGGAAGGGAAAGGTTTAGATGGTGTCATCTCCTTGTTTGAGAGTTTTAATTTTTGAAGGAAAGGATTTGAGGATTTTTAAAACTCCTCCAAAATCCTCCAAAGCCTAAAAATTGTTATTCCCCCAATTTGGGGGTTTTTAGAAGGAAAAGTAATTAAACTTACTATTCTACCCCAACTACAAATTCCAAAATATATTAAAATATATTTTTATATTTAAATTATATAATTTTCATATTTAACATCTTATTAAATCTCAATTTCCCTCTATTAATATATTTTTAACTCCCAAACAAGGAGGAAGGAACTTCCCTCATTTTCCTCCCTTTCCTTCCCCTCCCTTCCCCTTGAATCTCTTTCCTTTCCTTCCCCTCCTAACTCCCAAACAAAGCCTTCATGGCAATGGCATGCGCCTTCTTCAGTAAAAGTCTGATCAATATATATCAATTATCATCACTACATACAAAGTACTGTTCCAAATCCACATATATGTGGCATGAAATATATACTACATGCATTATGCATATCTGATATACATGCTTGGATGACACAAAAGGCTCCTTCCCATTATTCAAAAGCGAAAGTGGGTCATTATACTTGTGACAGATCTTAAATTATATATATTTATGTTAATAATTCGGGTGTACCTTCTTCTTTTGCTAAGAAAATAGGATCACAAGTTATGGAGTTTTGCTAATTAAAGGTTGAAATATGAGCTACCATCTTTGTTGAGTGATCTTATTTTCTTTTATTTTGTTTCAAAGGTGTTGTTGAATCGATTTTTAAAATTGTGATTAGCTAGTAGTTTCGAAATTATATATATATATATATATATATATAAATACTCATATATTTTGATTTAACATAAAAACAAATATATTTTTGTCAATTCTATCCCTTGTGCTTAATTAAAGCATTACCATAAGATAGTAACGTGTCATTGTTTTGAATGAAACTCAATTCGATATTTTTTTAAGTAAGCTTTTGGATTAAGTCTTACAGATGAAAAAAAAAATCTGAATCGTTTACATATTCTGTTGAATTATATGTATTTAGGATTAATTGGAAAAAAGTAATAGGAACATATAAGAACAAACTATTTTTGTTGGAAACATTCTTTTAGTGAATTTTGTGTGAACTTCTATAATAAATGGAATATACATAATTGTAATCAATCAAATATTGTAAAATCCTAGTGAAATTTTGGTCTATGGCACCATAATATTAGACGAGGGAAGATTAGAATTAGAGATTGATAGAAAAGCAAGGATATGGGCTAGTGTGAATGAGAAACATAAAATATTTATTTTAATTTTATCATCAGCTATGGGTTTTGAATTTAAGCAAAATTCTAGAGAATGTTTGTTATTCTAGAAAATGTCATTTTAGAGTTTTATCAATAATTTGTTATGATTAAAAATGAAGACTTCATTAAAGATGATTATCTAGGTTTGTAGTAAAGATTAATCAATCACAAAGCGAATATTTTATACTAATGTTATGTTGGAAAAAAAAATAAACTAGAATAGTCTATCATAAATCAGTATGTAAAAATAGGCTTCAATTTTTTAAGTTTAATTTCGAATTCAAGTATTTTGAATGAAAAAAATATATAAATCATAATATATAACCTCCCACAAGATGCATCAAGGTAAATCATAAAATAGAAATTAACAAATTATGGTAAAGTGACAAGATAATGATATTTGGACACTTTAACATTACTAACATCCTACTTATATTCTTCATTTCTCTCAATCTCTCTTTTCTTGTTATATTATGTTATCAATCATTTATTTTATCTCTTTTTCCATCTCTCTCAAAATGTTTACACCCGATAAGTGTCCATATATATTTTTCGAAAGTGGCAAATAAACTATGAGAGGATGGCTATTTAAGGCAAGTTGTTCTCATAAAATTAAACTGTAAAAATTATACATGAACACTTAATATGCCAATAGACATATAGTCAGAGAGATAAAAGTGACAAAAGTATAGGTCTTATAGGCAATGTAATTTGACATAAAGAGAGAGATAAAAGAAAAATATTAATTGTTTATTAAGTTTTTAAAAAATATGAATGTTCATGTATCGTCGGTCTAGAAATTAATAACCCTAAGTCTCATGTTTGTATTTTATTGAACAAAATTTAAACAACAATATAGAAAAAAGAAAACTGATTTGACATCAAAATCACGCGTGTCTCTGCATCAAGGTTGCATAAATACGTACAATGGAGACTTTTTCCACACTAAAATTCAATAATTAAATAATCAACATATAATTAATTAGTTACTCTCAAAACATCCAAAATATCATCCAATGTATATTCTAAAAAATGAATGTGTAGTGCTCAATGTATAAATAAAATTTGTAGGGCTCATATACAATTTTTTTTATTATTAATTATGTGGCTTAACCTTAATAAATAAAATAATCTTAATGACATGTGACCTACAAAATTATGAATATTTTTGCAACGTAATTAGTTTGAAAATTTATTTCACGCAGCTGACCAACACAATACTTGAGTCTAGAGCCATACAAAATTAAACACTTTAATATGTTGTCTCACTTTGACACTTTCTAATTTTTCTATTAAATTAAGTTTCACGTTTTCCTTCGATCTCCAGTCTTTTTAAATGTAATGAGCATTCTAATTGCTTTCATCATGCATCAAATAATTACTCATGGTAATATTATTAATCATTCTAGAATACTACTATATGTTATAAATTAGTTTGTCTATTTTTTTAGGGAAATAAATTAGTTTATTAGGTTATCTTTGAATAAATTAGTTTGTCTTATCCACTATATATCACATATTTAGTTAAACTTATTGTTAAAATATAATTTTAACATAACTAATAAACTGAGCAACGTTTCACTTAAAAGCACATTAGTTATCAAATAAAATTTATTTAATATAATGTAAGTTTAATTTTCATACATGCACTATCATAATAAAA
>PYAF01002288.1:23408-42171 GCA_007407185.1 Glycine tomentella
ATAAGATTTTGTAGCCTTTTGTTTTTAAAGAAGCTTTGAATTAAAGTATGACTACATTGTAATTTTAAATATTAATATATCATGACTTTGAATTAAAGTACTTAATTTGTTATTTTAACTAAGTTTAAATCAATAGTAAATATACTTTTACATTTTTTTACTTTAAAAGAGGAAAATCTATCATGATTATATTTATACTCTCAATCTATCATTATAGAAACAGAAGAAGGGAATAAAACTGCCCAACTCTATATGTTGAGGATCTAATTTTTACAATTGAAAGTCAAGAAATCAAAATCAAACAATTACTATATCTAGTATGAAGGCTAAAATTGTAATTATATTTTGACTTAAATATATTTTTATCCTTAATAAATATTTAATTTTTGAATTTTTTAAATTTTTTTTTTTTGTTTTGTCTTAAATCCCTAACAAAATTTATCAACAAACACAAAATAAGACAATTTATCATAGGTTAAAAAAAATTGTCAATAACAAAAAATAAAATTATTATTTTATTAGAGATTTAACGTAAATTATTTTTATTAGAAAACAAACATAAAATTCAAATATTTGTTAAAAATGAAAAATATATTTAAGTTTTATTTTTTTAGGGTGTGTTACTTGAATTATTGAGCCTATTTTACATTTCAAATTGACCATTTTGTAAGCCAAAAAGAGGATGCAGAAGCAACATCGTAGAAACATTTATAAACCCATGGAATTCGTAATTGGGCGGAAACCCATTATCCCAAGATTTGTCTTATACGTTCGATAAGAGAAAAACAGTCACATTATCGTCCATTCCAAGAGAGAAACAACCAAGTGTAGTGCATTTTGGGATTCAGAAATCGCAGATTCAATTCAACGGTTAAGTGTTGATTCCTTGTACTTGTACTAGCAGCAGCAATTTGTTTCCTGAGCACTTGCAGCTTCGGTTTCTTAACTCATCTTCGCTAGGGTTTTTGAAGTTGACGATGGCTTCCCCTCCTCATTTCTACGACGTAAGCCCCAATATTTTTCACCCCTCGCCACTTGCTTTCTCAAGCTCAATTTGCTTAACATTTTCCATTTCTTCTCAAACGCAGGACTTTGATTTTGGAGGCGGTTTTAGCGAAACGCAATCAGGTGTTGCTTTTTGTTTTCAAACGCACGTTCTAATTGTTGCGCAAATTGCGATTGTTCCATTGTTCTGATGTAGATACTATAGGTAATAAGAGGCCATCTCCCGACTATGACGAGGATGAATATGAAAATCATCCTTTTGGACATAAGAAGGTAATCGATAACCAATTCTTCATACTTGTTCTATCGGATATTCGAGACTTCATTTTCTGAAAATCTAAAACTACAATTTGTGCTGTTTGTCATTCAGGCCAAATCAAAAGCTGAAGAAGCGGCTTCTGGCGTGACTACAGGAATGATTTTGTCTCTTCGTGAGAGGTATTTCTAAGTACACCTGGTGTGGAATGTAAATATTATACTCTCTTAAAATTGCATTGAACTGTTTGTGCCTAAAATTTTTCTCTGACTTTGTTTTTTGCAGTCTTCAGAACTGTAAGGACATGCTTGCTACATGCCAAGTATGTTTTCCTTTAACAAATTGCTAAAAAAAATTGAACTACTGTTACTGTTATTAAGGGAAGCGTACTTTAGTTATAATTTTTCTATTAACTCTATGATTATGAATGATGTGGATAGAAGAATGCCCATATACACTATTCTGTTTATTTTAGAGATTAGTGATAGTTCACATAGCAGACCCTAAGCTGTTGGAGTTGAGTATCTTACCGACCTGGCCCAAAGTTTTGCATATAGATTGATTTGTACCTTTTTGTTTCCTAAAAACGTTTCCTGGATCACTGTATATTCCAGAATGAACTTGAGGCTGCAAAATCTGAGATTCAGAAGTGGCATTCTTCATTTCAAAATGAACCTTTTGTATCTGCTGGGACCACTCCAGGTTAGTTTATGCTTGTTAGGCAAGTGACATATGTATTTGTTGTTCATGACATGATTTTGTTAATAGTTGTTTCCTATGTTTTAAATATATAGCTAAGAAATTATTTCTTCTTTCTACTTTCTAGCACCGAAATTGGTGATTAATTATCTTCAAGCTCTGAAATCGTCTGAAGAGTCTTTAAGAGAGCAGGTTCAGGATTTAGTTTTCCATTTTTCTGCTTCAAAAGAATTCAATATACGTTGATCATATTTCGTTGACCCCATTCTCGTCTATTGGTTATCAGCTTGAAAAAGCAAAGAAAAAGGAAGCTGCATTCATTGTCACATTTGCCAAACGGGAACAAGAGATAGTAGAGTTGAAGGTTGGTAATAACATTCTGAAACCAAGGTTTTTATTCTTTATAGCACGTGTATGTGTTATTTTAATTATTTTGTGTGTACCTATAATACCGGACTAGATTCCCTTTTTCCCTTAGAAATAATATATTTTGCTTGAGATCTCCAATGCTTCTTTAGCTGAAGTTGCTGCAAAGCTTTATAAAGCCTTGAATCATGAAGGGTTTTATATCACTTAACAGTTATTCACCTGGTTGGAAATTAAAAAGCATTTGCCCCACTCAAAATTGAACTTTTCTATAGAAATATGAGCTTTGGTTTCATTCTGTTTAGTAGTGATATGTCGGTTACCATGGTTGTCAAAAAATGGTTTGAGGGAAAGAGAGAAAAAAAGTAACAAAAGAATATCAATGCTACTGTGAGATTGGAAAGGTGGAGTGATCTTGATTCCAGAAGACTCATTTATGCTTGGATCATGTGCAGATATCTTGTCTAGTCATAGAATTGTTATGATCTTACAATCCTGCTGAACCCACCTTAGCCACAAAATGCACTTGAATGAACAGCCTAATTTTGAAGAGGACCCATACCAAACCCTGAAGATGGCTGCTGAAAACTAACCAAAACTAGAAATCCAAGTTCTTGTAGCTGCTTGGCTGTTGTGACCTTAGCTGCAACTGAAAGCTACAATTAAGGTAGTTTTTGGCTGAGGTTTTTTCTTTTGGCTGTTTTTGTCCTTCAAAGGAAAAGTAGGAGTCAAGTACTTGAGAAATTGTTTTAAAAATTAAGAAGTTTAATTTTTTTGTAAAATAAAAGGGGGAAAAGTACCTTTCAAAAACATAGTATTTCAAAAACATAGTATCCAATAGTGGTCATCATAGTGGTGGAGCAGCAGTGTGCTGCTATGCAAGCATTATTGCGTCTCAGATTGGTGAAGTGGCTAAAATCCTGGCACAATGGAGTGGCAGCAATCGCTCCTATGGGGTTACTTGTTGGTAATACTAAGATGTCATTTTCTCTTTGCCCTATTAGGGTTTTGGGACTTAAGCCACTGCTGCTGATTTTACTAATCCCCCAACTTTTTTTATGTTGTTGCTATTGTTGTTGTTATTATCATCATCATCATCTCTCACCATCACACACATGTTGAAGTTGGTGTTCTTTTTTACTTAATATATATATATATATATATATATATATATATATATTCTTGAAAGCATTTATTAGATAAATAAAATAAAATACTATTTATTCTATTTAAAATATATATTTCTAAAATTATATATGCATCACTATAATATTTTTTTTTTACAAAAAATCACTATTAAATAGTTTTTGTGACGATCTAATAATTATTTTATTGATTTTTCAAAAGTTGTCACCATAATGATGATTGATGAATACGATGATATGTAAGTTTTTAAAGAACTAATTTATTGTAGATTAAATTTTGAGAAATTATTTTGCTGATAAAACTCTTAAAAGACTAATATTATGGAATTTTAAACAAAACTAGTTCAGTATCAAGATTTTGAAAGATTATTGTAATGACTTGTAACTTTAAAAAATTAACTTAAATTTGCTTCAAAAATTACGTGACATTTATTTTAAAAATTATTGAAAGTTTCTAATAAACACTAAATATTTTAGTTCAATCATAAATTCACAATAATACCAATGAGCCATGTTGGTTCAATGATTGGTATGATTTTTAAAACCTTGGTATGAAAGTCAAGAAAAGCTTGAAACTGATCCATTCTGTTTGGACCATTTTAACCTTGCCATATGATTATGAGTCTTATCTTGATCAGAAGATTCAAAGCCAATTGCATTTTACAGATTTTAATAGTTTATATAATTATATTTTTAAATTTTATTTAGTACTATTATTTCTAGATTTAATTTTATCTTGTTCATGTGGCTTTCTAAACTTTTCCAGTCTGCTGTACGGGATCTGAAAGCTCAACTCAAGCCAGCTTCTATGCAGGTATTGTTTATAATTGAGTGTTTTAAGTGTGTCTCTAAAAATAATTTTTCTTCCGCTGACCATTCTTCATTCTTCATCAATTAATTTCAGAAAGCACTATAATTTTCCAACTTCTTTGAGCCGTTTAAATATTGTTGTACTGATTCCTTGCTTTTATTTCTTAGATTTTTATTGGATTTTATGTTGTGCATGTCTCATCTTTTAGCAGAAATATTTATGCTATGTTATCAAGTGCTGAATAGAGATTTCAAGTTTGCAGCATGGATGATGGTCTAACATCCTTTGTTTATTTGCAAAGTTCTTTGTAACCCAATTGATTTAGTTTAGTTAAAATTTCAGTTTAAACCAAGAAAGATTTATATTTTTCCTCCTTGAAAATAGAGAGATAATTCCTCAAGAAGTTTTCCTCAAGTTGAGCTTTTATTATGATCTGTAGTTAAAATTTTAGCTGGTTGTAATTCTGCAAATTCCTTTGTTTCATATCTCCCCTTATCTTTTGGACCATTTTGGCTTTTGCTACTATATGGTACAAGAACTGGGTTGTTAACATATTTTGTATTACATGGTAAAAGCTTGTTTATAATGCTAAATTATCCAGGAGGCCACTGTTAGCTGTAAACTGTTCAGATTTTTTGGGATCTTGACTGCCCACTTATTTAGATATTGTATATCAACTGAAAAAGGGTGGGTAGTGGAAAAATCACTGCTTGCCAGTTGCCAGTGTGCTTTTTAGTTAAATTCTTTTAATAGATTTGTAACGACCCTGCTACTGACTCTGGGGACTGATCCTTCTGGGATATTCTTTGCTAACGTCTGAATTCAATAGTTGTCACAAAAAATAATATACTGACATTGAATTTGATAAAGGTTGCTCTGTTTTACTTTTACAACGTAATATATCTTCATAGCCGCATGTGTATTAGTTGAAACTTTAAAATAAATGTTGCTGTGCAAATTCCAAATCAATTTAGCTGTATGTTGCATTTCATTTCTGTTTTTGGTTTTCCCTGAAATGGTAGTACTGTATTTCCTTTTGCAATTTAATTTGCAGGCTAGGAGGTTGTTACTAGATCCAGTAGTTCATGAAGAGTTCACACGATTAAAGGTTTGTTATTAAACGGTTTTTTATTTTTATTAACTCAAGTTTTGTCTTTTGACACTTAAGGAAATGATGATTATGTGTCATAACTCATGCTTAGATAAATGTCAGTTGAGGTTGTTGTCGTAGATTTATCTCCTCAGAGATATAGATAGTGAAGAATTGACATCTTGTCTTCCTCTATTATGAACAATGCTCTGTTTATTTCATAATTGTAGTTCCATCCTTTGTTCATTGAAGAATTTATGAAGACATTTTACTACCTTGGATGTAACAAATGAAATGGAACCATTTGTTTTAAATGGAAGAGGGTACAAAAGCTTCCTAGTTTTAGAATGTGATTCAAATACAAAGCATAGAGACAGAGGATATTTTCATCGGTGATGATTCAGTCACAAATGTTTCTTACAATAGTTTTCATCTGAACATAGAATTTAGTTGAAGAAAAGGATAAAAAAGTAAAGGAGTTGCAAGATAACATTGCTGCTGTAAACTTTACTCCCCAAAGCAAGATGGGGAAGATGCTGATGGCTAAATGTAGAACCCTACAGGAGGAAAATGAGGAGATTGGGAATCAAGCTTCCGAGGGCAAGGTGATTCTCTATTATTTGTTTTATGCTTTTGTTAATTTTTTCCCCTTTTACCTCATTCGCCTAGGATCTGGTTTTCTCCTACTACCCTAATTCCAAACAATGTTATAAAATACAATGTTTGTGTGGGTGTGTGTCTGTGTAGAGAAAATTCTGTATGATGTTTTTTAATACATATATGTTGAGCTGATGGAAATTTTTTATATGGTATTTGATGTCTGGAAGTAATGTTGCATGAGTTAAACTATTAAACCCAACTTCAAAGCTTATTGTAACCTAATTTATTGGCCCTTACTTTGGTTGTTGCTGAATTGACGCTGATAATTTCTTTGTTCTTCCTGTTTTTTTTTTCTTGGTGTGTAGATGCATGAATTAGCAATGAAACTTTCAGTGCAGAAATACCAAAATGCAGAACTCAGAAATCAATTTGAAGGTTGGTTGTTGAGTCAGTGATTTCATCTGATTATCTTTTGGCTTTTTAATGCCTTGATCTTTTAAACTAGCTTCACAATGATGGCTAGTTTCCTGTGTCACTCTGTCAGATTCATTAAAGAAGTTCATATAATCACATATTAATATTCATTCCAAAATACAAACAAGATAATAAAAAAATATTATTGTGTGGACTTCAAAACTAGAATTTGAAGTACTAGAGATATTGTTATAGGTGAATTTGCTGAACTTGGGACATCTCAACATGTTGAATGCTTGTTAAGGAGGAATCTTTGATATGTTGGTCCATAAAATTGGAGAATAGAGGGGATTTGAAGTTATGCAACTGGTGATCTGTTATTTTTTCTGCATGCGTTTGAAATTTAATCTTAGTCCTTAAAATTGACTACAGGGTTGCAAAAGCATATGGATGGTTTGACAAATGATGTGGATAGATCCAATGAAATGGTTTTCTCTTATCCCTACCTTCACCTTTTAATGTTATTTTTCACTGCATGTTTGCTTCGCCATATGCTTTATTTGTTTCTTGCTAACAATGTGAGAAATGGAAGTTAGTGGTGCTGTGGGGAAAAACCATTTTCCGGACCTGAACAAAAACTTGAGTTACGCAAAGGCTTATATGGCATTCACGAATCACATGCTGATTTTTGGGACTTAAACCAAATAAATTTTTTTTTTTTTTTTTTTATGTAAAGTGTAAACATGCTATCAATTCTTTTAAAATCTTCCGCCATTATTTCAAATTTGTATTTTCTTATAAAAGTTGTTTCTCATTAGTTATATTTCTGCCAAGTACACAATTATGTTTTTTGGGATTTTGTAATGTTGAATTTCTTGTTCACGTTAAGGCAACAGGGTGAGTATTCAACTCCAATGGGTTTTACTGCAGGTGTTAATGTTGCAAGATAAATTAGAAGAGAAGGATCAGGAGATCCAAAGACTGAAAGATGAGTTACAACCAAAAAGCCTCGTCGTGGAGGACGAGAAAACAGATCTAGCATCTCATAGGAATGATGATGAAACGATACCTACTGAAGCCGCTAAGTAGTATAACTTTAGACTTGAGAAGTTTTAGTAAATACTCAATTTTGTCCCTGAAAAGAATCACTGGGGATGTTTTGAAAAGGAAAATGATCATTTCAATTTTCATCCTTCAAGCTTGTAAACGTAGAGCACTTTAGTCCTTTCATCCAATAGATGAAAAGATTAAATTGATGAGTTTTGGGGAATCGAATTAGGTAAAGTCAATACTTTTAGGATTAAGTTGTGTTTATTCTAAAAGTTTTTGTTCCGTCAATCATTTCTTTACTATTCACTATAGTTATATATTTTTCCAATTATCATTCGAATTATTTTCTTGGCAAATGTGCAATTGTGAATGTGGGGAATGATTTTGCCACTGCTCGGTAATACTAACGCTCCTGCGATGTGTGGAAAGTTGAATTACACGGTGAGTGATGATCAAACCTGATAAGCAGTATATATACTGGCAGTTTTTATAGTATTATTTAATTATAATTCGTCAGGCATAATGAATTTATCAATTTTTAAAATAAATATTTTTGAAAAAGTTAGACTTAATTACAAATTTTATCATCCAATTATTGTCATTTTATGAATTTTATTTTTGCAAATTTTATTACTTATATTTTTAGTTTTTGCATATTTTACTGATATCATGCTTCACTATAAAACATCGAGGTTTTGTTATTAATTTTTGTGAGTTAATGTTGTTTTGTTTACATGATGGTAGAATTAGTAAAAGATGAAAAATAAACTTCAGTGTTATAATGCACAAAAATTAAAGCCTTAAAGTTATAAAATTTACAACACTTGATGATAAATTATGCCATTAAATAAAAAATTATAATAATTTTAATTAATTAATTATATAAGAAAATTATACTAACAATAAATAGAAATAGAGCTCAACAAATTTGGTAACTGAAGAGAGGTAAAGTGAAAATGTTATTAACCGATAAATCGATAATGCAAAAGTAAAGGATAAGCATAAAAGGGGCAAAAGTGATAGACGTATGCGGTGAATGAAGGGTTACGTGTTTCAAAAAGAGAACAAAGCGGAAAACAGAGCTTGTGAGCTTGCCACGTCACAAACTACGGGAGAGTTATTATTATCGATGAACACAAGTTCCGAGCTCAGTATTATTTCTTCACACGGTTAAATCTCTCTTTAAGAAAGTTTTATTATGGGCATGATTGGGTATTATTTTTTTGAAATATTTTTAGAAGAAAAAAATATGAAAAAAAATAAAATAAGTTTTTTATAAATTAAAATAAATATTTTATTAATTAATTTGTAGATATTATTTTATCTTTTAGAGAAATTATATTGATAAATTTTTATAAATTAACTAATAAAAAATTTATTTTTATTTATGAAGAAACTCATCCCATCTTTTTACTTTTATATTTTCTTCTAGAAATATTTCTAGAGAAACTTATTCAAACATGTTCTATTTCAACTACTTCATATTCTATACAACTAGTTATATTTTTATTTATTTTTAATCTTATATATATCATTAAAATATTTTTAAAATTTTATTAATTATTATCTTCAATGTTCATGAAATATTTTTCCTTAAAAATATGAAACCCAAAATTGGATCATTATTATGGTGGACTTTGAGGAGAATCTTACTCGAGGGAAACGGATTTTTAGCGTTCGTTAAAATACATTTTATAAAAATATTTCTTATATTAAAGTTATAAAAGTTATTTAATATTCTGTAGCAAAAAAAAAAATTATTCAATATTTTTTAATTAATATTTTAAAGCACTGTGTTAGATATGTGCCTATCTAAGTTTTTCTCCACATTGTAGTCCTTGAAATTTTGTATTTTTCAAAGAGAGTTTTCACTGATTGCCTCCAACCTGGAATGATATGTTTGAAAAAAATAAATTTTATGTATAATTATCAACTGTTTTTAATGTTATTTTAAATAAATTAAAATTATATTTATTTTTACCTATTTAATGTTAATTTTAATTTCCATTTTTTACAAATAATATTAAAAATATTTGTCAAAATTGCAAGTAAATTTTATTTATGTAAAGTTAACCTCAACTAAAAGAAGGACAAAACTTACATACAATTCTACATTGTTATATGCAATTAGAATTAGAGTTTCTCTTAATGTAAATCTTTTTTGTTTTTTTGCTTAGGATGTTCATGTAATTTTATCCTTCTCATAGTTAGCTAGATGAGGAAATTGTGAGACATCATAAAAGTTTTTTTTCTCCTCTGTTTCAAATGCCAAATAATATAAGGATGTCAATTGTCCATGCATTTTTATCCTTTGCATGTGAAACTAGCTTGATGAGGAATTGTGAGAGATCATAAATGTTTTTTTTCCCACCTATTTGATATAAAACATCACATGTTAATAATGTGTCAGGGTTCATGCATGTGAAATGAAACAGCTACGTTGAAACAAATTATTGGTTAAGCATATTTTAATAAAAATACTCAAATAATTATTATGGTAAATATATTTATCATAAAGCATATCAGTACGACAGTACCCTAGCGTAATACGGTTTAGTAACTCGAAGATTTAATGGCGACTTGGGATGCACAGTCCAATTTGAACCCAGCTCTGCCCAACGTGATCCTAACCAGAAACAGAACCAAAATCTATGCGACACTGTGATCAACAATATATAATTACATGGCTTAATAGCTAAGGTAAGACCATTGATCAACTTACAAAGTCTTTCTCCACATTAAAACTGTTGAAGTCATCATATTCGTTTTTTTTTTTTTTTAAAATTCTTTAATTTGACTGGTTGAGATTATGAATCTTATCTAGCTTAGCATGTTTCTGACAAAAAAAGTTTGCATGCATGTTGTTGAAAAACTTCTGCTAATAAGACCCTTTTACGTACCGTTTTACGTATCATATAATAACTTTCAAAAAAATGAGATAAACCACCACCAATGGCACATACTCTCAGGGATTCTTTTTAGAAATTTATTTATTTCTTTTTTATAAGGTATTTTTTTTACATATTTTTACTTAATTATGTTTTCTTTAAATATTAATAAAAATAGTTAAGTAAATAAAAAGATAAGAAAAAATAATTTTAAATAATAATATAATTAATTAATAGATTTAATTTAATTAATTAAATTAATTATTTAAAAAAAACATAAATTAATTGAAAGAGTCTCAGGAAAGAAATATGCATTAATCTTTATAAGGGTTTGCGGATTCAAAGTTCAAAGATGAATTTTGTGAAGTTTCTAGGAGACCCTTCAGGAAGTGTGGAGAAAGCAAAGCATAGCATAAAACGGGTTTAATGGGATCTCATTTATTAGGACGAAGCAGCGACTGAAAAGACTTTTGATTAAATATCAAATCCGTACTTTTATCTTTTCATAATAAAATTTATTTGTTCATTTGCAATTTAAAAAGTATTAGTCATAATTTTCAAACATTTGAAACATTTGAATATAAAGTTACTAAAACGAGTATTTAACTTAATTTTTTTTTCAAAACAAAAACTTTTTTTTTTCATTTTCTACTAAATTGTGTTTTTTATTTTAATTAATTCTTGATTTGAAAAGTATCTTTTTTTGTATAGTATTTGTATTAGAGACACCAAGTTAGATGCTCTAACAACAGACTTTGTTAAACATGTTTTATTTTTAAGTAACTTATATAGATAACTTTGTTATGGTAGATGTTTTAATAAACATGAAGTACTTTAATCACAATGACCTAAAATAGTGTTGTGAGTGCATTGATTTAACTATCTTGTTAATCAGTTTGGTGGGTAAATTATAGTTAATCATTTTGGTGAATAAATAATTATTTTTATTATAATGAATAAACAAATAAATATCTTTCCATTCCAAGCAAATTAACCACTTAATTATTAAATCAAATCAAAAATCATAGAATTAGTACAGTAATATAAAATTTTAATCGTTGATAAATTAAAAAATGTTATATTTAATAAAAAATGTATTTAATTTTTATTGTATCTAAATTTTTTAGACCAATAATATTCACGTAAGCATAAGTAACTTTTATCCATTGAATTAGGTAATACATGTGATATTTCACTCAAAATCTAAAAAAAAAAAAAAAAAATCAAAATATAAAAGAGCTAACTGTAAAAAGAAAAGTATAAGAGATTTAATTGGTATAATTAAAATGTGAAGAAAAAAACCATGTAATTGTGGTGATATATCAACAAGACTTGAATAAAAAGAAACCTTAAATTGAAAAAAGGTTGCATTTAAACAGCTTATTATGAACTCACTTTTCATTGCCGAAACCGTTTCCTATCCTCTCTCAGACTCTCACACTGTCCTCCCCCTTCATTCCATGACGCCAAGCCTCACCGCCAAGCAAGAAGCGGCGCTTCCCAACGCAAATCCACACTTATCCATAAAACTCCAATCCTCAACTTTCTTCGCAAACAACCACCCAATCCTCACCCAAGTCCCACCCAACATAACAACAACCACCACTCCACCGCCCCACGATGCTTCCACCACCCCCGCCGGATGCTTCGTCGGTTTCTCCGCCGACGAGGCACGCAGCCGGCACGTGATCTCCCTCGGCAAACTGAGAGGCATCAGATTCACGAGCATATTCCGCTTCAAGCTCTGGTGGAGCACCCACTGGTCCGGCAGCAACGGCCGCGACGTGGAGTACGAAACCCAAATGATGATCCTCGAAAACGACGCCGTCGAGGGCCGACCCTACGTCCTCCTCCTCCCACTCCTCGAAGGACCCTTCCGAGCCTCGCTCCAACCCGGCCTCCACGACGACGTGGACATCTGCATGGAGAGCGGCTCCGCACATGTCACCCAGTCACGCTTCCGAACCTCCCTCTACATGCACGTGCACGATGATCCTTTTACTCTAATCGACGAAGCGCTGAAAGTAATCCGAGCCCATCTCGGAACGTTCAGGTAATAATTATTAATTTGTAAGTTTTTGAATTTTTTTTTTCTCTTTCTTAATCATCCGATCAATCTTCTTATATCTCATTGAAAAAAGTTCAGGTTAATGGAAGAAAAAACCGTGCCGGGGATTATAGACAAGTTCGGGTGGTGCACGTGGGACGCGTTTTACCTTAACGTGCACCCCGAGGGGGTGCGGGAAGGAATTAAGGGCCTCGTGGAGGGAGGGTGTCCTCCGGGGTTGGTACTCATCGACGACGGTTGGCAAACATTTTGCCGTGACGACGAAACCGTCAGCGACGGGGGGAGTTTAAATTGCTCTGTGCCGGGGGAGCAGATGCTGAATAGGTTGATAAAATTTGAAGAGAATTGCAAGTTTAAGGAGTATAAGTCTCGGAGGGAGGGTGATTATAAGGGTATGGGTGCGTTTGTGAGGGAGTTGAAGGAGGAATTTGGTAGGTTGGAGTATGTATATGTGTGGCATGCGTTTTGTGGGTACTGGGGTGGGGTTAGGCCTAACGTGCCGGGGATGCCGGAGGCCACGGTGGTTCCGACGAAGTTATCTCCCGGAGCGGAGATGACTATGACGGACCAGGCGGTGGTGAAGATCATGGAGATTGGGGTGGGGTTGGTGCCACCTCATCGGGCGCATGAGTTGTACGAGGGGCTTCACTCTCATCTGGAATCGGTGGGAATTGACGGTGTCAAGATTGATGTCACGCATGTAAGTGTTTTTTTTTTTTTTTTTTTCAATAAAAAATTTCTCCCAATCCTAAACTGCATCAATTGTTCAAACTTCTTACGTAGCTATAGATGATGAATTCATACTTTCATAGCATATACTTTAGCATATACTTCCGTATATATTTAGTCAATTGATTTGGCGGGACACGTGGTTGGATTGAGAATTTAATCCATACACTTCATAGTATCATTTTTAATTTCACCATTGTAAAAAATATTAATAAGTCTTTTTTTTACTATTAATCATAATATTATAACACTTAAATTAAGTTTGAATTCCAGAAATGATAATAGGGACTTTATCTACATTCTTACGTAATCTATATAGAGTCCAGACTATCAGGTGTCTCTCTATGTATGCAGTATGCAAGGAGAGTTTGAGAGGTGAAAGGATCGAGGTAATTTTCACGGGAAAAATGATCTGTTGACATCTTTCAGTATATAATTAGTGAGATAATGGGAAAAAATAGAGAAAAATTTAAGTTTTTCTTAAATTTACAGGTGTCAGCTGGATCACAATCCAGTCAAGTTGGATCATCCGTTCACTATTTAAAAAATATAAGAGAGTTAAATATATTTCTAGTTGTTAAATATATTTCTAGTTACCATAAAGTAATGTTTATTCTTAGTTTTTAAAGTAAATTGGTTTCTTTAGTTTTTTTATTTGTGAAAATGTAACATATATGGTTTTTATTTTATAAATGAGAAACTAATAATAGGTGTTTCCTTTTGTGAAGGATAAAAGTCATGTCCTGATGTTTTGAGAACGTAGGATAAAAAAAGATGACAATCTATCTTTCTGAGATACTAAAATATTGTGTTCTTTTGTAGGATTATAAATATATTTAGTCTAAATATAAAATCACACAAAAATAAAATAAATAAGTAATATATGTATCAACAATGTGAATGTCTTTTATATATATCTAATTACAAATTTGTTTAATTTTATAATAATTATCTTAAAAATTATTAAAAAATGTATTTCGTTACATTATTTTAAACGTATTAAACTCAATTAAAAACTATAAATTTGAAATGTAAGAGTACAACATTGTAACTCATTAAACTCAATTAAAAATTTTAAAATCTGAAATGTTAGTTGTACATAATCTCAAAAGTTAGATTTAAACTCAAATAAAAATTAAATTTGAAATGTAAGAGTAACTCATTAAACTCAATTAAAAATTATAAAATCTAAAATGTTAGTTGTACAGTACATTGTATTCGTATTCCTGAGTTTTTTTTTTTTTCAAATTGTATCCGATATTCTTTTCTTTTATACATTATTTTTATTCCCTTCTTTTAACGTCGAGCAGACGAAATTAAATTGTCCGTTAGAGTAAATTATAGTCGCACCTTTGTGTTTTTTTTCTTAAATTGCACTCAATACGCCTTCCTTGAATCTAACTCTGACGGACGCACCAAGACTTTTGATGTCACTGGTCCCAACGGCACCAATATCCAGGAGTCAGACACAGCGATGGTGATCGAAGCTACGCTAGGGACGAGGAGGTGGTGGAGGTGGATATGACAATGACGGCGACTACGATGGTGGCATTGTGTGGTGACGACGACTACGGTGGTGGCCTTGTGGCTACGGTGGATACAGTGGTGGTGATTTCTTCGGCGGGAGTGGTTGTGCCCGAACTTCATGTTGGTGGGCGAGGACAACTATGAGGAGGAAGAGATGTTCCTACCATGGGAGAGGGAGAAGGAGGAGAATGAGGTAGTGATGGTAAGTGAAGAGAAGTTGTTGAAGAAGATGAGAGCTTGTAAAACCTAAGATGTGATTTTGAGGAAGAATATGAGGGTTTGTAAAATCCAAGATGTGATTTTGAGGAAGATGATGAGGGTATTTTAGACATAAATTTTCATTAAAAATCATATGACTAACGTGTACTTGTTTTCCGTTAAATTATTGAACGGTATTTGGGATGAAGGGAGTGAGTGTAATATGAGTTAAACAATTAAAGAGTTTTTTTGTAGATTGCAAACAAGGAGAGATACTAAGTGCAATATAAAAAATTAGGGATACAAGTCTAATTTAGTCTAGATTTTTTTACATAGTTACATTTTAGAAAAAGAAAATAATTAGAATTGAGATTCAAAAGTCATTAGTTAAACAAGTATTTATTATCCATATTTAACATGGTTAAGTCTACTGTAAATTTCTACACTCAATATCTAACACGATTGTTTGAAGTTCATTCATGTTTGAATTAGCTAAGCATATCCATCAATTTAACCCAGCCTAACTCAACATATATATTTTTAACTTGAGATAGATCGAGTTTATTGAGTAAAATCAACCCACAATTACCTCCCCTTGAATTTAATTTTTAATAAAATATACATCTTAAGTCACATATATAGCTTAAATGATTGCATAATATATGCTAAAATATAAACTAATTAAACATTAATTTAAATGAATAAAAAAATAAATGATTTAATAACTGGTCACTTGTTTTGAAAAAAATTGTTCTTCGATATAAATTGAAAAATAAGTAATTTTAGTATTTGAAGATAAAATTAATAGTGGATTTATCATATATTGTACACACATATAACAAATTATTAATATGTTAGAATATCAATCATATTTTTTTAAAGGAATGTTAGATGACTTACTTTATGCATTTTCACTTTAGAGAACCAAATCCAATTTAATTGTCTTATTTGGATAGAATTTTTCAAGTTACACTAATTTTTAATAACAAAAATTATTTATGTACACTCATATTTCCATGGCACCAAAAATATAGAAATAGAAAAGAGAGTATTGTAAATATAACATAATGTAGAAGAAAGAGATAGAGGGGCAATTGCATATACATATAACTTTTTTTTTTTTTTTACCTTTTAACAGAGATATTTATGGATGATTTTAGTTTGTAATATATATACATATATATATATATATATGTGTGTGTGTGTTTGTGTTTTGCAGTAAAAGTAAAAAATGTCATCAATTCAGAGTAGTAACCAGTACTTTAATTTGCATATATGGCAGATTCTAGAGATGCTATCGGAGGAATATGGTGGTCGTGTCGAACTCGCTAAAGCATATTACAAAGCACTCACTGCTTCCGTGAGGAAGCATTTCAAAGGCAATGGTGTCATATCAAGCATGCAGCAGTGCAATGATTTCATGTTCCTTGGTACGGAAACCATATCACTTGGACGAGTCGGTAAGTCTTCAATTATAACACTTAGACATAAATTAGTAGAAAACTTTCATCACAAAACACACTATTATAGTATTATTACTACAACAAATGCTCGATCATAGCTAGATATTCATTCCATAAATGTGAGTTGTGGTACATTCATGCAGGTGATGATTTTTGGTGCACGGACCCAGCTGGAGATCCAAACGGTACCTATTGGCTGCAAGGGTGTCACATGGTGCACTGTGCTTACAACAGCTTGTGGATGGGAAATTTCATACACCCAGATTGGGACATGTTCCAATCTGATCATGTTTGTGCCGAATTCCACGCTGCTTCAAGAGCCATTTCTGGTGGACCAATTTATGTAAGCGACTCTGTTGGAAAACACAACTTCAAGTTGCTTAAGAAGCTTGTTCTACCTGATGGTTCCATTTTGCGGTGTCAACATTATGCACTTCCCACTCGAGACTGCTTATTTATAGATCCTTTACATGATGGGAAAACAATGCTCAAAATTTGGAACCTCAATAAAGTAAGACTCACACATCATAATAACTAGGGCTGTGTAAAATTTGGATTTTTTAAAATTTCAAATTGATCCATTTTATAAAACCAGTTCAGTTAACTGAATCGTTTCTATAAAGTGGATCAGTTCAGTTTTTTCTATTAGAAACAGTTTGGAATTTTAAATTTGGTTTGGTTTGGTTCAATGTGATTATCCATTTTCTTACCTATATATGAATCGGTTATCCTAAAGAAGAACTGAATTGGATTGAATCAAACCTTGTTTTAAAGATAGTTTGGTTAACTAAACCGTTTTAGCAAGTGGTTCGGTTTGGTTTTTCCTCCAAAACAGTTTGATTTTTTCAAAAAGATAATTCGGTTTGGTTTGATTTTTTCCACATCCCTACTAATAACATGTGTGCCTCTTTTCATATTATTGTTATCAATTTCATAGCAATGTGTATACCATTACTCTTACTCGTGTTTCTTTTTCTGCTGACAGTGTTCCGGGGTTTTGGGTCTGTTCAATTGCCAAGGAGGAGGGTGGTGCCCTGTTACTAGGCGAAACAAGAGGACCTCTGACTATTCACACTCTGTGACTTGCTTTGCAAGTCCTCAAGACATTGAATGGGGCAAAGGGAAGCACCCAGTTTGCATCAAAGGGGTGGACGTATTTGCTGTGTACATGTTTAAGGACGACAAGTTGAAGCTGCTTAAGTACACAGAGAGTGTAGAAGTTTCACTTGAGCCTTTTAGTTTTGAGCTTTTGACCGTTTCTCCAGTGGTGATCTTACCCAGAAAATCAATCCAATTTGCCCCAATTGGATTGGTAAACATGCTCAACTCTGGGGGCTCTATTATGTCATTGGAATTTGATCAACAGGAAAATTTGGCGAGGATTGGGGTGAGAGGACATGGGGAAATGAGGGTATTTGCATCAGAGAAGCCAGAGGGTGTCAAGATTGATGGAGAATATGTGGAATTTGATTATGTTGATAGCACCGCGAGGCTCCATGTCTCGTGGCCTTGTTCTTCGAGGTTGTCCGTGGTCGAGTATTTGTTCTGAATCATGATTTGGTGTCCGAGAGATTCATGTAATGTTCACATAAACTGCTAGGTGCATTAAGCAAATCCACATTAAATAATAGTGCATAACTTTGTTTTGTTTTTTTTTTTAAGAAAAAAATAGTGCCAATGCACGTTAAATAATAGTAGGTCTGTCCTGACATGGGATACAGACAAAATAATAGATAAAAAAATTATATTTTATTTATGTAATAATGTTTATTTCTGTCCTGACATGTTTATTTTATTTTTTTAATTATGTTTTCTTACACTGGAAGACTTAAATCTAAAATCTTTTTTAAGAAAAATCATATTTAGTTCAACTTATATATCAATATTTAAAAAATTTTAGTTATGCAAGTGTGTTAAATATTTAGAGGGAGAATTTTGTCATTTATAATAATCTTATCCGATTTGAACATGATTGTCTTAAAAAAAAGTAAATGTAGTCTAGACAAATAAAAATGTAAATATATTTTGCATAAAAAATAGACATGATTTAATTAAAATAATACATTTGATTACATTAAGTAAACAATATCATTCTCTTTAACAAATCTTAATAAGTAAAAAGATGTATCACAATTATCATTCAAGTCATTCAAAAAATTACATGCATACAAATATAAAGTCATATCTAATAGAAAAAAAATATACAATATTTATATACAATATTTTGATGCAATTTTATTTCTTAAAAATCTTTTATTCACTACTAGAAAAACATGATTTAACATCGGTAGCTTAACATCGGTTATCGGTAAAACCGATGTTAACGAAAACGCGGTGGCAAATTTGTAAATAAATGGACTTTGTTAACATCGGTTTTGTTAAAAACACCTCGAAACCGATGTTAACTAGTCCACATTAACATCGGTTTTCATGTTTTTAAAGAAAACCGATGTT
>PYAF01002288.1:50069-69935 GCA_007407185.1 Glycine tomentella
AATAAATATTACAGAACTAACAATTAAAAAAAGAAAACAAAATTTATAATGAATCAAAATAGAAAAACAGAAAAAAAAAAGGAAGTCGTACTAAACGACTTCATAAAATAAAAAAGGTGAAAGTCATACATGCATATACGAATTTCACTTAAAAAAGAACATACACCTTAAAAGTCATAATGTAAAAAAAAAATTATACTAAAATTATAAAATTATTTACGACTTCAATTTAAAAAAATAAAAAATAAAAAAGAGAAGTAATAAACAATATTACGATTTCACTTTTAGATATTGATTTAGTTTCTTTTTGTAATAAATTTAAAAACAACTCCCAAACAGTAATTAAAAAAATAATTTATCCCTTTTCCGTAAACATGCCTTATATGCATTCTCAATTCCTTTATTTATTTGAAGAGAATGGTCATGCTTATGCCATGTGTATATATGGCACGTGAGATTTTTACTCATTAAACTAATAAAGCATCCTTAGTAGCTAGTTAGTTAACAGGACAATGAGGACATAACCAACTCAATGGAGCCATGATTGCGTAGTGTCGTTTGTGACCAATTTCACCTGTCCACCTCCAAATTTCTTCCTTTCTTTTCTCTTTGCCTCTCCACATTCTTTCCAGTTTTATGTGTTTGTTGGCCATTATTAGTTTGCCTTATATGTAGAAGATTTTTAGTAGACTTGTCAACTTATATAATAATAAACTGTCAAGTCACATTTACTTTATACGAGAATCCAAAATGAATTTCCTTTATAAACAAATTGCATAATAACTTGTATTACTCTATTTAAGCATTATTCAAATATATTTTCAACACCAAATAAAGTTGAGACGCACTGTGGGATGATTAACACTTTGCCATGTTGGATCTCAACGTGTGATTATGGGATATGAAACGTATAAGGCATGTGCAACTTGACAAGGACCATGATCATGGTTATAAGAAACACCAAATTAATCAAAAGGCTTGTTATAGATGTTTAAGTTTTATTTTTTTTAGCATTATGTGTGTGAATTAATTGATGTAAAGTCGTTTCAGTTTAACAAATGACATCAAATTTTAATATTAAGTAAACATAATTTTTTGTTGTAGACAATAATCTTATTCAAATAAAACAAAATTGTTTATCGTGGAGGATCAAAGACCTTAATCCCCCCCAAAAAAAAAAAAAAAATATTACTGTCTAACATAGTGGACCACTGGTTGGACTTGGGAGGGGAGATAGTTACATGTCTTGATTGCAGCAAACATGAGGCTCAAACCAATTTAAATTAAGGGGGGTTTGGTTAAAAATCCTTACCATGACTGAAGTTGCAGTACTGATCCGTGGCCACAATAAAATTGGTCCCTGGTCTGTGCGCCTCCATTCTGGTGCTTTCAGAGGGGTGATTTCGTGGACCCTAAATCTGGCAGAGGTCCAGGCCCTTTGTTCTATAGGAATGCAGTTGTCTTATCCCTTTCACCATAATTCCTGAGAGTGGAAGGAGAAAGATGGGTGGGTTATTAAAGAGACAACAACAAAAGCATGAGCTATCATTTGGTGCCTTATTCTATCATTTGGACCTCACTTGACCAACTTCGTAAAAAATCTGAATTTGTTTACAATTTACATTTTAATTTTATTATCTTATTATAATCATGGGCAATGAGATTGACTCAAGTTTTATGTCACAAACAGATTACATCTTCAGGTCATTTTGACATATGCCTCATGTCAAAGTAAATCTTTTATAATATCATTTTGTTTTGTGTTAGCATATTATATTATTTAATATAATTTGTATAATAATAATTAAAAATAACAAAGTGTATATGAACCCTAAAAGTATCCACAAAAATATCTACAATTGGAGATGATAATTACCTACATACCCGCAAATTTATGCGGATATGCGTACAGATAAAGGTACTTATCTTGCCCCGCTCCATACATGTCGTATAATTTATTTATTTATAATTATAATGTGTTACATTAGTAAATAATATATATTATATATCTGATTTTTGTTATTTCCTCCTCTAGAATGAGAATGCTGTGGAATGGTGATGTCCTTCTGATGAGTTTAGGCCGGGGAGAGGATTCAGACTGGGGGATCATATCTCCGCTTACTTGTTTGCTGTATTGAGAGATTATAATAAGTGAAACCAATTCGGATGGCTCGTCGGGCTCCCAAATTATATCATTTAGCTTTTGCATATGACTTATTTTTGCAGAAGCAACGGAGGAGTAAGCTGATATTATTTCCCAAGCCATTGATTTATTCTGCAGAAGTTCAGGTCAAAAGGTAATGACATGTTGGTTGGCGTAGGAGGTAACTAATTAGTAAAAAACTGGGCTATCGATGTATTGAAGATTTGGGAAAATACTTAGGAATTCGCATTCTGCATTCAAGAGTCACCAGGAATTCCATTTAGTTTATCTTGGATAAAGTAAGTCAAAAGTTGTCCAATTGGAAAGCCAAATAATTTTCCTTTGTGGGTGAACTTACTTTAATTAAGTCAGTATTACAGGCTTTCCCAACATATGCTATGCAATCTGTTCATCTTCATGTATCTATCTGTGATGAAGTAGATAAAAGATGCAGGAGATTTCTTTGGGGTGATACAGAATCAAAGGAGAATTCACATTGTGGTTTGGAGGAATCTGTGCGAACCTAAGAATGTTGGAGGTTGGGGTTGAGGATGACTAGGAATGTGAATTATTAGATAAAATGTATATCTTATGGGGTACTAGATATATCTTATATAATAAGATATACATTTTATCTAATAGGAACTGTGCATTTATGATGAAGTGTGGGTGGGAGCTTTGTACCAAAATAGATTCCTTGTGGGTGCAAATTGTTTGTTCCAAGTTCGAGTATCCTCACATAGATCAAAACATGACAAGGTGTAATTTATGGAAAGGTATATGCAACAAATGGGATCAATTGCAGAATTTGCTATCTTGGAATATAGGGAATGGTGAGATTGCCAGGAGGTTTTGGGAGAGTGCTTGGGTGCCTGCGATTGGTAAGCTCACTAATGTTGTTGAAAGTGTTATAAAAAATATTAAATAAAATCATACAACAAAAATTAAGAAAATATATTAAATAAAAAAATTTAAAAATATTAAATAAAATCATATAAAAACATATACAAAATATTAAATAAAATTAAAAAAGAAAAAATATGTTTATTTATTAAATAATTAAATTAAAAAATTATTTAAATTTTTAAAAAAATTGCAAAATACAAATTTTACAACTTTGAATAAAAAACATTACCACTTTCAAGTCATAAAAGTATATAAAAAAAACTTTAACTGAAAATTATGACTTCATTTTTTTTTTAAATTCTCTACAACTTTAAAATCATAAATTTAAAAAATAAAATTAATTAAAATTATAAAATATTTTATGATTTCAGTTAAAAAGAATAATTAGAAATTGTAACATTAGTTATGATTTTCAATTCATAAATTGTAACAATATTACAACTTATGTCTTTTTTCATATTAATTCAAAATGATCTGGAAATAATAATTTTTTTTAGAAAATAACCCTATTTATCATTTTGTCGTTATATATAGCTTCTTACTACTACTCAAGTCAAATAATTTGTTTTTCCTGTGTGATAGTAGTAGTACCACACAGTCAATTCATGACAAGTATAGATTTACTGTTATCAAGAACTAGCATCGGAAAGCTGTGAATTTTCTGGTAAATCCAACTCAGGATTTTTTTATTACTGTGCTAAATAATACTATACTACTGTCTCATAAACTCTTCTTCCATTCATTCTCACTTCACAACCTTTCTCTCTCCCTCCCTCAGACCACAGCCCCCCTCATTTAATTTTTAGGAAATGTATTATTATGAAGTGACCTTTATTCCTTACTTTGCTTCCGCCATGCTTTCTTTGATATTCTCTTCTTTGTCCATTGCCACTTATGTCCATCAAATTCCGCAAAAAGTTTCTGAAGATTTTGAAGACTGGATTCAAATTCTAAGGTTCCCTCTTTCACACTTGTTCTGAATTTCTGGCTTTCTAATTATTTCAAACCTTTTCCGTTTCACAACCGATTCCTTTGAATTACCATTCAGATGAATAACAGTTTTGTTCGGGATTTCATCAGATTCACGGCCCCTAACCGTTATCTTTTAACATCTCTACCAAACACTAGTCGCAAGCGCTCTTTATTGCAACCATAGTTTATCAGAGAGTGAGTTGTTTCAGAAACAATATAAATATAAATATAGACCAGACCCTGTTCACTCCAAGGTGTTATCTTTATCTCACAACTTGTGTGTTCTGTTCTGTTTTGATTTCAGATTTCTAGTGCTTTTGTGTTTTTGTTGGAAGATGGCAAAGCTTGCAGTTCCACCTTTGTTTTCTCTGAGGCACTTCCTGGTGCTATCACTTGCTTTGAATGTGAGTTTGATTCTGAGGACTGTGTATTATGAGAGTGAAAAGGGAAGCAAAGGGTTTTGTTTGAACAAAAAAATGATGGCAGATGCAGATTCTGATAGAGAGGGGCATCTTATCCACAAATCACGTTTGGCCATGTCCTCTACTTCGTCTATCGTTAATTCTACTCGTGCAGATCATCCAGGAGGAAGGGAAACAGTGATCAACTTGGACCAGTAAGTGCAACCTATGATCAGTGTTTCTTTTTTCTTTTTTGTTTTGTTTCCTTGGTCATGTCGAAATGTCTGCATTAAGGTAGCTAATTTAAGTGTTGTTTGGGTGAGCGAAGCAACTTTTTTTAGATTTTTTTTTGCTTTAATACCCTTTTGAGAATTCCTTTTGATCTTCACATCCACAGTAAACATCTTTTCCTTTTGGAGGGAGACGATGAGTTAATTTCCCGGTGACAAAACAAAAAGCATTGAGAATTAAGATTAGGGGTGATGTCCCTGGTTTTTCCTTTTTATTTTTTTTCTTCAGCAAAATCTCCGGCTAAAAAATATCAACTTCAGTATTGAAAACATAAAAATATTTCTTATTTTCTTAAAAGTATTAGATGTTTCTTAATACTCTAAATAGAGATAAATAGTCTTCCATTTTATTTTATTTTATGATTAAAATTTAAAAGTCTTGGTTTTCGTCTTCTTTTGTGGGTGTGAGAGAGAGATTTGCCTATGCTGCTTCTGTTTCTCCAGGGCCCGATTGCTTACGTCGTGAGTCTGTGCTTCGCTTCCTGCTCTAGTTCCTGGGAAAGACAGGGACAAGTCATAGTCTTTACTCTAAATGATTTTTAATTTTTTTAAAAATGTCAGTGACATATATATAAATAACTAAAGAAAATATTTTATTAATTCCATTTAAGTTGCATTTAAGAACAATGCTCCGGTCCAATGAATTTATTCCAAAAATAAATAAATGAGAATGTTTGTATATTCAGTTTAATTTGAATTAGAATGTATCATAAATACTCATTAAATTTAACTATAAATATATTGTTATTTAATTAATAAAAATATCTTGAATATATTTTATATTTAATACATTTTTACTTTTATTATTTAAAAGTATAAATATTTTATATTTCTAACACAATAATTTTTAAAATTTAATTTAAAGATTTAAATTTTATAATAAAAACAATATTACACAAGGGAAATTGAGTCTAGTAAAAGGTCAGTCTCTTACATGTATTAAAAACTATTGATATAGAGTTAAAATATTATAAACATATACTACTAATAAACAGAGATAAAAATATTAAAAAAAATATATTTATTTTTATTATAATTTGATAATCTGAACTAAACCAATATAATTTTAATCAGATTAATGTAATTTGAATTAGTCATAATAATTTTCAAAATCTAAACTAAATCAACCTCATTAAATACGATTGATTCAAATTTAGTTTTATTCTAAATTTAGACTATTCTAACTCATAAACACCCATATTTGCTCTACTTGCCTTTAGCAAAACAACCAACCATATTTGCTCTACTTGTTGGAATTTGATCAGCTATGAAGATAGATCCTGATCAGAGCACACCACCCAGTGTTTGTGTTTTGTCATCTCTCTGTTCCCGAGTTGGAGGGTCGGAAGTCTGTTGGGGGGATTTATTTTAATTAAAAGTGATATTTTGATTGTTTTCTGTTGATAACAAGAAATAAAATAACAAAATAACACATTTTTTTTTTTATAAAACTGATAAATATATTAAATAAAATAAAGTAAAACACAAACCACACTCGTTTCTTTTCTTTTTTTTTTAATCTTAACTAGTTAATTTGTTATAGAATATCTATTTATTGATTATAGTAATGCTCAAATTTGACTAGGTTTTGGAAATCATAATTAATCAGTTTTTGACAATTGTAGCAAATTAAATATCCTAGAAACAGCCTCGTGCAGATAATGTCTTAGCAGCACTAGACACAACACTAGTGCTGTGCTATATGGAGTCTAACTTAGCACCGTGGGAGGTTCTAGTAGTATTTTTATTTGACCAACAACATTATGATTATTCTTTTGTTCGTTAAGGTAGTCGTGGACCACAAACTACTAAAAACCTAAACGTAACCGAGGCTTTTAAGAGCACAAGAAGGGTATAGAATAGCAATATATTACGGACTGGCATAACATAGTATTTCTTGGAAGAAGAATTCAGTTGGTGGGGGCCATGTGCCTGATGCGCACACAGCAAACCCTTTTGGTGGCCTTTGCTATGAGTGAAAGTGCGCCTTGGGTTGTGAATTGTTACAACTTTTGGCGGCCCCAATTGTGAAACACTCATATGTTGATGTTTATATGCTTTTTATATGTGTTTTCTTTTCTGTGTTTCTTTCTTCTTTTCCCTGCGTCTGTGTCCATATGGGTCGTCTGGATCAACTACTTCGTGGGCCCTAAGTAAATGGAAGTTCATGTCTAACGTATTTTGTCTTTCCTTACCTTAGCATACCATGCCACAGCCCATTGATCGGATGTTAAAGGTAAATTGCAATCATCTACCTATCTATCTATCTATAATTTACTATTATCTATCCTTCTATCTAATCCTATAGATCCTTGGACCCATCATTTTTTTCTCTTATCTTTTCTTTTCCAATACCTAACCTCATCCATAATCCATGCAGCCATTAACTCAACGATGTTTCTTCAAGGAGTTCATCGATCACTCCTCCTTTCTTTTTCTTACCTGCCCCACTGTTCTTTCACTTTCACTGTTTTGCAATCTACCCGGCTTATTTTCCACATATACTTTTCTAGGCCAAGTAAAGATTGTTCTAGGCCATTCATTCATAGCACCACGTTGTTTCAGATTCCAGATATCAGATCATGCCCTACATCTACATGGGTCGATTATATTATAGTAGGCACTTTACAAGAAGGCAATGACACAGATACAGCATGCTACATGCTGGATGGAATAAAACAAAACACGGTGCAATCATATGCCAACTTTATTGTAATAATAGAAAATGATGATGAGCATAATATAATAATGAAAAATGTTAGTAATTCTTATATTTTGATTATTTTCCCTTCACAGCCATGAATTTTAAATATAATTAATGATGAACCTGTTTCCTATTTGGACATTTTGTTTAGCTAGATTAGAGATGTTAATTGAATTTAAATGTTGATGATATGCAGTGGAGACCCAACAATATATGAAAGATTTTGGAGACAAGTGGGTGACAAGACCACAATCATAATTCCAGGATGGCAATCCTTGAGTTATTTTTCTGATGGATCGAACATTTGCTGGTTTTTAGAGACCGAATTTGCAAGGGAAGTAGTGAGGTTACACAAAGTGGTAGGTAACGCTGTGACAGAAGGTCGCCATATTGTTGTTGGGACAGGTTCCTCTCAGCTAATTCTGGCTGCCCTTTATGCTCTGTCCTCGCCTGATGCTGCTGAACCAATCAGCGTGGTATCTGCCGCACCCTATTATTCGGTGAGTCATGCATGATCCAAAAGTATGCTATTAGGGTGATTTTTTAGAGAATTTAATACTATTTCTATACTTGAACTTTTTTATTTAGTTTTAAAGGAATTCTCTAATGTGCCCACTAACCAAAGTAATAATATGTAATAAAAAAGGATTCGGCATTTAATATTTTTAAAAGGTTAAAAAGTATTTCTTTTGTTTGAATAGGTAGTTTATATAGAGTTTGAGAGAATTACTAACATTGTATGGTTATTGGTTAGTAGAAAAGTAAATAATTATGTTGATTATACATGTGGTTAAAGATTTAATATCTACGCCAGTATGAATAACATATACTAAGAGATCTATTTCTTAAATTGATCTTTTTGAGAAATCAATCTTTTGACTGTCGGCCAAGAGAAATTTTGCGTCTGACAAAAGAAAAAGTGTTTGATTTAGAATTTACTAGTATTTCGTTATTGAAGTTGTTTGCTTTTAAAGGAATTATCTCGTGCTCATTACCGAATCTGCCTCCACTTTTGGTCCTTCTCGTTGTTTGTCTTCATCAATGTCTTTCCCTTTCTAGCATGTGCCTGAACCTGATCCAATGTAAGACTTGTGGTAAACAGTCACATGTGCTGAATGTTGCGGAATCGGCAATATACTGTTCGTTCAAGTAATAAAGTGTTAAGTAAAGATATCGTCCCACGAGGATTAATGCACCGATTATATTATAACATAAATCTCAAAGTTGAATTAACAAATATTGGTGAAAGTATTGATTGTTTATTTGGATAATTAAAGTAAGACAATGTTTGAACATGTAAATCTAAGTTATGAACAAGAATGTAAGTTGTAACAATAATAAACGAAGCGTAGCCAGGGCACCCACACTCAATGTAACCTCCCAAATGGTTTGTATTGCGTACTTATATTCAATTAGTTAAGCTATTTAGCATGTCCGTGTATCTAAGTTCAGTTGTTTACCGATTCCTCAGTGAAACAACCCTTTAATCCACTTGAAAGTTCTAATCCCTTAGTCACCTTCCTAGGGTTAAACATTAAGCAACATAATGATTAAGCTACCCACATACATTCCCATTCCTAGGTAATGTAAAGCAAGCTACTACACTTAGTTCCAAGACTAAAGTCCCAACATTCCTATTGTGAACCCTAGCTCTAAAACCTTTAATAGATTGATCAAGTCTAAGAAAGAGATATGAACATTCAAGCAAAGTGCAGTAAAATAGCTTTAGATAAATGAATAATAGCATTCAATACAACCCAAATGGGATTTACATCAAGTACTTGGCCCTAGCTACAAAATGAAACTAGCCCAACCTGTTCATGGTTGGCTCAGAGCTTACAAAATGAAATGTGCTCAGCTGAAGCACAAGGGAGAAGAAGATGGAGAATGGACTCCACTTGGACCTTCAACTCCCAAGCCCTAGCAAAGCTTCCCAAGCTTCTAAAAACTCCAAGTGTTTGTTGCTTTCAGTGTAAAAAACGTGCCTTCAATGCTGAAGTTCAAGCTTTTATAAGGTGTGGTGAAAAATCCCATTCTGCCCTCCATTAGCCTTCAAAATTACCCAGTCAGCAGACTCCCACGCTGGTAGCGTGGGATCCCACGCTGACGGCGTGGCATTCCAGGGAGATTTGCTTCATTGCTTCACAAGACACGCTGGTGGCGTGGGTATCCACGCTGGTGGCGTAAGTTCCACGCTGGGGGCGTGGAATTCCAGTGGAATTTGCTGTTAGAGGCTGCATCCCACGCTGACAGCGTGGGTTCCCACGCCAGGGGCGTGGCTTTCCTCTGGTTCCCAAAATCTGCTTGTTCAATCTTCTTTCCTACTTAAAATACGTTCAAATTAGCATAACATGAGACAGGAACAGATTCATCAACATTTATCATGATTATATGCAATTCTAGGCCATTTGTAAATGATTCTTGGCTTTTAATAGCTTGGAAAGGAACATATGCTGGGCGCATATCACTGAACTGAAAAATAGTAAAATTTAGCTAATAGACTGTCAAAGACATTTTGAATCCAAACTAGACGGTCATTCTTGCAATCTATAAACTATAATGTAAAGGAAAAAAGGGTCTGACTAATTAATTATTTAGAAAGAATCAAGCTATGCATCCCCTGAATTTTTAATAAAAAAAGGTTTATATGACTGGCAAGTGGCAAATTTAGATGCGTTTAATGTTTGGGGACAACATAAAAGCGTTCAATATTTCTTTTACTTATAATTAGGGGAATGATTATGTATTGATTATCACCATTCAAAAATATTCTTTCTGATTTTGTACATGCACTTGCAGAACAATAACTAAATTTTCCTAACCAATCTTTATAAACATTCAATAAAGGTAGTATATTAAATATTTTCATGTTTTTAACATCTCAATTAAATATTTCCATTTTGTTTTTGTTTATACTTCTTTTATTAAATATAAGGATAATTATCAGCTAGGAAGATACAGCAAAACTCCTTGGAGAATCCTAAGAGTGTACTACTTCTATATTAAAATAAAATTTGTTACCTTGTTTTTAGTTTGATCGCTTCATGGTTTAATGTTGAATTGAATTACTTGCAGTCTTATCCATCAATGGCAGATTACCAGAAATCAGGACTTTACAAATGGGCTGGTGATGCAGAGAATTTTGACAAAGAGGGTCCTTATATTGAGCTTGTTACTTCTCCCAATAACCCTGATGGACTTAGAAGGAAAGCAATGGTCAACCGAAGCCAGGGACAATTCATTCATGACCTTGCCTATTATTGGCCTCAATACACTCCAATATCTTCCCCTTCAGATCATGATCTCACTCTTTTCACTGTCTCCAAAATCACTGGTCATGCAGGAATGCGCATAGGGTAAGTTGATAAAAATACTTTTTCAGCCTCAATTGTTCATCTGGAGTAGTCCTTTTTATAAGTTAACTCAATAACATAAAAGAAGATAATTAAGAAAAGCCATTTGGGCATGATTAAGATCTGGTGGAAATTAGGGTGACAATGATAAGTTCCATCACTTATTAAGATGTAAAGATGTGATATAGTTTTACATAATATTTTAATCATGTTTTTTTTTATCAGCAAATGTTAGTGTGCTAGAATGTTAGTTTTGTTAGAGAGGATTTCGAATCCGTGATCTTTTTCTTCTCCCTTAACTATTCCACCCACCTTATATCTCTCATTTTTCAATCTTTTGTGTTATTGCATGATTAAAATATGTTTCATTTAAAACCTTTTGACTATGATAACATTAATACAATAATGCTCATCTTAGGGGTTGAACAATTTAATGACGAAGTAAAACATGATACATGCTTGAATATACAATAGTGCATAAGATTTTATCAAAACTTAGCTGAAACGTGATAGATTGATTACATAATAAATTTCTTAAAAGTTTTTGCATATACTTTGAAGGTGGGCTCTTGTCAAAGATAAAGAGGTAGCAAAGAAAATGACTAAATTCATAGAGATAAGTACAATCGGTGTCTCGAAGGATTCTCAACTCAGAGCTGCCAAGGTTTTAAAGGCAGTGTCTGACAGCTGCGAACAAGAAAATTCCCAAGATGGAGAATCATTTTTCACGCACAGCTATAACATAATGGCCCAAAGATGGAAGCAACTGAGAGCAGTGGTTGAGGCCGGTGATTTGTTCACTTTACCACAATATTCTCCTGCATTCTGCACCTTCTTTGGTCAGGAGACGGAGCCTCAACCTGGTAAATTGACAAATTTGATTCAGAAACTTTGTCTCATCACCGTGTATGGATGTGATTTTTTATTCCGTTGTTAATCATATTGTACCTACCTTGCAGCTTTCATATGGTTGAAGTGTGAGGGAGATATAGAGGACTGCGAAAGCTTGCTTCGAGAACACAAAATTATAGGAAGAAGTGGGAGACACTTAGGGGCTAGCCCAAAATACGTAAGAATTAGCATGCTGGATACTGAGGAAACTTTTATACAGTTAATAGATAGACTATCAGCCATACAACAAGGAGAATGAAAAATTTATCCCTGATGTGTATATATGCATAACAAATAGAAAAGGTCATGGTTCATATTCGGCTGTGCAATATTCTCTGATCCATTCATATATAAGAATATTGTTTTCTCCTTAACATATATATGGGTCTTGGGGTTCAAAAATGGGATGCTTAACCGATTCTAAAGAATCAAAAACATCATAACAACATATGGTAGTTATCAGCACAACAGAAGACTACATGTTCTGTGTCACGCTATGGATTTAAAATCAATGATGGGTGAGACACCTGATTGGATAATTTAAAACTTATTTTGAAGTTCGCAGACATATAAAACTTTAGTCTGGTTATTCGACCAAATATTTTAAGTGAACAATGATGATCGAGTTTGTTTTATATTCTTTATCCGTAATAAATTGCTCTTTGATATAAAGTTTATAATATAAAATATCTGCAAGCTCTTTTATTTTAGGTTTTTGATAATTTTGTGAAAACTTGATCTCAATGAACTAAAATTGAAATTGAAGTGTAGTACACTAGACAAATAAAGTAATAGTAATTGGAAAGCATATGCATTGCATTGAATTTAAACTCCATTGCATACCACACACTGGTTTTACTACGTACCAACAAGGCTAACACTTCGCATCACAATCCAGTCAATTAATCCACAATAAAAAAGGCTTTAGAATAGTTACACTACGTAAAGGAAATTACTAAAACAAATACATTCGTATGCGTTAAGTAATTACACTATGGAAACCCTCTTTTCCCTCATGAGGATGCTTTGTTTCTTCGCGGGCTTTTCCTGTTTCACTAGTGTATTTCTGGGCCTTGGGTGAGGTCTCTTTTGGGGCCTGCTGGACTGTTTCTTGTAGATGTGTTGTTGCTGTGGGTCTGATATGGGAAGAACAAAGAAGGGTAATTGAATTGAAGTATAGAAGCTATGTGTGAGTGAGATCGTGGGGTATGAAAAGAGAGAGAGAGGGGTGGTGATGAGAACTTAAGGAAGAGGAAGGTGGTGACACGTGCAGAGGGTGATCAACACGTTGGAGGAGGGTTGCATTGCATGGGAAGTGGTAGGTGAGGTTTGATAGTGGGTAAAGGTGTGAAAACAGTGAACTAATGGATACAATGCTATTATACTTTGCTCATCCATCGCTGCATTCAAATTCAGCGCATTATACCGTACTTTGATGAAAAAGGTAAATGCAATCTTATCCATCATCTTCCATTTCAAAACATATACTATGTAGTAAGTAATTTGTGCTGCTTCTGGTTAGGGATGGAAATGGGTCAGGCCACCTATCAAGGACCTTTGGCCTGGCCTGTTTAAGGTCTGGTTTGGCCTGGTCTATTTATTATAAAGGTCAGGCTTAGACCTTTTGAAAAGCCTATTTAAATAAAAAGGTCGGGTTCAAGCTTTAAAAAAAGTCTATTAGGCCTATCAGGCTGGCCTATTTAATATATATATATATATATATATATATAAAAGATATAAATCAATCTTTTTAACAAAAAAAAAGATAAAATCTAAATAACCTAATCTACTTAAAAGATAAAAATAAAATAGAAGATTTGAAACATTATAATAGATTTGTAAAAAGATAAAAGTATATATATATATATATATTAAAACTAAAAAGATATAAATCAATCTTTTAAAAAGAAAAATAATATAATATAATATAAAATCTAATCTACTTAAAAAAATAAAATATAAAAAAGATAATTTGTATGTAGGTTTGTAAATTATAAAAAAGTAAAAGTTGTTATGATTGTTTTAAAAAGAGAAATAAAATAATATAATATAAAATTTAATCTACTTAAAAAGATAAAAGATAAGAAAGATAATTTATGTGTAAGTTTTTTAAAAAAACAAAAACTGTTACGTTTGTTTTAAAAAGAGAAATAAAATAATATAATATAAAATATAATCTAATTAAAAAGATAAAATATAAAAAAGATAATTTGTTGTGATTAGTAAATTTTAATCTCATATTAGAGTGCTCTAATTGATTTTATTTTTTTTTCACGCACAAATTAAAAAGGAAGTATGTGTCTTTTTTATATTAAATTTACAAAAGTATTATGCGAATTCTAGAAGTTTTACTATATAGTCATTAAATTTTTTTAATATATAATATTTATTTTAAAGTAGACTTTTTAATAGGCTCGTAGGGCAAGCCAGGTTTTTAAATAGGCTAGGCCAGGCCTAAAAAAAAGCCTATGATAGATAACAAAGCTAGGCCAGGTTTTATATTTTTAAATTAGGCCAAGGCCAGACCTAACTAAGCCTGATCTGACCTGTTTCCACCCCTACTTGTGGTTTCCGTTTCCGTATTTTTAACCAGTAATTCCTTTTGGCTATAACTTTATTTTATCTGATCTGAATATTGGTGTTTTTTTATGGATTGCTATTTCGAGTATTGCTCTCATTGGACTTCTTATGTCAGGATATGGGTCAAATAATAAATATTCCTTTTTGGGTGGTCTACGAGCAGCTGCTCAATCGATTAGTTATGAAATACCATTAACTCTATGTGTGTTATCGATATCTCTACGTGCGATTCGTTGAGTCCGTTTCCGTATTTTTAACCAGTAATTCCTTTTGGCTATAACTTTATTTTATCTGATCTGAATATTGGTGTTTTTTTATGGATTGCTATTTCGAGTATTGCTCTCATTGGACTTCTTATGTCAGGATATGGGTCAAATAATAAATATTCCTTTTTGGGTGGTCTACGAGCAGCTGCTCAATCGATTAGTTATGAAATACCATTAACTCTATGTGTGTTATCGATATCTCTACGTGCGATTCGTTGAGTCCGTTTCCGTATTTTTAACCAAGACTCATGGGACAAGTCTTGGGTCACGTCATATGGTTCTAATATTCTATTTTTTTAGGAATTCCTTCCAATATTCCTGAATACGAAGGTGAGAATATATATGCTTGAGAATTTATTTTTGAATATGTTATATTTTCAGGAATATTTTTTTTAATGTTCCAAGTAAATTCTATTCTCGTGAGAAAGAATGAGTACGTGATATTCTCATAGAATAGATTTTTTTTTATATATATATAAGAATTACTTATTCTCACTACATTATTGTGTTCTATTTTTTTACTTTTTAATTTTTTTTTATAATTACTGGATACTAACCAAACTTTGGGAATGTTATTCCTAGGAAATATATTAGCAGGAATGTGATTTTTGGGAATACAAAATTATCATGAAACAAATCTCCCCTTAGATTAGAATCTTTCATTAATAAAAATTAAAATTTAATAAATAGTAGGTTAAATTGTAATTTTAATAATTTATAATTTTAAATCCATAATTTTAGTTTTTTATTTTAAATAAGGATATTTAATCCTCCTAATTTGATGTGATATATTAATACTTACATAATATTTACGTAAGTTATTGATACGACGTTTATGTGACAAGAAATTAAATAAATGAAAAATAAAAAAATCTTCATAATTATTCAACTCATAAAATTTTATTCAAAGACAAAGTAATAAATTAATAAAATATTTGGTTTGTTTAATTAACTTTATGAATATTATTTTCTATGTATTATTAGTAAAAAGTTATTAATTTTTTTGAATTATAAAAATTTATAAATTAAAATATATTTCATATATAAATTTTCTAAGTTTTATTTTATATGTTTTTATTTTGAATAGTTTATATTTTTATTTTATTTTAATAATTTATAATTAAATTTCATAAATTAATATATGAATTATTTATTAAATTAATTTAATATACATATTATCTTTACTCTAATTATATAAATCAATATAATTACACCAAGTAAATGATACAAATTGCATAAATTTATTTTAAAATGTAAATTATTCTTATTCTAATTATATAAATTAAAATTTTATATTTAATTTTTTAGAAGATTTACATGTTAATATTTTTGTTTAGCTATAAAAGTTACTTGTTTAATAAGCTTTTTTAATACCAATTATATAAATCAAAAAAATTATATAAATTAATATTTAAATTATACAAATTAAGTTAATTTAAAATAATGTTTAAATAATCTAAACTAAAAAACTAAAAATTTATTATTTTAATAATTAAAAAAAATAGTATTTACATAATTTTATAAATTACATAAAATAATTTATATAAATAATTTACATATTAGTTTATGTAATTTTTTTACAATTATTATAAAATAAGAAAATATATATATATATATATATATATAATTTATAAATTTATATTAAAATAAAATTTTATAATAAAAATCAATACATGTAAAATTAAATATTAAATAATTTATTTTAATTTATAATTTTTTATTATTTAAAAAAATTAATAATTTTTATTTAAAAAATTAACTAAACAAAAAAAAATCTTAATGATTTATTATTTTGTCTTTAAATAAAAGGTCATAAATTTAACTCCAATTCAAATCCGTTTTCTTTGTCATTTTATTTAACCCCTTAATACATAAGCACCATGTCGATGATTAACGGACATAATAATCAAAACTGCTTACTAAAAATAATAGAAGACGATAAGAGGATCAAAATTATAATTTAACCTAAATAATATTTATAAAAAAGTATTAAAAGAAAAAGAACAAGCATGAAAATTATCTATCTTAGCCTATGTATATTCTCAGTCATAATAGACAACAAATGTTATCTCTAGGTACTTAATTTGCTTCTACTTTATGTACGCTGCACCGGAGTCATCTATTGTTATTCTGATATATCGTGGAATGCTAAACAATTCGGAGTGCTCTATTATATAAAATCTTAATTGTTATATAAATTCATATAAGGAAATGAATATACATATTCACTATTTTTGTATCTTTTTAAATTTTTATTTTCATTATTTTTAATTTTACAGGATGCAAAAATTAAACTCATGTATAGAAATTTTGTTACATTAATTAAAGTGATCACGCAAGAATTAGAAAAATAATGTATTTTAGTAAGAAAAAAATTGAATAAAATACCAGAAAAAACTAGTCAGATAAATTCAGAACTTAATATACTTCTTTTTAATGTAAACATCAAAATAATTTATATTAAAATTTATTTTTTAGTAGTTCTTTTTATTTTTTTAGCTGAGAATATTTTTTTCTGCATTCACGTGTATAAAAAAGTTCAGAGAGGAAACTATATAAGAAATAAAGAGACTCTAGTCCCAACTTTTGAAGAATAAATGTCGAGTGTTTTGAACCTATATGTCCAAACCATTTTTTCCTGAACAAGTGCAAGCCACGTTGAAATGACCCTTTTCTTGTGTCAGAATACAATGGATGTTTGGTGTCATTTTTTGAATGTAATTTTTTTACATTTCAGATAAATATTTAGAAGTTAATAGTTATAACTTTTATATTTCAAATCTAAGAGGCCCAAAATTTATTAAAGCACATTGGCCCATTATTAATAAAGCATCCAGCTGATGCACACATGAAACACCAAAACAAGATGAAAAAAATATCAAATATCAATCTCTCAAGAATTATAAAAGGCAGGAAAAGTGTATTAATGAGCACTGCAAGTGATGACACCACTCACAATAATATGGAATAGAAGAGTGGATTTGATAAGATATTTTAGTTGTTTTTTAATTTTTTTATTAGTTAAAAAAATTATTTGACTGTTAAATAAATAAATTTTTTAATAGTTTTTATTATTTTTGAAGACATTACTTGAAATAACATTTTCTATAACATTAAATTATAACTTTCAACTTTTTATATTTATGTCATTTTTGTTCTTAAATATTTACTAGGTTTCCTTTTTAATTTTTTCTATTTAAGGTAAGATTTTATTATTTCATCATTTTTATAATTTTATATTTTTTAGCTACAACCAATAATATTACCAAACACTTATGATTCAATAAGAAAACTTTTTAACTTCTAGCTAATAGTTAATTTTTCAACTTTTAATTAATTTTGCCAAATATAACACAAAAGTAGAACAAGTATGGTAAATATGAATCATTATCATTATAGAAGTTAAATAGTTTAAATTATAGTAATAATTAAATAATAAACCTAAAATTATATAGTTAACTTATAATATAATTCTTAATTTTTTTTTGTTATTATTAAGTTTTATATATTATTTAAATTAAAATATAATTAATATATAATTATTTAAAGATGTATAAATAAATCAAAATTTCAAAAAAAAAAAATTGTGGCGGGTGAGTTTCTTCTGACATCATAAAATCTGATAGATATGAAATTGAGTTTTAAAAATTTTAAACCTACCCCTTTTAATATGAACCTGGCTTACCTTAGTGAAGGGGAGTAGAGAGAGCCTAATTAGGCTTGATTGAAAAACAGTTTCTCTTTGCACACACAAATCCTTCCTTCACTTTCAATTATTATCAAACTACTCACCCATTTCGGCCGCACAAACCCTCCCTGTTAATAAATACTTGATACAAGAGTGGGAAAAAATGCATCATATATAGAGAGAGGCTCATTGCACTGATATTAATTACTGGAAGACTGGTTGTATTGATATAAGCAGAACTGTTTGATACTTAGAGGCAGATAAGAAGAAACAAAAGTTTGACTAAATAAGTGAGTGATAAGAACTGTACCATATGAATGCTCTCGGCGTCCCCCCTCCTCCTACAATATAAAATGTATTCCATTTTCATTTATAGTAAATCAGAAATTAAGGACCAGTTTCTTACAAATTAAAAAATGATTTTGATTTAAAACAATCTAGTAGTTATGTTTTAGAGATTTGTTTTATTAAAAAACAAAAACTAATTTGTTTATTTAGCACGTAAAAGTCATTTTTTAAAATCAATTGATTTTTATGAGAAATTGTTCAAAATAGTTTCTGATTTTAATCATTTTTAGATTCCTGTAAACTTCTGATTATTTTTAAAAATTGAAACAATTGTATGAAAAACTTCTAAATAGATTTTTTTTATATATAAAAAAAGTGATTTTTACAAATACATTATGTTCCGGATTAGTTGAGAAGATTTTTCATTTTTAAATGAACTAATACATTATGTTCGTTGGACTTTGTCCGTCTTGGACATTATTGAGGCAAGTTAAACTTCAATGATGAACAGCACTCTTATATAAACAAGGAGATTGACAATAGAATAACTAGAAGTTAGTTATGAAAGTTGGTTTATATCTGTTGTGTATATATATATATATATATATATATATATAAAGCTACCGTATGTACATGTAATTCAATTCAATCAATAATATCTCTTCTTCTTTTACATTTCTTTGTCTTCCGCTGCTGTGTGCATTCTTGGGTCTGATACCTTTCATGGTATCAGAGCTCAGCAACGATCCATGGACTCCAATCCAGATTCTCCACAATCTGAAACGAGTAACACAAGCACACCTGCAACAAAGCTCATCATGAAGTCTTTCTCAATCCCAATTGCAGATAAACTCGATGAAGAAAGTTTTCTGCCATGGCAACAGCTTGCTTTAGCCTCCATCTATGGCCATAATCTTCAAGATCATCTCAACAAAGATAAAATTCCCACTCAATATCAGACAGCTGAAAATCAAGAAAACAGAATTGAGAATGTAACATACACTTACTGGTATCAACAAGATAATCTTCTTGTTTCTTGGCTTCTCTCATCAATGAATATGTCATTCAAAAACAGAATGGTGGGCTGCAAGTTCGCTCATGAGATCAGGACAAAACTCCAGACTTATTTCTCCTCCCACACACAAGCCAAAGTCAAGCAACTCAAAAATCAACTGAAATCTATCAAAAAGAAAGGTCCAGCATCTGAGTATCTTCTTCAAATCAAGAAAGTTGTTGATTCTCTAGGAGCTGTAGGATCTCCTCTCACTGATGCAGAATATTCTGAGGCTATCCTTGATGGATTAAGTGAAGAATATGCTCCTTTAATTACATCAGCAATGTCCAGATCTCCTCCTTTTTCAATAATTGAATTGGAAGCTTTTTT
>PYAF01002288.1:72791-97731 GCA_007407185.1 Glycine tomentella
AAGTGCAGTAGCACTTAGTTAAAAGAGAGAAGAGTAGAGCTTTGTCTTGTGAAGAAAAATAGAAAGAGTGATTATAAGTTAGTGGGAGTATTTGAGAGAATAAAATTATTGTAGTGTGTTATTGTATTGTGTTTAGTCAATTTAAATACAAAGAGTTTTTCCTCAAATATTTTCCATTATCTCTCTATATCTCCAACAACATCTACTTCTAAAGCTCCTGATTTAGTCAACTCAGAACCTCTCACTGTCTCTTAAGCTCTAAACTGTCCACACTGGAAACAAGCAATGATTGACGAATATGCAGCTCTTATCAACAATAATACTTGGTCTCTTGTTTCACCACCACCTCACATTCAACCTATAGACTGCAAGTGGATTTTTCGAATCAAAAGACACCCTGATGGCAAAATTCACAGATATAAAGCACGCCTAGTCGCAAAGGGTTTCCAACAAAGAGAAGGCTTCGATTTTAGTGAAGTATTCAACCCAGTTGTTAAACCATCCACAGTTCGTCTCATTCTCTCCATAGCTCTCACAAATGGCTGGCTCATCCGACAGTTTGATTTCAACAATGCCTTTCTAAGTGGTGTTCTACAAGAAGATGTTTATATGCATCAACCAACTGGGTTTCACAGTGCCAATCCTCAACTTGTTTGCAAATTAAACAAAGCAATCTATGGTCTCAAACAAGCCCCTCGTGCATGGTTTCACACTCTCAGTATCACACTACAGAAATTTGGATTCCAGAATACAAAATCCGATGCATCTTTGTATACCAGATTCACTTCTTCCTCTACTATTTATATCCTTGTTTATGTAGATGATATCCTCATCACAGGCAATGATTCCTCTGCAATTTCCTTGCTTATTTCTCAACTCAACAGTCAATTTTCACTTAAAGATCTTGGTCACCTCCAGTATTTTCTTGGTTTGGAAGCAGTTTACACTTCTCCTACTACTCTCCATTTGACTCAAACCAAATACATTACTGATCTCTTAGTCAAAGCTAATATGCTCTCTGCCACACCAATGCCCACTCCCATGGTTGCCAATCAGAAGCTATCTATTCATGGTGATACAGCTTTTTCCAATCCTACCCTATATCGATCCGTTGTTGGTGGTCTTCAATATGCTACAATTACTTGCCCAGATCTTTCCTTTGCTGTTAATAAAGTCAGTCAGTTTATGCATCAACCGCTTGAAGTTCATTGGAAGGCTGTCAAAAGGATCTTAAGATATCTGGCAGGCACAATTACTCATGGCCTAGTTTTCCATCAATCCAAGGATTCAAGACTCATAGCTTTCTGCGATTCTGATTGGGCGTCTGATATTGATGATAGGAAATCTACAAGTGGTTTTTGTGTTTATTTCGGTTCCAACCTTATCTCATGGACTAGTAAAAAGCAACAAGCTGTTTCCAGATCCAGCACAGAAGCTGAGTTTCGAAGCCTGGCAGCCACAATGGCAGAGATTGCTTGGCTTCAATCCCTTCTTTCTGAATGTTAGCAGCAAATCCAATTATGCATCACAGAACCAAGCATTTTGAATTGGATCTCTATTTTGTTCGTGATCGTGTATTACACAAACATGCTTTTGTTCAACATATCCCTGGCACTGAACAAGTTGCAGACATTCTTACAAAACCGCTTTCTGCTTCAGCTTTTCATCGTTTTCGTCACAAACTCAGAGTCATTTCATCTCCGCTGAGTTTGAGGGGGGATGACAATAGAATAACTAGAAGTTAGTTATGATAGTTGGTTTATATCTGTTGTGTGTGTATATATATATATATATATATATATATAAAGCTACCGTATGTACATGTAATTCAATTCAATCAATAATATCTCTTCTTCTTTTACATTTCTTTGTCTTCTGCTACTGTGTGCATTCTTGGGTTTGATACCTTTCAGAGATATGTAGAGGATTAATATTATTTGATCTTTACATCTGCATAGCTTAATCATGCATTTGACCGGGATGATTTATTTGTTTACAGTTATGTTCATATATATCTATATGTATAGATGCTTCAATGACTTGGACAATTATGTTTTAAGCATAACACATGTTGCACTTGATCACAATTTGGACAGAGCAGGGCAAAAGTGAAGGAGGCCTTCTCAATGAAATGAAGTTTTACTTTGAAGGTAGACATTAATCAAGCCGCATATAGATTTCACATACATGTATTTGAAATGAATTAGAAGGGCATGAAAAACTTGGCAATGACAAATATTGATGGTCAAATGAACATGACAAGTGTAATAAAACTCAGTCATGATAAGTTACTATCAAGACTCACAGTCACCTTATGAATGATGACCAATTTCATTAGCAGTTTTGAGTTATGCTTTTCAGACCTTGGAATATTTTTGGTACACACAATTGAAATGGACACATCATATGTGCACGTATACTTGTCTCAACGACTGCCTGTAAATACTATTAGGGTGACAATAGACTCGTTTGTCTCTCTTGACCATAATGTGACGAATGACGAAAGTACATTAGTACATGTTTGGGTCTGTGAGAGAGTGAGTGAGAGAAACCACATAACGCGAAAAGATACAAGTCCCTGGACCCATTGTGGGCATTTCTTAGGTGCACGAGGACATAAAGAATTTGTTGTAGGGGCTTAAATAGGGATAGGACCCCTCCCACATGCTTGTCCTTTCTAATAACCTCACCCTGCCAATTTTCACTTGCTCTTTGCTTCTTTTCCACGTCTTAGTGCAGAGAGAGAGAGAAGAAGATTGATGGGTTAAATGGATTCTGAAATTATAACTATTGCATTCATTCAGAGAAACAACGAGTTCAGAAAGCCATACTCACTTTTTTCTCTGAGCCACAACAGTGTATATATCCACCCCTTAATTTTCCTTTGGTTATTTATTCGCCACAGAAATTATTATTTAATTTTGTTAGTTCCAACGCCAATATGCTATAATTAATCTAATCTTATTTATACCCATTAAAAGGGACTTGACGGTGAAGGGGGAGATATTCTGAGTGAAAGTTGTTCAGGGATTAGATTTGGTTCACCAAAAATTCCAAGAAAGAAAAGGTTGAGGCCTTTGGTGATCTCGAGGAGGAAAGCGGGGTCAGGGTGACTCTTACAGTCATAGTCATATATTATAGAGTGAGAAAAGAAAGAGAAGGTTATGAATTGGAGGTCTTAATATGGATGTGACTCTCTCGCTCGTGTCCCTCGTATTCTTCTTTCAAGCACAAGAGAGGGTGGGGGGGAGGAGGAGGGTGGCTTCTGACTTTTCTTGATTCTAATGAGTGTAACAGTGTCGGTGTGCTGTGTGCTGACTGCTGAGAGAGGGTGTAAATAAAGTGACTGACATAACTGAAGGGAGAAACAGAAGATGTTTTCAGCATTTAGCTCTGTACTTACCACTGAGACTGCAAAAACAAATGAATATTATTCATAATTTAGAGAGAGAGAAATAAATAATAGAAAGGGTTGTTTCAATTTCATGATTTCAATTGAAGTTCTACTCTTTATTTTTTCTTATCTTTGAAAAAACTATACAATTAGGCTTACTTTCAACTTGATGATTTATAATTACATGTATATATATAGGATAAAATGAATGACCCGCTTGCTTTCTTTTGGTAGGATTAAAGGTTTCGTTGCTTTTCTTCAGGGAACTGAATTGATAGTGGAAATAAAAAACCCTAACCCTATATATGCCTAGGTATTTTTTTGTTGCTCGGATTAAGTTTATTTTATTTTTTTAATGCTGCAACTTCTGGGATTCTGATCTTACCAGGATCGGATCAGAATTTTACCTGCCAAATTGCAAACTAACATTTGCCTAGATAAAAACAATCCAATGAAGAAGATGTATGAAGGCTATTAATGTTTTCCAATTTTTATATCTAAATAACATTTTTATATCTATATATATAGTTACCATATAAAATAATTTATATTAATTCGAATGCATGCAAGTTGTTGTCAATGCAGCTGCAGTATATGAGAGAGAGGGAGAGGGGGTCGCATTCATACTGTTTCACAGTATTGTCTGGAGGTGGTGTTGGTGGTTGATAGCAACAGTTTCGAAGGGCAAACCTGCAGGGTACATATATCTTCGAAGGATATAGAGTGAGAGAGAGAAAAGCTGAAAACCCTAAGGATGAATGAACTACTACTATTACTTTATGTATTGGATCCAACAAGGACAGCGACTGTGGCTCACTATTTCAGATATTTTATGACTAAAGAAAAGTGGGGATGGAGCTAAGCCTCAGTCTCACGGGAAGACAATGTTTTAGACCGGGATATTCATCATCTCACCTTTTTCTCAGTACATGATGAAAACTACAATTCAAACTAGCTTAGATTACAGCAGAGACACAAGTTCAGAAAAACACTGCTCGTTTTTCCTGTTAGTTGAGTTCATCGAACACCATACCCGATGCTCAATGTATCTCTCCAAAATTCTAAAAGATATATATGGCTGGCTAGCAACATGATGATGTGTTGGATTATGATCAGGAAGACATACTTTTTACATGAAAATTACATACAACACTACATGATAGCTGAACCGAAGCTTAATATCTTGTCTTTGTGCTGTGACTGTAACATTTATTGTATATATATTGCAAGTAATTAACTCGATCCCCTCAAAAGTCTTGACTTTATTAATACTTAGGGAAATTACTAATTAAGGCAAGGAACATTATTTAACGGCTAGAGGTTGATGTAGTAATTAAACTCACAACCGATAGTTGTTTAAGAATTCGAATCTAGGTTAGAATAACCTATATAAACCCGGTAATTACTAATTAGATGTAAAACAAATAATTAAAATGGTGGTCCACAAATAAGACTAGGAAAAACAGGCAGGAATATATAGCCTGAGTTGGACCAAGAGTCTAACCATAGAGTTATTAGGCTTTACAACTAACTAATGTTACTGCTTACTTATTTTTAATCATAAATAAAGAGTATGACCGAGAGAAACATGTCAATTCAGCTTCACATTGCACATGCTGCCTACAGTTGCATCAATACACAATAAGAGGTCTAGTAGCCACATACATTACTATGCATGTTCTACCAACTTATTTTAGGCTCTAAAGAAAAAGACTACCTAAGTCCCTGGCTACAAGTTTTAAACAATACAAAGTCATCAAAGGCAACAAATAAAATTAAAGAGACACGGTAGAGAGCTTGAGTCATGCACATAGCTAGAACTAGAAGAGTCCAACTAAGGCTACATAGCTAGCCAAGAGTCCATAATAGACACATATAATAACACCACGCCATCAGAATATTGCAGGCCACGCCTCAAAAAGCATAAACCCTAGAAGGGTTAATACTTCAAACTTAATTCACAAATTACCTCCTCCTGCTCCCTCACTGATATCCTCCGAGGAGGTATCAGTCCAAGGAAGAGCATAAGGAAAGGAAAAAGCAGTAGCAGCAGATTGGTGGCGAAAAAACCCACTTGCTTCGTTACCAAATCTTGCACTAAACTGCCTTTGGGGTACTTGGTGAAATGAAGCAAATCCTGGTGGCACAGAAAGAGATGCTGGAGTGATGTCAGTGTAAGAATAGCGTAGCAGATCAGCGTTTGCAGCATCAAGCTCCTTTTGGAGCCTTTGGACTTGTCTCTGCAGGAATGAGATGGCTCCTACACAGCCATAAACTGGGTCCCTCACGCGTGCCTCTGCCTCATAGGCGAGGGAGTTCACTGCATCCTCCCTCTGGTGAGGGAGGAGCTCGTTGAGGAGCTTCGTCACGTTGCTGGCACCAAAGATTTTGTGGACGTTTGCGAACTTTTGAGGCTCTTCTGGTGGAAAGTAAGGTGCAAAGATGCATCCTGGCATGCATTTCCTCCTCAAGAACTTGCAGGCAGCACATGGAGAGTTGTAAGAGCTGGATGATGCCATTTTTCCCTGCACTAGAAAGATTGGCATGATGAAACCAATAAACAAACTTCATATCTATCTCACAAGTTCTTCTGTAAGCAGTTCTAGATTCGAACTTCTTAATTATCAAAGATGAAACTGGATCTGATGCAAGTTCAGTTGCACCTCTAAATATATATTCCACTTTTTTATTTTTTATTTTCTAATTAAGCCTTAATATATTCAACTATTCTTTGTTCTAGGATCTTCATTATTATGGTTGCAGAATAATAAATATATCAGTGATACTATAGTAGTCAGAAAAAGCTTTCCTGAGGACTTACAATTGGAATAGTATTAGTCCTATATATCATTAGTGATACCCTTAAGGCTTTTATTCATCTCTCTAGCTTAAATCTCCCCAGACAAACAACCCTTAACTCCCACGCTCTTCCTTTACATACATACATGCAACAATATTATATATGCTGGCTAGCATAAATTCAAGGATTCGTTGTCTATTTCAAGTATAATATTATACATGATTATCTTTATCCTTGCTTATTATTTCCTTTTCTGAAAAAGATGTGTTTTCCTTCTTTCCTCCTTTTCTTTTTCTTTTTCTGTCCATGACAAAAAAATCAGTAAAGAATTCTTAATTTTAAGCATGTTATCTTCAAAGTGTTGCTCTGAATTTCTCCTTAAGTTTATGGGTTTGTTTTCTTTTTCTGCTTCATTTTTTCCTTATCTCAGGAATCATTATCTTTAATGTTTATACACACTGCCGAGAAAAGAACACTTCATCTGTATAAATCTTAATTTCTACTGCTGAAGAATTAATTGAGCTGCATGACGAGGTAGTAAGTCATAATTTCCTCCTGAAAATATCAAATAAGTCGAGCAAGCTAGGGATCTGGCTTCGGCAACAAGCCATGATAATATTTCATGACTGCATATCAAAAAACCATAAAAATGGAAAAGCCCTAAAAAAAGCATCGTTTTACTTTTACTTGAAAGAAACAAAAACAGAGAAAGAACTATATATGCATAAAGAAAAGGAGAGTAGAGAAGAAAGCAACACACAAACATGATTGTTACCTGTTTTTGATGTAGGTTTCTTTGGTATAAGATGAACTAAAAGGGAAGTACCTTTTTTCTCTTGTTGGAGGTCCTTGAGAAGCTGTTCTCTTATTCTCTCTCTCGACAAAGTAGCCTAAGCCAACGAGAGGTATAAGCCTCAGATTTGTTGAAGGATGGAGCACTCCTAAAGAGGAAACCCTAATTGAAAGTGAGTCACAAGGGGAGAGCGACAAACAGATATAGTGAGAGAGAGAGAGAGACTGATGAAAAGCTGATAATTAAGTGGTAAAAGGTGATAGTAGTAGAGGGGGGAAGGCAAACAGCATTGAGTGGATGGAGAAGGAATGGATGCAAAAGACAAAGGTAATAAATGGAGTTAGACAAGAAAGAATAACTATGACCATGACCTTGCATCCAATAATAATATCTATCAGGAATGTGGGTGCGGATGTCTTACTCTTACATTCTCCATCCTACTCCAATTCATGCACTGAAACGGATTTGTAATTTTGGGAAAACATCAAACCTCTTTTTTTTTTAACACAGGTAAAGGGCATTCACCAAAAGGCCCTAAATGGAATTTGAAAATCAAATGAATAGGAAGGTTTAATATAGATTGCTCTGTAAAAAAGAGTAAAATAAAAGGGAGGAGTGATGTCACATATATTATTGAGGAAGATCAAATTGATAATTATTAACACCGTGACCAACAAATTTTCAAGCCTGTCGAAAATTGTTTAGTGGTTTGCTTTACTATCTTGTTGTACAAGGCCACAAAGGGTAACAACGCTGCGTGTGTGTACGTACAATCATTTTCGCACCAGGGAGCAGAGATGGTTGAACTTTTGTGTATCAATAGATCATAATCTTCGCTATACTCTAAACAATGATATGATGCAGTAGTTATTATATTTGCAAAATCAGCATGATATATACATATGGTAATATTTTAAGTACACTGCACCCCAACTGCCCTCAGTATTTAATTACACAATGACAGGAAGTAGCTTATTTCCACAGTTACTACAGTATCTGGGTAGATTTTGACCGAGGATAAAGTTTCAGAAATATATAGTAGAGAGTTACATTCATTTATACTTTTACTTATATTATTATTATATGTATATGTAGGCTTTGACTATATGTGTGTTATGTTAAGTTTGATAATAAAATATTGGACAGAGAGAAACAGAAACAATCAGGAGTTTATTTATTTTTCAAACCTTAAAGAAGCTAACTAAAATTGGATATTTTTCTCAAAAATTTATAATCATTTTAAAGTAACCATATATATAATTGGTTTCTATACAGTAATATGTGATAACTTAATTTTTTTTATTCATGTGATAACTCATTTAATAAAGCGTTTAAATTAATTTTAGTATCTATAGACATGGAGCCAGCGAATATGTGTATAAAAAATTATGAATGTGCATGTTTCATCATCATTCCGAAAATGAAAGAAGTCCATAATTACGGAGCCTCATTTACGTTGATGGTCGAATATGGAGAAAACATGATACTAAAGAAGCTGCTCCTGTCAATTTAAGGCACTGTTGTCTGTAGGCAGTCTAGTGAAGCCAGAAAATCTATTTCCATATCAGAGTGATGAATCATTTCGTATATATGTTAATAAATGCTGCCGGAGTTGAAGCTCTAAGTCAAATTTCATTGACTGCGGCTACTCGTTTCAGCTTCATGTCCTAGCTAGTTTCAGATGTTACGTTTACGGTCACGAATCACGATTTCGTATATAGGATTAAATTACACCCGTATTATATAACTTATACTCTTTCTGTCTTATAACAAGTGTCATCATAATTTTTGTACTCAGACTATTAAAAAAAAACAATTTTACAAAATTAATTTTCTCATTATTAATTTATTTTTAGTTTTAACTTTTTTTATTGATATTATTAGAAGTATAAATAAAAATAATAATTAATATTTTTTTGTCCCATAATAATTATCATATAAAAAAAATTAAGACAATTATTTTATTTTTTAACATAAAATTAATTATTATTATTTACTTCTATTATTTATGATATTAATGATGAATGATTGAATTTATAATAATAATGATAAGATTAATTTTATAAAATTATTATTTTTCATTTATTTATTATTTTATTATCTATGTAAAAAGTCTAGGATAACAAATTTATGAGACTGAGACTATCACATTAAAAAATTAAAATAACACTTATTTTAAGATTTATTCTTTTTTCTTATATAATAATTGTTATGGGATATAAGGAATACAAATTATTACATCATGCATCACTTTATGAAAAATATAATATTTATCAATTTAATCAACAAATTACATATTAGTTTAATTAATTGTTTATATCAAAATTAAACAATAATATAAAATTAATATATATTAAATCCATTTTAATTTATACAGATGAAATATCAAATACTAATATTATATTAATGTAAAACTTTACGAATATAATCTTTATGATGACACCAACGGTGGATTCAAAGATAAAATTATCCAACTATAAATTACTGAATGACATTATGCCAGTATAGAATTTGATATCTTTTTATATACGTGGTGTATTGATAAATTGGTTTTGAATGTCTAAGAAATCAGTTTCTGCCCTATATTTTGTACTGTTTTGTTTACTTTTATTGACAAAACTCGCATTTTATTATTATAGGTTTATGTTAGGCAGGTACTGAGGAAGTTTGATGTGAAAAAAAGTTGAAAAGCTCAAATTATGAAGCCAAACTGTCACCCCATGAAGAGCAAAGTCATGTTGGATCCAGCACAGCCTTATTGATGCCCCAGGTGAAGTCTCAAGGACATCATAGTTGTGAATGGAAAATAGGGAAAATCATAATTAAGCCTCAATTTAGGTTATCTTTTGCTTTGTTCTGAAATAGGGAGTACTAAATGAAAGAGTATCTATGTAAGTGACTTTTGGCCTAAGTAGAATGTAAGGGACGCCATCGGGGTTAAATTTCTGCTCTCCTGTAACCATAGTTGGCTGATTTCTTATAGCTAATTGTGATATGACATTATCTGTGTACCGCAGCTCTACTTATAATTGAATAATTCCCTTTGTTATTCAGTCAAGTCAATTGTATTTCTTCACTATATTAATTTTTATTTTAGAATTGGTCACTAACCTTTAATTAATAACTTTCTACAGAGTCAACTAATTGTGAGAGTCAAATAGTTGTGAGACTTGTGAAAAAATATTTAGATTGAATTGAACAGATTGAAATTTTACATAAATTTCTTACAATTAACTCAATTTTTCTTATAACACACTCCAAAAACTATAATCTAATATTTGCACCTCTAATTAGGTAGCTCTAGTTAATTTTTTATAATTGAAAATGAAAATTAACCCAAGTATTCAGTTAGGACCTAATTAGACTGGAGGACTTAAATCTTTTCGACTGATAAAAAAAAGACGGGAGGACCTAATTGAAATAAAATAAAAATAGTGAGTCGGTTAAAAGAGAAAAAAAAAAAAAAAAAGAAAAAAAGAGGACCTACTTATACTCAAACTGAACATAGGATAAAAGTGAAAATCTTGCTTTCCGCGTGATCATTTGATACGTAAATTAAGATAAAAAAAAAATCGGTTATATATCCGAAAATTTTATATTTAATAGGTATTGTAGTATCACGTGCCCGCCTATTCTTGATTCTTATTCCACGTGCCAAAAAAGATGAAAAATATTCAACTCATAACCTTAAATTTTTACATGACCCTGCACCCAGGACGGATCCGGGAAAAAAAATTAAAGGAGGCACTATTGGTGGGGTTCGGAGGCAGCGCCTCGAAATTTTTTTACACCCAAGGGCGGATCCAGAAAAAAAATTAAGGGGGGCACTACTGGCGGGGTTCGGGGACAGCGCCTCGAAATTTTTTTTAAAAGAAAATTAAAGTAACAAACTATTATAACAAGAGTGTGAAAAATGGTACAATTCATAAGGAAAAAAAATGACAAAATTAGTGTGTGGTTGGTGCTTAAAAATAACAAGAGTATGATCACTGCATTCATGAAAATTACAAACATACAGACCCACATTCCCTCCTCTCTTATTTTTCATTTTTTTTATTATTCTTTTTTCATACTTTTCAATTTTTCCTTCTACAAATGTCTAAGCTATTTTTTTATTTTACTTTATTTTATTATTATAAAAAATTACCCAAAATTTTTTAAACATATTCTTGAGAATTTAAGGGGGGGCACTGCCCCCCAATCTATAACCTGCATCCGCCCATGCCTACACTCATTCCTTTTATAGCAAAAAAATTGGAGGAAAGTTGATAAAAATTTATTTCTCATTCTTTTTTATCATAAAATATGGGTATAACAGAATAAGAGCAGTGTAAAAATTTTAAATGGGAAAAAATATATAATTAGTATTTCTAAAAAAATATGCCCTCCTATTCCCATGGCAAAATATCCTTGACTTGGCCAACCAACAGCATGAAAGCCAGAGAACCACTTGGTTATGTTTGGATAAATTAAAAATTAGGCACTAAACAACCTGTGCTAATTCTAAGCATCGTCCAAGTTCGAAGGAGCCTTTTCCTTTTTCATATGCCACACCATGCCACTCTCCCATGCCTTCCACGGGCTACTTAAAGCCCCATAAATAAAATCTTTCATATTTCATTATTAGATGGAAAAACTCAATATAATACCCGTGCTGTAATTAATTAATTAATTGGCTAGGGTGATAGGTATATTGCCGCGAAATGAGAAGCTAATTAATAGCATTTATGATATATGATTGTTTAAATGAGTGATGTATTTTAAATTTGTGAGTCCTATAATTTTATATAGATTTAAATATTTTGCACAAAACTTTATTATAATGTTAAAGTTGTTAGAGTGAGTGTTTAACTTAAGTCACATTAAATTTTGCAACTAAAAAAAAGATTCTTTAATTAATAAGAATGAATTAAGTATATAAACAACTCTCTTAAGCAATACACGGTCAAGTCATATGCTCTAATGATAAAAACACGTTAAGCATTGTTATTTAATTTTAAATGATTCATGAAGCTCCCATATTGGAAATGTTCTAAGCCATTATTGTTTGAGTTGTTTAACCTTATATTAAATATAAGAGAAAAATATCATATTTATGACTTAAACAACTTGTTAATAGAACCTAATACCTATTAAAGAGAAAATTAATTAAGTTGTGTAAGATTAAAGTGACATAAATTGAGTTGTTTATATCAACGATTTGGATATGCTAAAAAAAACTCGTTTTGTTGGCTATATTTTATGATGGAAATTATTCAAGATACCTTGGTACGTATGATTGGTAGAGTCTCGATTTTCTTAAGCTATTAATGTAAAAAAGCAACCAATGGTTTATGAATTGTTTTTATATAAAAAATGGTTTTAATTCATTGTCATGTATCTACGTACATGTACTTAAAACTTTCGGGTTGATGTATATGGGTTTGAGTACCCCTTATACTATTTTTTTTTAATAAATTTCCTTTGCTTTTTATAAAAAAAGTACAAGAGCAAACACCTGTTTTATATTCAAGTATATTTTGTTTTGTTACAAAATGTGATTGGATTACATTTACAGTCAAGTATATTGCTTTCAGTTTTAAATTAAATTAAATAGATTTTAAATTTTTACTATTTCCCGACAAAACACTACTAGTAGCTAGTAATAAGTATCATAAAGTGAAAAAAAAAATGCCCCAACAAATAAATTCAATATGAATTAGTGATTATGCCTCCTTCAATATAGAACTCACTATCATTCTTAATTCATTGCTCCTAGCTATGAGCATATTAATCTTTGCGTGAAGTTTTTGTTTCCTAATTCTATTTTTTTTTCATACCTCATATAGCTTAAAGATTGACCGTTAATTACTAATTTATCATAAGCCGAAGAAAAAATTAAAAAAAGGAATAGCATAAAAACGTTACATATCATTACACAAAGGCAAGGGCAATTTTTATTTTTATTTTTACGCAAAGGCAAGGGCACAATACAACATTGCAAAAGTTTAGTGATTAAAGAAATTTATGCTTTTTTTATCCGTATAAATTAAAGATTGATATTAAGAATTTACAAAGATTCACTTATTAAAGAAATTTTTACTTATGTCATAAAGAAAAATCTTCAACTTAATTAGAAACTGTGCAATGATGAGTTATAAGGTATTTGTAGGACACCAAGGAGCATTTGCTCACTTACAAGAAGTCTGATGATCAGCTTGAGGTGACAGACTATTCTAATTGATGGTTGTCCAGATGACCATAAATTCACAGATATGTTTTTAATGTTGGTGTAGGGTGTTGTTTTATGGAGAAGTGTCATTGAGACACTACTTAATCAATATGGAAGCAGAATATGTGTTGATGGTTGAGATATAAAGTTAGATTTGTTGCTAAGGGGTATAAAAAAAAATATTGATTATAAAGAGATTTTTTCTTTAATTTCTAGAGAAAACGTTTTTTGATTATAAAGTTAGATTTGTTGCTAAGTGTTGGTACTACATTCTTTAACAAGTCTCTTTTAACATTTTTCTCTTATTAATTAAAATTCATTAAAAAAAACTATAAAATGATAGGTGAGATTTATTACAATAAAAAAAAAAAAACAAGTCTTATACTATTCTATAATTTTCAACAAATTTAACTTTCCGCAATAATAAAAAAGTATGGTAAAAAATGTTGTTAACATTTTTCTTAACTATCTATCTATTTTAATTTAAAAGTAAACTTATATGACACAGATTAAATTATTCATTATACATATAAAATACGCTCCCTCCTGATGATCCTTATGTAAGGCAATTCGGTCAAATTCACACTGACAAATATAATAATTAATTCAGTTAGTTTTATGGATATTTTTAAACTATTATTAATGTACCAATTTTATTCTTATTAATAATTATTAGATGTAAAAAATTTAAAGCCTAAAAATACTATACACCAATATTAATAAAAACACAAATACTTAAAGTACTTAATAATGACAACTAGTAAAAGAAACTTACTAAATATTTATGGAAATTGTAAAATGTCTTCCTATAAAAAGGAAACATTAATTATTTCTAAATCGTGGCTTATATTAAGAATGGGAGAGAGTAATTTATATATTTAAAATATTTATTTATTATATATTTAATTATGTATATTTTTTTTATTTTGTATATATACAAACTAAAATACTACTTAATTAATACCAATGATTCCGTCAATCCATGTTTGTTATAATAAACAATTACACCTGACTAATAATGTGTTTGGATAATATAAAGAATTAATTTCCTCCTTAAAATTATTGTCATATCATAAAAAATTAAAAAAATATATTTATTATTTTATCTTCACTGTAAAAATGTAATTAATTATTTTTCATGACAATTATAATCCAAACACACTATAAAAGAAGAAAGAGATTGTAGGAAGTGGTCCACTACTGTTGTATCTGCACTTAGTCCTTATGACTTTTGCAACCCTTTGCTGTTATCGCTTTGAGTTCCCATGCTCCCCTAGCCACATCTTCGAAGAGTCCTTCCCCCACGATTTGGACCCATGTGTTGCAGTTGCAGAGGCTAACCATGGGACGACACTCATTTTCTTCTGCTACCATGGCTTGATTTGGAACACTGCATGCACTGCCACTACTCAGACTTGTGATGCGCTTGTGCCATAACATGCATTATTTTTCATCTCAAAATCATTAATAGAACTTCATTTTTTTTTTTTTATCATTTAATAAGGTTATACTTATAATACATAGATTAAAATACATAATTATTCTTCTCATTTATTTGTACTTTTCCTCTACCATTTTTTGTACTTTTGTAATATGTCATTTCTCTCATTTATTATAATTGTTAGCTATTTGGTATGAAAAGTTACTCATAATTTGAGGAATTTAAATCTGAGAGACTTCTGCACTAGGGGTATGTTTGATACGATTCTGAGAGGAAAATGAAAGGAAAAAGAAATAACAGAAAATAAGATGATTTTTTTAGAGGTTTTTAATATAAAAAATGTTCCATTAAAAATTAAAAAGAAATGTTGATAACATTTTTTTTTAATTTTGGCAAGTAAAAATTTATACCAAATAGGATATTAATGGAATACAGTAGTTATTTATGTTTCTCTCTGTTTTCCAACGATAGCGATGACTAGTATCCTTAGATGAATAAGGATGAAAAGTTATTTAGTCATTTGGTGGAGGTCATTTGTGAGAGATATAATTTTAGTGGATGGGAATTTCACACTAAAAAAATCTCCTCTTTTGTGTCGTAATGATTGTAGTTCATGTGACTGGAGCATGAAAAGAGATGTTTTTTTTTTAACTTTCTGGTTTATAAGAAAAAAAAATTTAACTAATTTGGAGTTTGACTAAGTAATTAAAGTCTAATTAATAATTATTTTTGTCAAAAATCGAACTCAGATAGTACTTAAATGATTCAACTTTAAATCTTAATTTCAACACATTAATCATTTATATCGATCACTTCATTCTTTTTAAATTGTACGTTTACTAAATTTGTGCAAAAGAAAGGTTATCTACAATAATATGGACATAATAGTATTTTATAACATTATTTAACCCTCTCTTTCCATTTCATTTAAACCAAACAGAACAGTCAAGTAGACGTCACCCGATCTCTTGCATGCTAACATGCAAACAATATCTATGTTAATCTTCGGTGACGTGCCCTATTATGTTTTTTACCCGTACAAAAGTTGCATGGCTATATTATGTTTATCATTTAGCAACATATGAATATGAGAGAAGTACTATATAATTTTCTATTGGAAACCCTGTACCTGTATAGCAATTTAATTTGATCCTCTTGAATGTGTTGCAATGAAAGTTCAGAGGAATTATGAGATTGCACGACACGACATATCACCACTGTTCCTTCCTTTTCATATATTCCTGGGAGAGATTATGACTTTAGATTAACATTTTCGATGTAACAAAAACAGGGTTTGTGTGTACACGTAAGAATAGGAACACATTATCTTTATATCTTCGGAATAGTATTGATGTTCCTCTTTTTCACCAACACACTGTTATCTCCTCACTATACAAGCATGTGAGACTGAGGACAAACATTGAGCCCAGGCAACCATGCATCCCACGGATAATTAATGGGTACGTACGCTGTGACGTTTTCATATCCCACTCCTTGTGGTTTGCATTATTCTTGTTATTCCATTTTCAAGTTAACGAACGGGAACAAAAATAAAACACAAAAGGCTCATATTTAATCATTCAATAGATCCAAATCGTCAGGTGGTTGTAATTAAACAAAATTGATTGGCTTTAAGAATTTATTTATTTATCTATTGCTGTTTGAGAAAAAGATTTTGATAGAGAAAAAGGAAGAATACACTTCAACAATAATAATAACTACAACAAAATATATATTTTGTAACATTCAAAAAATATCGTCAAAACATAAATAAATGTTAATAATATGTTTTTCGATATTTCATCAAATATTTTACATAACTTATGTTATTTAAAGACTTTTAACAACATTTTTTCATAATGATAATAATATTTATAAAAATGTAACTAAAGATATTTAATAACATTTTTTCATACTAATAATATTTATAGAAATGTTGTTAAAACTTTTAGCAACATTTATTCAAAAACAACATTCTAAAAATGTTACTAATATATATCTTTTATAACATTCAACAAATATTACTAATTCGTTTCTTTTAAAATACAATAAAATGTCATTTTTTAATATTTTAAAATTTAAAATTTTAAATGTATAATTTATACTTTTTTTTATTAGATATTAGGTCATTTTTCTAACACAATAAATAAATTATATAATGAGAAAAATTATTATTATATTTTCCTAAAATTTGTAAAATAAATTATCTACTAATTAGAAAATAAATGTATGCATACAACTAAAAGTTATTTCTCTTTTGGAAAGAGTCAGATATTGGTGTGAAGCCTCAGCCTGCAACTTGAAGTTGTTGTAAATTCTGAATATTTCAAAAGATTTCAAGTCTCATATTGGATGGTTTAACATATGTTCAATAGATACTAACATGTTTTAATAGAGTTAAAACAAGTCTAAAACAGGGAAAATGCTAATTAACTTTCGCACCATATAGCATTACTCTTAAAGCAGAAATGGGCTTGCGTGTGCATGAGATCAGCCAACCCGGATTTGATAGTGTAAATTGTCTGATTTCTCTAATCTCTACCCTTGCACCCCACTAATGGGACCTTTAGTTATTGTCTTTAACTCGGAACAATTTCCATTTTAATGTCATTTATGCCGTAGATTAATCTTGTGAGAATGTATTATACTAATTAATTTGGAAGAATGATTAGTGCTAGCTAGATAGCTTCTATATTTCTAGCTAGCTTAGGCAAGCTAAGCCAACCAGAACATGTAAAGTTTCCCATAGCTAGGCTGCATAAGTTTTTCAATTGAACATGATTCTGTTTCCTTTTTTCAGAGAAGAATCCCATGCGTCCCATTCACTGCCGTGCCAAGTGCCAACAACTCCAGCCACTCCAATCACAATTTAGCAACAGCTGAGTTATACAATTGCCCATGACTCCAGTATGTGAACTTTGAAATTAAAGGTGTATTTACCTAAACAATTTAATTAGTTAAGAATTCATTTAATAACACCCTATCACGTGAGGAAATGTTATAAATTTGACAAGGAAACTTATTAAAATAAATTAAAAGGATTTTACTTTAATAATCTACACACAAAAAAAAACTTATTGATTCATATAATTATATAGATTTGCATGAAAAGTATGAGTGTATCTGAACAGTCATCAGATGGTTGGAGCATGTCCTACCCTACATGTGGAATCTAAGCGCGAGAGATTAGTCCCTCCTGACCCACCCATGTGCCACGCTCGAGTAGTTAAAATCCAGATTATTACCATATGCTTGGTGTTGATTCGGTGATAACTCCAATATATATGTTTCTTATTTTATCCATAGGCAAATACTTGTGGGTAGAATATTTCGAAAATTTTGATAACTGGTTCGTCAAAGACTACATTTAGAATCGGAAATTATTAAGTAATCTCGGATTACCAACAGTATATAAACTCTTCTTTGGAAACCAGAAGGCAAGTTGTTCGAGCCTGGTATTGGAAAAGATCCAAGTCTCACATCAGCTAGAGATAGTACCAAGATAGAATATATAAGTGAGGGACATCCCTCACCCTTTGAGTTTGATTTTGGGTTGAGTTAAGTTCAAATCCACATTCTAAGATGGTATCAGAGCCTATCCTAGATTCACTATCGACATCCCTCACCTCTAGAACTAGCTTTTGGGTTGAGTTAAGTCCAAACCCATATTCTAAGACCTGGAAAGGTATGTAGGTGGAAAGGTATGTAGGTCTGAGACATGTTTCCCAAATTACTAGGAAGTAGGAACCATTGTCTTTTGATATCAAGATTTCATGTTTATGATGGTCACAAAGCTCAGAACTCAGAAAGCAGGAACATTAAATCCGTACACAACTAAAACGGGATAACAGCAGCATCTATTTCTCTTAGCTGATGACGCACTCAACTCACTGCCAATAGCCCTTAATTACTTATATATAGCTCATGAGAGCAAGGGTAATTCATGTTGATATGAATTGTAATAAGTAATCACTTCTAGTAAAATGAAAAACTATAAAAGCTAGAGAAAAATGATTAAGCATGTTTGTGTATCCGTTTCAAACGAACGTTGATTAGCAAAATGACGTTGGCAGAAGTATCTATACCTTTTTTTTTGCATTCAATTTGCGTTGAACCGTTGGACTCAGAATTCGTGCGGCAGCAAAATTGGACGAAAAATCAAACATGCACTAAATAATTAATGTTTAGAAGCTTACCAGGCCCACAGAATCTTTCTGTAGCTTGCAAACAGAGCGCGACAACCTGATCAAGGGCATTTTGCGATACAGGACACTTGAATCCAGCAGAATAGCTAGAAGACACGATATGTTTGAGGGATACCGTAGTAGAACTTACAAGATCTAATCATGTAAAGAACACTGAATACTCTCTCTGTGATTGGACATGGAGGGCTATCTTTCAATTGAGAAAATAGCTAAATATGCAGTAAGCACATGCACACAAGTCTTAGTATAAAAAATGGCAATTGAACAACTTAGTGCATACTCCTATCAATTAATCTTGGTAGTAAAGAAAACAGTTGTACTATTCATATGTGGCTATGTATTGATAAAAAGAAAAGAAAAAAAAAACATTTTTTTTGGATGAATCCGAATAATCTCCTAGTTGAGAGTTAGAGATTAATTCCTTGAAATACTAGTATTTATTTAAAAAAACTAATCTTTCACGATAGATATGGACTTGGGGATCAACCATACAACATCATGCTAAAAAATACCCTTCTCTTTTGCTTTGGGAGAAGTTCAACCTGACATTAAGTAAGAATTGTTATAGTTAATAGAAAACAATTGCACGTTAAAGTTGAGACTCGATGGGCACAAAATGACAAGGACCCGCAAAAGCAAACAAGTTGAAACAAACAAACTCATCCGCCATCCTCTATTTTTGTCACAAGATAGGACTCCAGAAAAACAGGGCAACAATTATATGGCACACCCTGTGTGCAATTTACAGGTAGGGAGAAGAGAGAGAGAGAGAGAGAGAGAGAGTCTAATGGCTCATTATTTAATCTGAATTTTTTATTTCATATAATTCATCATGAACCAAAATTGTATACGTAATTTGCATCAAAGAAAAATGGAAAGGAGGAGAAATATTTAAAAGAAAGAAAAAAAACAGAAATGCAGTGGATGCTTGGTGTAAAGAATGAAAGAACAAGGAGTAGTAGTATTGACAGTATTGTGGAAGAAGTGTTGCTGGAATCTCCGACATGTCGAAGCTGGGCACCCTATCATGCGTAGTCTTCATTCGTCCCAGCAAATACAATAATTAAACCATTTATGAAACCTTCCCACCTTTGTTGTTGTCGTTTTCTGTTCCGGGAGTCCCAATGAATAGATATGAATAGCAGGATTGGCTCAAAATTCAAGATAATTCAGAGACAGCACTAAAAAAATTCATTCAATTCTAGGATGCAAATCAGAATAAGAAATGCCCTGTTTGATGTAATTTTATAGGATTATTTTCGTCCAAAAAGAAGTAAAAAAAAATTATGACAAAAATAGAGGTTACAAGACAATTCTATTATAGAGTATCAATGAGTTGTTTGTAACTCAGGAGAAGGTTGGTTGGTGGTGAAAGGAGAAGAGAAGGAAAAGAAAATCGCGGATTTGAATTTCTTTTATAACAAAAATTAACAAATTAACAATTAACATTTATTCATAAAAAATAAAAGAGTTGTATGTAACTCCTATAACTACTGATGGTGATTCATGGCTTTCATGCCCTGCCCCTCTTTAGTAATAATGTAATAGTTTATGACCCTTCATCATCCTTTATCATCTCTGCCGGGTTGAACAAGACTTGCTGAGTCAAGATTTGCGTATTCTTGATATAAGTTCTTGATAGTAAATTTGACAACTTTCAATTGGGGAGTAGAAAGTAGGGCATGTAGTTTGATACTACATTCTCACAACTTTCGTTGTCTATGATGAAATAGCATACTTTGCCTTTGGTAGCGAAAAAGTTGTGAAAAGCATTGCTAGGACCCTTCTTTTGTTAGTATTGTGTTGTGTGTAAACTTCACTTAAATACCAATGATTCACCATATTAGCAAGAGTGAACTCTTCACCATGCATAGGCTATTCTTCATCAAATATTGTCTCTTTATCTTCTTCAAAAGATATCTCACGAACTTCTTCAATGATAGTGATAGTTTTACGATTTGCACAATTAGAAGTTACGTGGCAAAATTCTTGGCACTTGAAACACTTTGGTACTTTAAGATTAGTCTCTTTGGTGGCATTAGGAGATGTTGAGTTGATGGGCTAGACACGTTTTCGATGAGGGAAAGAGGTTGTATGAAGGAGTGATTTAATTTAAATATGGATATGTTTAAATATGTAGATGATCATATATGTTTATTGGGCCAGTAGCAGACAGTGGCCCAGGACAACAAAATAATGGCCCAGTAGTAGAAAATGGAGCAATTGTTGATGACAATATCCAAGTTGATGGCAATGGCCTAGTTGAAGTGAATGGACCAGGTCTATATCAACACTATACATGCTTAGTTTATTATTTTATTTGTAACTTTATAATTTTATTTACTAATAACTTTTGGTCAGATTCTATGGGAATTGTGGTTTAGTTAATGTCAATAAAGACAAAGGTAAGCAGATTTTAGTAGAAGACCAGAGTGACAGCCACAGTGACAATGAGAGTGATGACATTGCCAGAAATTTTATTTTCGATGACTCTGAAGAGTGATTTTTGCTTTATTAAGCAAAATCAAAGTGGTGGCCAGACGAAGAATTGGCTACTTTTAAATTCGTGAAAGTAAAATACTATATCCTAGGTTTTGGGGTTTTATGATAAAGGTTAGAGAGCATATATACACCTGTTGTTCCCAATTTATGCATCTTGTTATGATAGAAAGTACAACACATTGAACAAAAGAACCGACTTGTACACCAATGCAAAGTCTTTTTCCACTCATTTTTGCTAAAAATGCCAGTGATGCAGCAACAGGAATTCCACAGAGGTAGAATGCCCCTAGGTTCACATAAACCCCTATGTGTTGCCATCCACAACCTCTAGCAACCCCTGAGCCAAAGTATTGTACAACAAATTGAGACAATGCTTCTCTTCTATATAAAATTTAGTCAACAATAAATAGATAAGAGGGAGTTTACCTGCGAGAACACCTTGTATGCTGTCAAGTATAACAGATATGCAAACCAGAGGAGCCATGACAGTGACAATCAACAACTTTTTCGTTGATGAAAATATTACCAAAAACATGGAGACAGACAAAGAGGATTTCCGCTAACTATAGTTGCCTTCATGATAGCAAAAGACATTGAAGCCAACGCAACAACACGGGCAGAATGTGGATTCTCTGCTCCTAATTCATTTGAAATCCTTGTGCTACGATCAGAGAGGAGAAAGGACAATTAGTTCACATACATAAATTGTGAGATGTAAAATATTTAGAAAGGACATGTTTATGGTTTCACCTTGCTGCAGCAAAAATTCCAAAAGGTATTGCATAGAGTGTGGAAATGGTGTTGAGACTGTTGAGATAAACGACAGAATTAGCACAATCACGGTATTCATAGTATCTCATAAGATTATTAGATGGTGAGTTGCAATTCAATGAGGGCCTAAAATCATATCCTATATGTTACGTTGAAAAAGAAGAGAATGTAGCAAACATACCAAATGGATATATACCAGATAGGTATTCGGCCTATATGAATCCCGGAAAAATCTCCAGCGGATCAACACGCTTGCAACGAACCACACAGCGCCAAAAGTGAGTCAAAAGCGCTTGCAGAGAAGATATAATTTTGACACTACTGTTAGCCTCTGCATTAGCTTTTGCTTTCAGTTCCGCAATTTTTTCCTTGGTGAAATGAAAGACCATCACAGGCAGTGTAGTTGATTTGAGGTTTGGGTCTTCCTTTGTGAAAGGAAAGCGTATGGGGAGATCAATGCCATCGAGGAAGAAACGTTGGAGAGAAGGGGGTTTGGATATTTGAGGGGAACCGCGTGAGAGTTCAGCTCAGGAATTGAACAAAAGCCAAAACGACTTGCCGTCGGCAACGACGTGGTTGATGTTGAAGGCGATGAAGACGCCGTCAAGTAGCTCCGTGACTTGCGATGCGAGCAATGGCTGTGACGTGCCTTGGTGGTTCTTAACGCCGTGGAGTGGAAAGAAGGAGTGGACAATGGGGAGAACGTATTTAGGTTGAAGGATATCAACGACAGCGGTGTTGTGTGCGGCGGCGTGGACAAAGAGGGCACCTGTGTTGTCGCATACGATGTGGGAGGATGAGACAGTGTTGTCATGTTGGACGATGGCGAGACGACCTGCGAGGGGTGGAAAGAAGGCCAGAGTGGAGGAAAGGGAGTGTTGGAGTTACATGAAATACTAGATTTTCTTGTTTGACAAAAGATTTGTTTTAATGGATAAAAAGGTTGTACTATATAGAGTTTTAATTTTGTTTCAGTTTTCTCTCCCCCAACAATTTTTTTTATATTTTTTACAATAAACTTCATGGATTAATTAGCACTTTAGTTGGCCTCCTTCACAACATGCATTCAACAAACAAAATAAATAGACATTAATAACAAGTGACTCAAAAATTCTATAAAAAAAAAAAAAAAAAAAACTAAATACTACTAAGAAAAAATCCAAACAAAATAATTATATGCTCATGTTCAGATAAAATAAATGGACCACCAAAATAAAATAAGAGCATGTTTGAGATTTTATTATAAAATTATGTTTGAAGTAAAAGTTATTTTATCAACGGATCAAAAGTCTTGCTTTATATTTATTTTATTTGTATTTATTAAATTTACATTAAAATATTGATCACAACATTTTCTATTACAAATTAAATATGCATTAATTTGACCTCTTGCCATGTTGACTTAAGAGCTTGGACACCATCCCCTATGGCATTTGTTTTGTGAGCAAGCTGGGCCTAAGCCCCAAAAAGGAGAACTTTAATTAGAATCCACCAGGGAATCTAGTCTAAAATACATCTGCAAGGACATAATAAGACAAAAAAACCATGAACCCAGTCAACAATTCTACTGCCCTCCAAAGATAACACCTATGGCAAATTGGCAATGCAGTTAGTTACACTCCAATATGATCCATATTTATGCCCATATAGAAAATCAATTCATTCTCAAATCTTCGTATAATGTAGCCCTGAATAAATTGCTAGTGTATTTGAATAATAATTGAGAATAGGACAAAATTATAGTGATACTATAAACAAATAGAAGTAATTATCTATTTTTTTACTTAATTATTTTTCACCACAAAGCTAAATCCTAATAAAGCTAATCTAACCACACTCTATTTCATCTAACAAAAAAAAAACCTACTTCAAAATCCTTACCAACCTTTTTGTCAATAAATAATTGTGTAAGCAATATTGTTCCCACTTAGGAATTCCATTGAGAATATAGATGATATTGTTTATAATGATAGAAAAAAAAAAACTTTCTAAAGATATTATCCAATTGAAAATTTCAAAATAATTGAAATAAACTTAAGAATTCAATCATTGAAATTGAATAAGTAAACAATTTAATTGGATTGGTCAAATGGTGTAAAAAAATGGAGTACTAACTCCCATGTCTTATTTATTATTGAATTAACCTATAACTTGCTTTATTATTGAACATTTATTTTTTATTTCAAAAAAAAATTGGATATATTTTTATATAAGAATCAAAGTGTAGGAGAATCAAACGAAAAAAAAAAGTATTTGAATTAAAATAGTATAATAAAGGTTTGAGATCTACACGTTTTTAAAAAATTTCTCCTTTTTTCACCTATTTCTTTACAATCAAATTCACTATTTGATTGTGTGGAAAAGAAGAAAAAATATTTAAAAATTTTGTGAAATGGAAGTTACACTAATATTTTAAAAAAAAAATTCTCTTTAAATAGTAATTCTTTCTTCCCAACCAAACCAAGGCATAGTGTCCCATCATGGGTTTAGATTCCACAAACTACAAAAACACCATCTTTACTTCGATCAAATGGTGAAATGGAAGTTTGACCAGTTCGTAACTTTAAAACAAAGAAAGCTTTGGTTTTAAAAATTTGACCATCTTTACTCTATAACTTAGAATATACTACTCATTAGACTGTAAAACTCCAAAACAAAAAACTCTCAAATTAGTTTTTTAAATTGTAATTATCAAACACTTTAATATCTAATTGTTGTAAATCTCTATTTAGGACCATGGCTTTAAAAAGTAAAAACCCATTTACCTTAATCCTTAATGTAAAAAAAAAAAAAAAAAAAAAAAAAAAAAAAAAAAAAAAAAAA
>PYAF01002288.1:108670-123541 GCA_007407185.1 Glycine tomentella
AAAAATATTAATTAATTAAAAAATTTAATAAAAAATATTTTTCCTTATTTAGTGTTAATCATGTCACTTTTAACTTATTTATAATATATTAAAATAAAAATAAAAAATTTAGCGGTAAAAAAGATTAAATTTAGTCTTTTCTAATACTATTCACACAACTTTTTATGTTATTTTAAACTAGTATGTTACTCTACGCAGTATACAAAAATTTAAGTTTTATTTTAAATAATTAAAATTATTATTTTTTAAATATATAAATTATATTTGGATTTGCAATGAACAATTTAAACTATAATATAAGGTTATTTTTACTGTTAACATTTAAAAAATACTATTGAAATTTAATTTAAAATAAATATAAAAGAGGATAAGTTATGCTTTAAAAAAGGATAAATTAAAAAAGAATAATTGGCTAAGAATATCAAATACGGATAGAGCTAAAATTACAATAATTTATCTTGATCAATTGTAAAGATAGTATGTGAAATGCAACTTCAGAAAAGAAAAAAATATCGAAAATGTCTTAAAGAAAGATTGACTATAAAGTATGTATTCTAATTTATAATATAAGAGTAAATTATAATAAAAAATCTAATAAATTAAAGTATCTCTTCATCCTTCAAATATTTTTATATAAATTTTAAAGTACATTATCTTTTATACTTAATTATTTTAGTTTTTTTAAGTATTAATAAAAGATAATAAAAAAATTACTTAAAATTCTTGTTGACTGTGAAATAAGTATTCTAGTTTTTTAAATGGAAGTTATCTTTTAAACAGTTTTAACAAACAAAATACAAAATGATTAACTTTTAAAGATAAATAGTCATTTTAATCTTTAAAAATGTAATTTAATATTGCTTAGGTTGATGAAAGTATTAAAATTTTAAGAAAATCTGAAATTGCAATTTGCCAATCACTTTAATCCTACTTTTAAAAGACCTTCATTAAAGTTAACTTCAGTGCCTATATGACAATTTATCTACCTAAGTGATAATTGATAATATACATGTAAATGATAAGTGATAATCCAATACATACATAGGAATTGGTAGTATATATACATGGGACATTCCAGTCAAGAAACTAAAATGATAGTAATTAAATCATTACTTATTATCCACGTATAATTTGCTCTATAATATATTACAAAAATGAAAATAAAGAAAAAATAAATCTAATTAGAACAAATAGTAAAAGAATCTCATATAATAACTAAATTTAATTAAATCATACTATTTTTTACCATTAAATTATGAATCAATTTGATGTGAGATTGTTTTAATATAAGTAAAGTTCTTGAATTCAAGTTTTAAATATATAATTGTGTTAATACTTAGAGAAATAACTTAACAATTTTTAGAAAATGAGAGAAACACCGTAAGGTTAATAAGTTTGAGGAGAAAAAAAATACTCTATCATTTAATATGCTTTAATATGCTGAAAAGTGATATATTTTTTCAAATGAAGGATGACCATTTTTGGGAAGGAGGCATTTACGCAATATAGGCATCAATTATCAATTAATATTACATTTGTTTACTTTCTCCTTCTCAAAATAATAAACATTATAAATTATTTTATACAAATAAAAAAATAGATAAGAACATCATTATTAATTTATTTATAAATTTTATAGTTCATCATTAATATATAAAGAATATAAGTGAAAAAAATAATTAATGTTATATTTAAAAATTAAATTGATAATTATATTAAAATAATTTTTTTTTCTCAAAAGACTGAAAGAGTTATTCCAATTTTCTAGTACCTAATTATCTAAATCAATCATATTTTTGTACACAAACATAGAAGTCAGTCATGGTGGCGGATGGAAACGTCTTGGAAATAGCCTCCAAATCTAATAATAATGCTGAGAGAGCTCATTTATGCTTTAATTATTTTGGAGGAAAATCAAGCTAAGGAAAAAAACAAAAAAAAAACTTAAATACAAAAAAGTTATATTTTTTTCCTAACCTTTCGATTTATTGGGAGAGAGACTTTGATTAATTGGGAGTTTGACTAAGAAGTAAGTCAAATCTAATAAAAGATTATGACGGTCAAAGATAGAACTTAGATAATATCCAAATAATTAAACAACCTTAACATAATAATTACTTGTATTCAATCAATTGATTAGGAAAATGGTCATGTAAGTTTGCACTTTTTTCATTGTTGATCTTTCGTATAATTAAACAACCTTAACATAATAATTACTTGTATTTTTTTTTTAGTATTTTCATCATTTATTGTTATAAAAAATGATAATGATGTCATTATAACATTATACTAATATCATTGTGTCCAACGTAAACAAAAGAAAATGTTATGACATGGGATGTAAACAAATTGTTATATCATCAATGTCACATTATGAGTGTCACTTCAATAGAGATGTCATAGGAATTAAAGAAAAAACTTTCAAAAAATTAAAAATGAATTTTCTTTTACAACACCCAAGGAAAACATAGACTACAAGAAGAAAAAGTGACATATTTGTAGACCCAAACAAATATTTAAGCCTTTAATATCATGTATAAATTTAATATAAAATAAAAATAAAGAGTTAATTAAAATTTACTTAGGATAAAGTATCCTTAAAGTTATGCTTGTTCTTGTTTTCAAATATTTATGTGTTGCAAAAAAAAATGATAGTTGTCATATTAAAAACAACTAATGCAAAATATGATACCATAAAAAATCTAGCAAATTAAATTTTATGGTTTTTTTGGTGAAGTATAAATACAAAAAGCAAGGAGCAAGAAAGCCTAAGACTCCATGAGAAAGTCTTCCATAAGTTTCTTTGTGATGGACGTCAAGAAGAGAGTTTCATCTTTTCTCCAAAATACTTGAACACAAACCTGAACGAACTAGCCAAAGTGTATTTGTCTCATGATTAGAATCATGTCGCATATATACAAGTGTCAAAGTCCAGCTACTTCTCACTAGCGCTATAATTTCTAGAATCTTATATGCATATTTGTGCATCTAATAAGTATAATTTTGCCGCGATAGGTAGCTTATATGATAGACATGACTAACGGACCTAGGTTGGGTTTCAAAAATATTGTTGCATCTCCACCTCCATGCCCATCGGGTCAAGGCGAGGGATTGTAAAAGGGTTAGGTGAAGAGATAAGAGATATTAGTCATGAGAGACATTAAGACTAAGAAGGAGGTCTTTGACATGGATGAGTAAAGGAACATATACTAATCAAGATTGAACCACCATTTGGACAAAGGTCAACCACCTTGAGGTGGGAATCACAAATATACACAAACTATACTTTATTGCTAATTAGGCCGATAACAAACCACTCCAAAAATCAAATTAAATATAGACAATGTTTGAAACTACTATGGATATTATGCACAACTTTAAGGATAAAATATTTGTTTGTGTCTATAAATATATCACTTTTTTTTCTCTTAGTTCATGAATTTTTTGTTTTTACCTTTCATTTGTATAAGTTTTTTTTTTTCATTTTTAGTCTCTGTAAATTTTTTTATTTATTTTTAGTTCCTATGATGTCACTACTAATGTGACACTTTAGTTGATGTGACATGTGATGATATCATCATGATGTCATCTTTTGTTGATATGACACACAATTATGTCAATATTAGGTCACTATTAACATTTTTTTTTTGTAATGGTGATTGATGCTAAAGACTAAAAATAAAAAAAAAATCATGAACTTACAAGAAATAAAACTAGAAAAACAAACTTACAAGGATTACAAATAAAAAAGTGCTAACTTACAATAACCGTTTTCATATTTAAGCCAAAAGAAATTGATGAATTCATCGATTTGATTGTACAACAAAGTAAGAGAAAATTGAAAATTTATAGGTTTAATTATTATTTTGGTTTTCCACTTTATTTTCTAGATTTAATTTGGTCCTCATACTATTTAAAGTTTCAATTAGCTCCAGTAATTTTAAAAAATAGTTTAATTAGGTTCTTTACATTTAAAAGTTTCAATTAGGTTCCTTACTTTTTAAAATGGGTTTTATTTGGTCTCATTTAAAATCAATTTTGGACTTATTTTTAAAGTTTTTTAAGAAAATGGGAGAAAGATGTGCCTAATTTGAACACATTTAATTTTAAAAAATAAATGACATAATTGAACATTTTAAAAGTAAAAGATCTAATTGAACCATTTTTTTAAATAAGATCTAATTAATCATTTGAATAATAAGAGGATATTAGCGTTGATTGATACAAGTGGTAACGACTTGTATTGCTGAATACCCTGTACTAATATTATGATCATAAAAAAAAGATTAAATTGAACCTAAAAAATAAATTAGAGGAAAATAATAATTAAATGAAATTTATATCATGTAATGCATTGACTTATTTTCTTAATTTCTTCTCCAATGATGAACACGGATTAAGAGAAGAAGGTTTTCCATTTTTTATCAAAAAGGAAAAACCACCTACTCCCTCACAATGGTGAACGGATTGAGTAAACTTCAATCTCTAGTGTTTTTCCACTATTTAAAGCACTCTCTCTTGTCCACAAGAGATGATTGTTGGATGACACAAAGAGATGAGTGTTAGGTGCTAAGAGCATCTTTGTTGTAGGATCTTTCAAAGGGATCTTAAGCTCAAGAAATGTTTTTTTTTCAGGATCCAGTGGTAGAGACAATCTAGATCTTCAATATGTAGGATTGGCTTTTTCAAGAACCCTCAGGATTTGCAATGTTTTCAATTTTATTTTTTAAATCTCCCTCCCTAACAACTTTGTGAGGGAACCAACGATAATGAATAGGGGAAGGAAGAAATTAAAAACACAACATCAGACAAATCAAACCAAAAGCAACATCAACGAAAACAATGAATAAAAAATAAAATAAAATGAAAAATACCCAAGTGGATCAACGATCTTTGAACAACAAGAAAAGGGATTCGAGGTTGAGCATGGAGATCTTTGATCTGTTCATTTTTCTTGAGAATGACAACCATGGAGGCGAGATCTTGTGCTCCTAATTGAAGATCAACGAGATTTATAGGATCCTTATTGATGGAGGTGAGATGATGGTGGGGCAGAGGAGAGTGAGACGAAGAGGAAGGGGGGCCACAGAGGGGAAGGGTAGGCGCGAAGGTGTTGCAGCAAGGCTGAGAGTAGGGTGCGGCAAAGAGGCCTGGAGAAGGGTAAGATAAAGGAAGATGGGGAAGCCGAGGAAGGAAAAGAGAGGGGAAGCCAAGAAGGAGAAAGGGCGACAACAGAGGTCCAACAAAGAAGGATGGTCTTGATTTGGGTTTTTGTTTTAGGAATTGGGAATTGGGAAAAAAAAAATAAGGAAGTAGAAGTACATGGAATTAGTAGGGGTGTCAATTTGGACCCGCAAACGAAGATCCTCACGGGGACTGCCCTGTTTTTGGGTCTCACATATGGGGATCTTTTCTCCGTGAGGACGGGGACAAGGATAAGTATTCCCCCATGGGCACAACAGGAACGAGGACGGGGACAGGGATCACACCCCCTTGAGAAAATTACATAATTATTCTTATATTAATTGTTATTTTATATTTTAAAGGTTAAAATATTAAAGGTTGTCTATGTTTGTTTATTAGAGTTTAACAATATATGGATTATTTGAGTTTGAATATTATGTTGGTGAGACTTTTTAGGTCTTTTTTTAATTTACTTGTATTAGAATTTAATTTATAAAGTAGTGGAGGACACCAAAGAATTGATAAAGATATTTATTTAAAAAGCTTAAATACAATTTTAGTTTTCCTATTTTATTCAATCTACAATTTGGGTTTCTCCATTTTAAAATAGAAACATTTGGTTCCTCCATTTTAAAAAATATGTGATTTTAGTCATCTATTTCAAAATAGATATATTTTTGTCATTTTATTGTAAAAAATTTACAATTTTAGTCAAATCCTCAGTTTTTTCTAAGTTTTATTTCTTTTATTTTGATACACTTAACCTTAGATCTAACATGTTCATTTAAGGTATCATCAAAAAATGATTTAATTAATTATAATGTAAGAAATAAAAGCAATAAAACATAGATAAAATTGAAGATTGAACAAAAAATGCAAAATTTTAAAAATATGGTGGCCAAAATTGTATTTTTAAAAAAAAGGATCAAATGTCTCTATTTTGAAATATCGACACCAAAATGATGATTTTTTTTTTATAAAATAAAGGAATCAAATACCTGTATTTTTAAATGAAAAGACCAAAATTACTAATTGAATTGCATTTAAGTTTATTCAAAATTGTATATAAAATATTTTTAGCAATTTCATATTCATCACTCGCAATTAATTTTTTTTATTACTTACATTTGTTAATAAACAATTAGTTTAATAATAATAATATAAATAATAATACCTATGTAGTAAAAATATATAATATGTATATCATAAATCATTTTCATTATTATAATTTTAATTATAAAAAATATGATTACAATCAATTATTATAATTAAGTTATTATATAATTTAAAAAGAATTATTTTAAAAAAATATCAAATGAATTTATTATTTAGAATTCTTAAAATATCATGTGTAAATATTTATATTGAATTTTTTTATATATTATTTTGGATAGATTATAGATTAGGAACAAATTAGGTAATTCGTCCAATGTTGTAATTTTATTTTAATTTTTCTTTTTCAATATTAATTTTTATATTTTTTACCAATCAATATTATATATTAATCGTCAGTTTAACTTTTAGTCATAAATAAAAATTTAAATTATTTAATATTTTTCTATTTCTTAATATTAATTATTTCATAATTAAAGTTTATATAATTAATTACTAGAATTTATTTTAAAATAAAAATTTAAAAAGTAGGATACATTATGAAACTTACAAAAAGTTCCATAATAATCCAAAATGAGATATACAAGTAAAATAAAATATGAGAGAGATTTTAAATAATATATAATACTGAGGAAACTACAAAATAATAATTTAAGATTTTAAAATAAAATTTATTACTAAAATGTTGTCAAACGACTTAAAGCAACTAATAAAACTACATTTTCTCCTTGTTGATTGAAGATATCGAAACCCCCACTTATATCCCAAAAAATAATCGATCCTAATTAAATAAAAACTACTAAAGAGAACCATGATTCCATAAAAAGCCATAATGAAAAATAAATAAAATTCAAAATAAATGAAAAATCACTGATTTTCTCATAAATAAAGAATAAATTCATACTAAGATAACTCAAAATTACAACCTACAATACTCCAAATGAACCTAACAAAATGAAAACAGCCCAAAAGAAATTGCTTGTTCATCAAACCTCCATCCTCTTCAATTGTTCTAATTAGGATTAGATACTGTTATTTTAAAATGCTTGCCGTCATTCTCATTTAAATGGTTTTTATAAATTTTTTATCAATCAAATTGACAATAATAACAAATTAAACAAAAGTTTCTTAAATACCAGTGCGATTACACATAGAAATGCTAATAAATACTCTCAAGGTTTCTGAAAAACTTGAAATTAGCAACTACTTTATTTTTTCGATCAAAAGGAAGATTACAAAAAACTTACACTACAAAACTACGGGGTAAAGCAACCCCGTAAATTGATGATGTGCTCCTACTGGTGCTTGAATCCGTCCAAATGGCATGCAATTGCGTAATCTCATGCAATTTTTTTTAGCGTATAGTTTATATTTTTTTGGTTTGAAAAATTTATAAAGAAAAAGGAAAATAGAATAAAGAATAAATAATAAAAAGATAATTAATAAAAACATATATTGAAAAGGAAATAAAATAAAAAGTAAATTATTTCATTAGAGATATATATGATATAGTGAAATAATATTTGTTTAGGAGTAGGTTACTTTAAAAATATACAAAAATTAAAACATGATACAAGTATTTTTATTAATTCATTTTCTATTTATCTTTTTATTTAATTTTATGGTTCAAATAAAATAATGCATAAACATAAAATAAATAAATTAAAATTTTTTATAGTAAGGTAATTAAACAAGATTTGATAGAGTGAAATATAGATTGATAGAAGTGTGTTTTAGAATAGAATAGAGAAAAATGATAAATTGGTAGAGGATTAGACCCATTGTTATATTTATGTTTCATTTCTAGTGTTTTTTCTCTTCATCTCCTCCCTCTCCCCTCTTTTTTTTTTTATCTTTTATCTTTTTTCTCTTCCTCTTTCTGTTTCACTTTTTTTTTCTTTCAATCTCCTTATATTTATCCTTTTATTTATTATTAGGTTCATTTATCATTAATGTCAAATAACTTGGATTAAAGTTGCTGCTTAAGAGACTATAACTCATTCTGTTCGTGTTTTTTTCTTCTCAAATGATGGTATGAAAATTTTATTTTATTATATTATAAAATATCCAAATAATATAGAATGACATTTTTAATTCTTTTCATTCCACTTTATTATATTTTGATTTATTTTATTTCATTCTCAATCATCAATCCAAACATTAAAAAATGATAATTGTAAATCAAAATTTACACACCATTTATATACAGTTGATTTTAAATAATAATAATAATAATAATAATAATAAAATAAAGGATAAATTTGGATAACTGAAATATAAAAGTTCCTTCTTAATAATATATATAAGTATAGATTTATTATTTATCTTCAAAATTGCAAGAAATGTAAATTTAAAGTTACGTATTGCACGCCTAAATGTTAAAATCTAGTTAAATATATATAGAAAAAAAATTAGTAGTTCATTTCCATGGGTTGACATTTTCCAATATGTTTCAAATCTTTAGAAAGTGACTTAATTATTAATATAGTATATTGGTCATTGGTTTCGCCATTCCATATAAATTACTTGTGATGGAAAATTTATAATAACTACCTTATAATTAAAATTTGAGTAAACTACATTCAGATTTCCTTTCTTTTTCTCAAATTCCATCTAATTATTCCTCAATTTTTATATATTACTTTTATCCCATTCTATTAATATTGTTAATTAAAGTCAATTGAAATATCTGAACAGACGAAATTGTCCGTTAGAGTAAATTATACTTGCACTTCTTATGTTTTTTTAAAATTACACTCGATATCTCTCCCTTAAATCTGATCCTAACATACGCGCCAAAACTATTGATGTCACTAACCTTAGCGATGCAATGTCCATGGAACCAGGAGCTAAGGCATGGGATGAGGAGGTGGTGGAGGTAGATATGACGGCAGCGACGACGACTATGATAGTGGTAGTTGCTCTGGCGCCATGTTGGTAGACGAGGACGACTATGAGAAGAAAAAGATGATGTTGTCATGGGAGAGGAAAAAGAAGAAAAAGGAGGTGATGGTGGTAAGTGAAGAGGGATTGTTGAAGAAAAGAAGAGTTTAACCCAATACTGATTTTGAGGGAAAAAAATAAGGATATTTTTTACGTAAATTTTTATTAAAAGTCATGTGATCAACATGTACCTATTTATGTTAAATTATTAAATGGTGTTTAGAAGGGAGAGTCTAAGTGTAATATGAGCTAAACAATTAAGAATTTTTTGTAAGATGCAAAAAATGAAAAGAATTAGTTACAATTTGAAAAAAAATACAAAAAATACAAGGGTACTTTAGTTTTAAAAATTAGTGAGTTTTAGCATATGTATCACATTTATTATGATGTTTACGTGAAACACATTATTGTAAGGATGATTAAATAAGTACAATATATCATTTAATACGATCTTTTATTAGACCTCTTGCTATTGCTTGAGTATCGGTGTTGTCTTGCTTCGAATGAATCGGATTGGATGATTGGATTGTAATAAGTGTAACATAACAATCCTTCATTGATTACAGAACACTATCTAATTATAATTGAAAGGCATCTTTAAACCGATTAAAATAATTAAAATTCAGTTGAATTAACTAAGCCATTTCTATTATTTTAATGAACTCCACAAGAAAAGTTTATAATATCGTATTATAACTTCATTCATTCGACTAATCAGCTTAAACAGTTAAATTAGTTGAATACTTGAGTATGAATAAGAAGATTCACCAATTAATTGTTTCATCATATTTTAACTACATTGTTAAATACTGATCAATACTATGATAAAAAATACGGGGATTTGAGTTGAGTTTAATTTCCCGACCACTTTCTACTAATCTCGTTGGGTTGACTTCGCAAAACTTGCAGATGTAAGGTAAAGCATGGAAGGCTAGTTGCAAAATTTTGCTATTGTATTTTCACTATTAATAAATTATTCACTTTGTATTGCTGCAAATCCTGGCCAAAATATGTGTCCATATTTAATCTTGGAATGTATTTCGATTAGGTTTACTTCTGAAGGATGATATCTGTAGGAAAAAAAAAGAATAAAAGAAATCAAAGCAGTGCTGTAAAACCATGCAAGTAGAGCGAAATATGTTTATCGAATAAGCAATATAGTAGTAGATTTTTTTTCTTTCCATTTAATTAATAATCATTTCTCAAGTCAGCCATCTATGTTAGATTAAGGGTGTGTTTAATTTCCATTTTTAAAAGAAAAGTAAAAGATAAAAGCAAAATAAAAAGTGGAGATTAAGGCTGTGTTTAATTACCATTTTAAAACTGTTTTACTTCTCAAAACTACAAAATAAAAAACTCGTTTGACTGGTGAAATAAGTTATTTAAGTTGACATCATCACTCCTTAACCTTCCTTGCTGTTAATACTTTTTTTTTCTTTTTGAATTTTTAGCTTCTTTTTCTTCTGCCTTGAGAACATAGTGTTTGATATTTTAGATTAAATTAATATTTCGATCCTCTAATTTATTATTTAGGTTCAACTTGATCGTTTAATTTTTTATGTTCAATTTTACCCTTTATTTTTTTGGTCTAATTTTTAAAATCGATTCATTTTTTCCCCTTAAAAATATGTATTTTGTGACGATTTAGAATCATTTAGTAAAAATCATCACAAAGTATGATTTCTTATAATTTAGACTGAATGACCAAATTAAATCGATTTAAAAAATTAAATGACTAAATTAAATAAATAAAAAATCAAATTAAACCTAGATAATAAATTAGAGGAACAAAATACTTAATTAACTTATATTTTAACCCATCTGCTGCCATTGAGAAATGAAAAGGAAAACTTTAGGAAAACTTCTTTCAGCTGTTTCTGTTTTCTAGTTTTTAAAACAGATATTAAATTTCAATAGATTTTAGATGATAAACTGATCGATAAGTCAATGAAATTGTTTTGAAAACATTTTTTTTATTTTATAAAATGAAACGTAAATCAATCTCTCTCTCTATATATATATATATATTGTGGTTGTTGTTGGAGATTAAGTTTTTAAACATATGAGAGAAAAAAAGTTTGTATGCATCTCTTTACTCAGTATATATCAATATCTTGTAATTATGTTTTTATTCTTCCAATTACCAAGTTCCTGTTTATGTTTTGAAGTTAGAGTTAGCTTCTCTTCTCTAAAGAAAGGGGCACGGCTAAAATTAGGAAATGTGGATGGCATGGTCCGGTACACACATGAAATCACATTAAAAAAACAAAACCATTAGTATAAATATTGTGAGTCTATACTAATAATTAGTATGATTATTATATGAACAGATAATCATATTAGTAAAAAAAATTCCATTGGTCCTCTTTTATATAAAAAATAATGAATATATTTTTTAGTTCTAATTATTATAAGAAACATAAGCATATTTTTTTATATATTAAATTATTAATTATTAAATTTCTTTTATATCTTTATTTTATTTTGTGGTCCATGTTAACGAGGCACTCAATCACATATTCTTTATATGTAATTAACCTTGTATGAAATGATTGGTTATTTTGGATCAATTAATTTTTTACATGAAGATTAGTCATCGGTGAGAAAACAAAACCATGTCTTAAAATTAAAAGACATCAAGTTAGTGTCATTAGATATATAAGATGTAACACTTAACCATTTAAGTCTATAAATATTCTTGAATAAAATTTAAATTTATAATGTTATTTGTAAAATTAACTAACTTAGCTATTTTTCATTGATGTTGATGAATTAATTATTTGTTTCTTATAATAAAATGGTTAGAGGCTATGTATATACTATAAATATATAATACTTAAAGTATTAGCGTATAAACTTATAATCTTTATATTAATATTTTAATTTGTTAAAGAAAAATTATATTAACAATTTTTTTAATGATTAACATTATTTTATCTATTAATAAATGATTTTTTATAATACTAGTTAAACGTTCAACATGCATGAGATATTTTGACATTGACAAGAATCTTTTCCTATTATCTATGTCAATTGTCAAGGCTAATATTCAAAGGAAAAAATGTTCAATTCATTGCTTAAGGTTTGTTCCATGCATAGCGACAAAAATCGATCTTCTCTACAAGATAAAGAGCCTTTATTTAAAAATTGAATGATCAACAACTTGTATCATAAGCTAACATAATCAGTAAAATGCATATTATACAAAAACTTTTTGCTAGGCAGCATTGTCATCCATGATCTATTATTGCTTCGAGAAGAACTTATCTATAAATATAATTGCCACGATTGGCCAAACTTGCTGAGAAAGAAGTTACCATGGCAATTGCAGAAAATGGTTTAAGTGGCAAGATAGAAAGATATTGGGACCGAGAATTCCAGAGGAAGGGGAGAAATGTTGGTTGAAATTGCATAGCTAGGTTTGCTGTTTTTATTGGACTCTCAAATTAATAAAGTACCATTTGAGTCTCTTTTAATTTTGAGTCCAGATATCCTTGGAGCCCACACATCTTTCCATGAACCACTGTCGGTTGATTTTATAGTATTCTTAACATTCACAGAACTAAAAGCAGATATGGCCAACAAATATGAAGAAATTAAAAACTACTATAAGCAAAAGAGATTTTGTTTTCATTATTTTTCACATATAAAAAACTTTAATTTATTGCAATTTGCCCTGCGTAAAAGTAGCTGGCAAGCCAAGCACAATTCTATCATTTGTTTAAACTTTAAGTATTTATTAAAAATGGGGTGAATTGGTGTGGAAAGATAAGAGAAATAGAAAGAAAAAAGAAAATAAAAAATTGATATAAATATAATAAGTAATATTGTGATAAAAAGAGAGGAAAGATATATGAAGAAAATAAAGTAGAAATGAAATGGAAGAGAAAATAACCAGATTTTTATAATTTTTTTTATCGTATCACTATTTTGAGTATTTTTTATAAACAAATAATTTTGATTTATTGTAAAAATAAAGTTTTAAACATGTTAGGACACACTAATAAATAATAATAATAATAATTTGAAAGGTCAAATTTTAATAATAAAGTAAAACTGAATAAAGACAAGAACTATCCCTAGTTAAAAAGAAATTACAGGTAACATTTATCTACAAGACATCTCTTTCACTCTGTGAACTTGTCCCACACAATACATAAGTACCTGAAACCTCCTTGCGTCTTTCATTAATTTTAATCATACTAAGACGCAACCTTCTCAAATGACATATAGGCACTATTGTCAAAGGGAAAAACTAAGATCAATTATAAGCTATGGGGTCATGATTGGTCCACATTAATTAATCAAATAAAGCGCCAAAAGGGTCGAAATATAACATGCAGAATATGTACATGATTATCATCATTTACTATATTAGGTTATATTTCAGACGGAATCGAAAAGAAAAACAGACTTAGTAGTTAGTGTTTAATTGACAATTAATAAAAACAGGAAGTACTTAACTCTATTCTCACTCATACTGTACAGGTTTATATAGTCAGCCCCCTTAATTATTTATTTTTAATTTTCTAGAAATAGGGATATCTTAAAAACCAATCCATTCCAATGCAAAAGCAGCACCGGATTTGCGTAAAACCCACTTGATTGCTGCACCTCCCTCTCTGGGTTCTCTATTCTCTCTCTCTCTATTAACTTCAATCCTAAGTATGATTTATGATTTAGCCCCCCTCTCTTTAAATGAACACAATTAGTTTTTGAGTTACTCCCTCTCCACCCCACAACATAACAATATTTCTACCTCTTGAAACATTTTAAATGACACAAGCACCACTGGGTAATATTTCACGCTATATAGAGGCAGTGAACACTTCAGAGTTCACATTCTTCCTCCATTATTAAGTAACATTGGCATTCCCACACAGTCCTCTCTCACAAATGGGTCGCCATTCCTGTTGTGTGAAGCAAAAATTGAGGAAAGGCTTATGGTCCCCTGAAGAAGATGAGAAGCTATTCAATTACATAACAAGATTTGGAGTTGGATGCTGGAGCTCGGTTCCCAAACTAGCTGGTATAACAACTTACAACTTATATTCTTCTTAATTTCTTCTCTTTCAAATGAAAAAAAATATGGGAGAGAGCTTCTTAACTCATTTCATGATGAATTTGCAGGATTGCAAAGATGTGGAAAGAGTTGCAGGTTGAGATGGATAAACTATTTGAGGCCTGATTTAAAGAGAGGCATGTTCTCACAGCAGGAGGAGGATCTTATAATCAGTCTTCATGAAGTTCTTGGAAACAGGTAACATATATTGAAGGATGATCAATATGATACATATAAAACAAATTCTTTTTCTTATGTTACATAACAAGAAAATGGTTATATATTGATTGGTTGTGAAATGGTTTTTCTTTTGAATATCAGGTGGGCTCAAATAGCAGCACAGTTACCAGGGAGAACAGACAATGAGATTAAGAACTTCTGGAACTCATGTTTAAAGAAGAAGCTTCTGAAGCAAGGGATTGACCCAAGTACACACAAGCCCCTCACAGAAGCTCATGTGAAGGAAGAAAAGAAAATCATAGAGACATCACCTATGCAAACACCATTGTCTCAAGGCCCTTCAGTTCCATTAATCTTTCCTTCATCACAGGGATCATCACTTCTAATAA
>PYAF01002288.1:123641-178491 GCA_007407185.1 Glycine tomentella
AAGAACTTCTGGAACTCATGTTTAAAGAAGAAGCTTCTGAAGCAAGGGATTGACCCAAGTACACACAAGCCCCTCACAGAAGCTCATGTGAAGGAAGAAAAGAAAATCATAGAGACATCACCTATGCAAACACCATTGTCTCAAGGCCCTTCAGTTCCATTAATCTTTCCTTCATCACAGGGATCATCACTTCTAATAAATGATTCCAATTACTATGATGGAGGGCTAACAGAAGCCTCAAGAGAAATTTTCATGACCAAGCCAGCATTGGACCCTTTGTCCTATTATGATTTTCCAATGGGTGTTGCACAGTCTGGTTTTAACTTACCTTTGAGTCAGTATCAGACAAGCCTTAAAGCATCTGATCAGAACCACTTTGAACCCAATTCAAGCTATGTATTCTCTTCAATGCCAAGTCTAACCAATTCTGATCACGGGAACGTGTCGGTGACTGAGTTTTCAGACAACAATTCAGCTTCCAAAATCAGTTCATTGTTCATGAATGACCAGGTGAAAGAAAGTTCCAGCAACAGCTCAAACTTGAGCACCATTTACCCAGGAGGAGGGTGTCATATCAGCAGCATGATGGAAAATGCAGGGTTCTCGTGGGAGGGTGACAACAAGTTTGACACTTTGTTTCAGTTCCAAGTAAATGCCACAAAATCAGAGGATTTTAAGACAAGTTCATGGGAAGAAGGGCAGCTGCATACTCAAAATTCCATAGATTTCACTAGCTTTCCGTTAACGTCACTTTCAGAAGATCTAACAGGAGCAAATTTTGATGTATTCCAGCATATATGAACTGTAAATTCTTTTCTTTCTTTCTTTTGATTTTTTGAACTCTTTTTCATGTTAGCAAAAAATAGAATGATGTTGATAGTACAGGAGATTTGTAGCAAAAGATTTGAGATGAGAAGATTGCCCCCCTCCCCCGCACCTATTATTACTATTGATGTATCTGTTTTCATCACCCAAAGTTTGAATAACGATATATTCAATTGAGTGCAGCTAATTTTATTTTATGACTAATATTTCCATGTTGTCCAACTAGTGAATTATTATTATTATTATTATTATTATTATTATTATTTATTATTATATTCAATTACATTGTCTATATGTATTATCCTTTCCTTTTTTTTCCCTCCTTTATCCATGTCGTGGTTTCTTTAGCTGTCCTCTATAGCAGCTGGTCAAAGACTCAAAATATGATAAAAAGGACAGAAACCCATACACTGCAGCAAATTACGAATTCCATTTCCATTTCTTTTTCCTTGATCCTTCCTTTTATAATATATATCATATTATTATAAAATCACATATGGGGACACACGCTCGTGTTTCTCAAAATGTACATGATGTATACAGTGGGCTTTGGTAGAGATATATTAGCGCTGGCATTGTTTGAATAAGAAGATTATCCTGTCGTATCGTATAATGAGTAGATGATGCTTTCGCTGGCATATGACAGCACCATATATTTAGTGAATCCCTCCAAAAGGCTAAAATTGGCTGCCCAAAATCTGCATTATTGGAGAGAGATACCATATAACTGATTAAAGTCTAAAGCTAGAGGGTCCTCTCCTTCTGTGTAACATATACGGTTCCAAATTTAAACCAGCTTTAAAATCATCTTTAATTTGCTATCACCACAGGCTGCTCCAAAACACAATATATCAGTCACCACCGGCGCAACCAATCCATGCTTAGTGCATGTTTGGTTTGCAGTTGAAAATGTTGCAACATCTTAATACAAGTCCAATGAATAAAAGTAAAATGGACGTAAAAGCAAAGATCCTGATTCGTTGACAAAATTACTCTTGCCTCAAATGTAATTTTGTAACTGATCCCAAACATATGACCACAACTTGCATGGTGATTTTATATGATTGTATGTATAAATTATCTTAGCTAGCTCTTCATGGTTCTGACAGTTTTCAACAAATTATGTTTTCAAGCACAGGGATGATGTGACTGTAGAATTTATAGCAGCTGAACTTAATTTGCCTATCTGTTTCGTTGTGTTGCTTATATATATACATGTTCTCTAATTATGAAAAAGATAACCAATTAAAGCAAATGAAATGAGAGAAGAGAACCCACACAATGACTTACACCAACTACTCTAGTACTTGTTACAACCACATATGCAATCAGGCATAGCATAAGCCATTAATTGAGTCATAAATCAGGATAAATTAAAGCTGCTCTCAATTCTCACGCAAACCCATCCAAGAAAGTCAATTGGTCCAATAGGTTTAGAAAACCATGGTGATGGTGATGATCAGATGAGAGATCATAGATGGTGTTTAATTGTTTGGACTCAGTGCATGTAATTTCGAGCCAATACGTTGACTTGGCTAGCAAACAAAAGTGTGCAGTAACTCCGGCCAGGACCACAAAATGGTCCTACCCTAGTTTGCTACTTTGCCATATACCAAATTAAGACGGTGAAAGTCACTACTACTTCAATTAGAACAGCTGTGAACTAAGGCATAACCATACCATAAAAGCAAGAGAGGGACAGTGCATAACCACATCATAACTTAATTAACTTGAAGTGTTAATTAGGCTAAGCTGACGCTTGATTTATCATGTATGGCTGTTTTGGCAATTGATCTAAAGGTTCAAATTATGACAGACATTGACAAAAAGATACATAATTAAGCCACGGCTAGCTTAACATGTACACATATTATTGCAAATTACGAAAGCTCCTGCCGCCAAGCCCCAGTAATTATCAAAATCAAAGAGATTCTGATTGTGGAGGCAGTTATACGTGTTTCTCTGGTCAAAAGTTGTTTAGGTTCTGAGCAAAATCAGAGGTGATAACATTGCTGTGAAAAGCAGGTTCAAAGTTATGATTAAATAAACCACTGTAAAACCATTATTCTACTCGATTAAATATTTTAAAAAATATTAAGTACTGGTGTGCATATCACTTTTAAACATATGACATGGCCACAGGAATTAGATCTTGATATTTTGATCGATTACTAGTCGATCTCTGATTTCTGGCAGGAAGATATTATGCACAAAAGATTTTTTTTTTTATTTTATTTATAATATGATTCATTTTTTAATCAAGTACTACTTGATATTTTATTTTCTTAACTAATATCTTATTGACACTTATTAGCATTTGTTAGAAAGGAAAACATGCCGACGCAGCTTCTAGCTAGCTAGTTACATGAGGAGTTCGAGCACCATTTGAATTTGTCATAAAAGTAAAAAAAAAAAAAAAAAAAGTATAATTAACAAAGAACGTAGGAAAAGGGGAAGAGAAATAGTAATAAAGATATGGTTGAAGTGATCATACTAAGTAATGTTGTAGCCTTTTCGGGTCAACTAACGGTGCACCCGACAAGTGATATTGAAATGCTTTTGCTGAATAATGGCTTTTGAACTTAGCAAATTCTTAACTAGTTAACTATATGATATAGGGACACCGACAAGATGCTGTCTCATGCATAAAAGGGAAAAAAATACCAACTAGTTATGATATTAGTCAAATATATATATACATTTGTTTTCTTTATACATATCATAAAGCTTTAAGCCTCAATTTGAATCTTAAATTAAATTTTCACATCCTCTGATTTTCTAAATAGTAAAAACTGCAAGTCTGTAACACATTACTCTAAACTATGGGGATGAATAAATAAATAAATATTACAGATTCATAGATGTAAAAAGTATGTATAATATTGAATTACACTTATTGATGTGATAACCCTAAGCTTTGGAATGGTTGGCGCCATACCCCCCGCGCGATAGCGCGGGGATTCACATCAGAAAACCCTGTTTAGGGTGTGGCGCTGATGGCGCTAGAGCCTCTGGAAGATGGCGCTGAGGGCGCCAATGTCACGCTGAGGGCGCCAGTTGTTTTCCAGCCCGTGCGGATAACGCCATGGGTGGCGCGGATGGCGCGGGTAGTGGCCTGGAAAACCAGATTTCACTGGAATTCCACGCGACCAGCGCCAGGTGTGGCGCTGATGGCGCCATAGGTCAGGGAAGCATGGCGTGGGTGGCGCCAGTCTGGCGCGGTTAGCGCCAAGAGTTCTGGAAGTTGACGCTGGGGGCGTGGGAGTGGCGCTGGTGGCGCCACCCAAACCGCCTTAGTGGCGCGGTCAGCGCGGGAGCTGGCGCGATCCGCGCCAGAGCTTGGGCAGGCGTTTTATAAGAGGGCAGTCGCGTTTTGGAGAAGAAGAACTTCTTCTTCCTTCCTTCCTTCAGCCCCAGCCTCCATTGTTGATGCACCCAAGCTTCCTAGAACCTTATTTGTCAGCCTAAACACTTCCTTGTGACCTAGAAACACATTTTAACCGATTGAAAGCTAAAAACCTTCATCAATTCCTAAGATTAGAGCAAAATCTCAACCTTCAGAGAAACCTCAGAATCTTGAGTGTGGGCGAGGACCAGAGGCGTAGAACAGACGACAGAGCTTAGGAAAGCTGTCCTCCAGCCTTGTGGGTCGCCACTGAGGTAAGAAATCTGAATTTCTTCGGTTGATTTTGAGGGTGAGAAATATGTGGCTTCTGGGAATTTTGTTGCTCTGGGGCTAGAATTAGTCCAGAGTTCTGTTGGGAAACTTGTTTAGAATTGCCTAATGATGAAGGAATAGCTTTCAGTTTTTGATTCTGATGACTTTGGAAATTGGCTCTGTGACGGCATAAGTGACCGGTGTAGTGTCACTTGGTTATGGGTTTTGACGTGCATGAGTCATACCTAAGTCTGTGTTGAGCCTGAAAGGCTGTTTGAACGGTGCCTGGGTTGAAGGCAAGACCGTTCTAGAGATAGTCTGAATTTTGGGCCGTGGTTTAGAAATGTGATATGTATTGAGTCTGTGGTGACTCAATGGCCTGATAATAGCTTTGATATTGTAGTTTGATTTGAGAAAAAGCCTTGTGTGGGCAGAATTGATTAAACCCTAGGATAGGGGATTTATGATCTGATACATTCTATGATTGAATGGGTATGAAATGAAATGTGATATGAATTACTTATGCCTTGATTAGGCATTGAGTCTGCGACTGTTGGCGGTGGAAGCCACAGACCTGGAAAGGAATCACGAGCTGACACCTTACCAGGTAAGTTCAGTGTTCCCTGGGAATGAATTCCCGTTTTGGTTGCACACCACACTCGTGGGGAGTGTTGGTCATGATTCATGATGCATGCATTGGCTATGACATTATTGTATTGAGATTGTATGCATTGCATTGAATATTTGTGCTGTGCTTGAGATGTCTGTTGGCCTATAGAAGAATATCGGCGTTGAGGAGCTCCGCCGTGTATTTTGGACGTTGAGGAGCTCTGTCCCTGGCATCGAGGAGCTCTGCCAGAAAGCTGTTGGCCAACAGATGTATACCGGCGTTGAAGAGCTCCGTCGGGTATTATGGGCGTTGAGGAGCTCCGCCCGTGGCATTGAGGAGCTCTGCCACACTATGACAGGCACTGACGTTGAGGAGCTCCGTCAGTAGGCGTTGAGGAGCTCCGCCAGGCATTGAGGAGCTCTGCCTCCTGTCATAGATCTGTTTGTGATGATGATTATGTTATGTTGAGGCCAGTGGGCCATGTATGAGATGTATATACCTGTTTATGTGTTGTGAATCTGTGGGCCAGGGTGGGAATGATTTCCCAAGGACCCTGAGCTTACTGAGATATGTTATCTCACCCCGTGTGGGGCTTACATGATTTCAGGTGATCTTACTGGCAGAGAAGAGCAGTCTCAGGGCAGGAGGCCCAACTGAGACTAGGCTACTGGTACTAGGAGCTGGATGGCTCTGTTTTGCTTATTTTTTTGCTGTATAGTTTTGTACTCCCTCATGGAGGGTTGATATTCTTTTGTACCACCACGGGATGTGTGGTGTGGACTATGGACAGTGATATGTATATATACAGAACTTTGTGATATATGATACGTACCATTTCCCTGAGTATAAGTGTCTTATACCTGTTACCTGCCTGTATAAGTATACTGTATTGCTTTTGACATATGAACTGGATCAGCATGCGATTGTTTTGTATTTTTACAGTTTTGGTTATTCCATACATAATGAATCAAGAAAAACGATTCTATGCTTCCGCTGAGTTCTATTTTATGATAAATGCGCTCTAAACTGATATTATTAATGTTAACGCACCGGAGGCCTACGGGGTGTTACAATTGACGGATGAAATATTTGGTGTATGCTAAGCATAATTTTTATCGAGTTAATTGTTATCAAATCTCGCTTGGTGGGTAATCCTCTTGGAAGATTTCTTAGGATGAGTTTGATCGCTAAGGAGAGAAAGACTAAAGAAAAAAATTTACTATTTAGTGGGAGTTTTATACCTCTTTTATTCTATTTTAATTCATATATTTTTTTTTCTGTTTTATTTTATTTCATTTCACTCCACTCAATCAAATCATACCTTAATGTTTTAGGAGCTAATTGAGTAGTTTCAATGAAATAAAACTGTTTGTGCTTTAAGCCCGCACAGTAATTTTAGACTTTTATTGTATTAATGTTCTTGGGGGCTTCTTTGTCCTACCACTTATTATGAATAAAAAATAAAAAAGCTAAGCACAATTTACACATTGAGGTTGAAATGATAGCTAAAAATTGATTTCTATTGAGATTGGCAATGACACCAAAGTAAAGAAGTCGAGAAATCGAATGAAAATGAAGTTAGGTAGAACCCAATGATGCATGGTGTTTGGGCTTTAAATCGAACGCATATAAGTGCGGCGTTGAACGCTTCTAGAGAAAATAGATGGACCATGGCCATGAGGATGAAAAACAATGTCAAAGACTGCCATTGGTAATGATGAATTTGAGCCCCGAAAGACCTTGCGAATATAATTACAAGCACTAGTAAGAAGAATCGATGATACATATATTATAATAAGTTATGATAAAACAAACGTACTCCCTAGAATGATTGCAAAATATCTAATAGTAACGATTATGTTTGACATTTCGGGATTCTTTTAACTCCGTAAAAATTGCTAGAGTACTTTTACCGAATGAATTCGGCTTTATGGCTATAAAAATGATTATGACCTTAACACCACAAAGGAAACAGGATGCTTTTTTTTTTCCATTTTTTTTTTAATTTTGGGCTAACGAGAAAGCGAACAAACTTAAAAGTACATAAAGCATTTCTTAAATTGAACGTCTTAATAATAGCTACTCATCAAATATAAGCTGCCAGTTGACGTCCATGGAAAAATGTGTTTTTCACTGATTGCACTTTCTTCACTCAAACCACGAAACTTCTACGTATTCAGGGGAGTGTGTCTTCTATTGCATATACGAATACTAAGTGTGACTTTCTAGTTTCCTCATACTTATGAATTACTTGGTTTAACAAAGTAAATTTGATTTGAATTCACTTCTTACTCAAGTTACTCTCAATACAAGTCACCAGGAATAGGCCAGAAAAAAAAAGTTTTATAGTAGTAGTTTGCAAGAAATCACAGGTACAAATTTCCTCGTAGTCATTGGAAAAAAAAAAAATTATTACCAACCCTCAATGACAAGATTTCCCAAGTATTTTATTTAATTAACGATGCGGGTGTTTATTTGTGCAAAAGTGCAATCCCAAAATATTGGCAATGGGCCATTTTACTTAGCCCTACACCATCATTATTAGTAAATAAGTGACAGCAGATCCGTTTCATTAGATTAAGGAAAAAAATATTCCTAAATAAATGTTCAGTGTGGGAATAATTAAAAAATATCATTTAAATTGGATCAAAATATACTTCTTTATTTACCATAAGCATAGGGCGAAATGAATTTGGGTGATGTATCTTTGTGGAGGACCATTGAACCAAGTGTACTCTGCGTGTGCATTTAAACATATAATGATGTGTAATCATAATTTGATAGTATTAGATACGTAATCGAGCAACTAAAAAATTGTGGTCACGTGCTTAGATTGGTCTTTTGCAAATTGCAATCAGTTAAACTCAGAGAACGTCATGGCATATTGTTTTCTGAAAACCAGTGACAAGGCCTGTACAACAACAAACTGATATTTATTTAGCATACTGAAGCAAATGGGAATTTAGAGTGGTCTCCCCTGCTCTCATTAACTTATCCGTCCTCCTTCAATCTGATTACTATGTTGCAACCAACAACAAAATCCGATTCCAGGGATGACATTTAATGACACTAACAGATTAGGTCTAAGTAAGTTATCACACTAATTCCACGAAAGATGGTATCTTCCAGCATCTCACAAGTATCTTTGGGATAGAAATACCCCAACTTACAGCAGAAAACAGACATGCATAAGGCCTTGTTAAACATTAGAGTGTTTGGTAGAGTGGAATGAAATGGAATACAAGTAAATTAAGATAAAACTTTTGAATTAAAATAAAATATAAAAATATAAATTTCACCTTATTTTACTATTCATTTCATGTATTTTCAACTCCAATTCACTATAAACAAACAGGGGCTAAGCCACCTGCTAGTCCATTTCCAAGTTTACTACTTGGTCACTATTTAATTATTTTTCAGCATATACAGTGCATAATAAGCAAAATGAAAATGATTCAGAAGAATTTAGCAAAACCGTACCTCAAGTGAAATAAATAAATACACAATAAAATTACACGTTCATGCATGTTATATTAATACAAATATTCCCCTTGTCTAATCAAGAAAGGCAGCTACAAGCTTTGGAGACACTTTTAATCCATGACAATTTTGAATAAGCTTCAGACTGTCCATAATGCCAAGGAATTCTTTAGAATTTTTACAGGATAGTTTTTGAATCAATATTGCTATTTACGTTCATGTCTTGAACTCCTCTCACTAACTGCCACACTCTTCACTTCGCAAACATTGGATTGTCTCTCAGAACATTCCAAGATACCCTCAGGTCCACTTTTATCATCAGTGATGTTGTACAAGCTGATATTATGCTTCAACAAAACAATGCAAGATGTTCGTACTCACTGTTTTAAAAAACAACATATTTTACCTAGCCTGTCCAGAGTGCAAGCTGCAAACTTTGAAGACACTCTAACCCAAGACATGACAACTGTGTACAAACTTTACCATTGCATTATATGTAGGTTTATATAGTGAACAATAACAAGGAACTCTACAGATATGGCAACCAAGATAAAAAAAAAAACTACGTACACCATTGCCCAGAGATTTCATGTTATGCGCAAGTAAGGGGGAGGGATATTGTACGCAACCTTACCCTTACATATGCTAAAAGACTTTCCGATTCGAACCCATGACCAACAAGTCACCAAACAACCAAGATAAATATTGAATCAAAATTATGATTGCCACTAGCCTTCACAAACATTAGATTGCCTCTTGAAGTACATCCCAAGAGATCCTCAAGCCAACTAACATCATCAGTAGTATTGTAAAAGCTCCTCTTATGCTTCCACCAAAGAATGCAAAATATTCATATCCCTACTCCCTTCACTTAATAACAGAACAATTTTCAAATGTAGTCTTTTTTCCTTCCAAATTTGATTGCAGAGGTAGTTAAATCTAAGGAATACATGGCTTCAGCTTATTCATATAATCTCTGCAGGAATTTAGATCTCTTGTAGGAAACCCTGAGCAAGTGGGACATTTAAGTGATAATAACTGTTAATACAGATGAATTTCAACTGAAAAAACTAAGTATAATGATATCCACGCAGTGAATAAGAACTTTTTTCCCAGGGTAAGCAGATAAAGCATTAATCTAACTTTTTTTTTGTTATTTTAATTTTAGACAAAAAGTTTCACGACATAAATCAGCATAATAAATTTAATCTAGATATGTAGGAATGTATAATTAAATAGAGCCACAAACAATCCTGTGGGTGTGGTTTTTTAAACTTTGGGGAAAAAACAAACGCTTGTATAGCCTTTTTAAGAGCTTTCAGAAGCTGCTATTTTTAGCTTTTGGAAAAGGTACTAAAACAGCTTTTTTCTAAGAAAAACTAATCTAATTATTATAATTATTTATACATTTTTTTAATTATAAATCTACTTTTCCTTAAGAAAAGCACAAACAATCGGGCCCTGCATCAACATGTGGGAAGAACATAAATTCAGAGGGAGAAATGCATAGTAAAATGTTGTCATGCATATAGACACAATTCAAGGCTTTGTTTCATTTATTTTCTTTTAAAGGGAAGGTCTATGTCATGCTTTAATCTACATAAGTAGCAACTATGGCTTTGTACATGTATAGTATACACCAAGTCAAACACATATCAGAAGTCTATAAAATAGAAATCTAACCATTGAAGTGTTACTTATCAGGAGAAAAAAGGAAGGGCATGAGGTCACAAGAAATAGAAAAGTTGGTAAAGCCATCAATTACGCTGAAGTCTAATGCCATCAAATTATTGAAGTGTTACTTATGGGGAGAAAAATGGAAGGGCAAGAAGTCACAAGAAATATAAAAGTTGGTAATGCCGTCAAATATACTGAAGTGTAGGCTATATCATGTGCAATGTATATCCGAAAATTTACTCATCTTGTTGAGACAGCCAGCCTTATGCATAATTTGGATGACCAGTGAGTCAATACCACAAATAATAGAGGCTATTAAATTGAAATTTTGACATTTTCACAATGTAATAAATCATTTTCTAAGTACAATACACTCTTACTTTTCCATTCAAAAGACTTACAAGGATCATTATTTTGATTAATGCAATCAGTGGCACTTACAGCCCCAAGGGCTGCCTGTGCAATTGAGCTCCAGGCTGATAAAGAGTGAGGTGGTGTATGGCCTCTGCAAAAAGGTCCTTCATATCAGGATGTTGTGCTTGAACAGGACGAGCAAACCTCTCTAGGGTATTCAAAGCACGTTCTTGCTCAAGGACCTTACTGTTACCTACATTTAAGGCAAGGTAACAAAGTAATTTAAGGCCATGAACTTGTTGGCGATCATTTATCTGCAGCAGGCTCATTAGCTTAGGGATCCCATCAAGCTCAAGTATTGCCTTAGAATGGTCAACACGGTTGTAGTTATCCATGCATACAAACTTCCCCAAAGCAATGGCAGCCTCACTGGCCACATCAACATCTCTGTTACCAAGCTGAGCAACTAAAGGACCAATAACCTGCGGAACCTTCCCGGAGAAGTTTCTGGCCAAGGAACCAATTGCCTTTATAGCAGGAATCCGCAATGCCGGATCACTCTCCTCCTGAACCACCCTCAAAAGTTGATCCAAAACCGCCTTGGCGGCTGGTGCAGTTCGCTTAAAAGCAGCTCTTCTAAGATCAGCATTCGACTCTGCCACAGCAGCAATCTCCATGACAGCCATAAGACAATTGAGCTGCAATTCCCCACTTTCGGACTCAATATTCTTAGCAAGACAAAGCAAACCTTTAGTCTCGGTAATCTTCCTGCAACTTGAAAGACACCCTTTGGAGAGTTTCCAAAGAGCCTTAGCACAACTGATTTTGACCTGATTTCTCAACTCCGGGCTTTCAACCTCTCTATCTCTTCGCTGGTGGCTGGAGCCGCGGCTACTCCCATCCGAATTCGTCTCCCCAACATTGGACAAATTGAGAACAAGCGAATGAATGCTGGCGCGACCGGCCATGACAGTACCCATATCCATGGACAACAAGGACACAAGGGGCCTAGTCACATTGGCCCTGATGAACTCCTCGCGAGCAAGCTCATGTTGCTCAGCCATAGCAGAGACCAAATTGGCAACAGAGAAACGAACCCTCATGGGGGAATCACCGAGAACCTGAACAATGGTGGGGACAGCATGGGACTCCACAATGAAACCAACAACCCTGTCTTGATTGGTTGTAATGTTAACAAGAGCATTGGCAGCTGCGATCTGAGCATCGGGGGAAGAAGCTTCCTTGAGAAGCTTGAGGAGGGGCATCACCCCACCTTCCTCCAAGATGATAAATTTTGTACGGTCGTTGTCTCTGGCGAGTGAGCCGAGTTCGGTGGCGGCTTCGGCGCGGTCCTTGGGCTGGCCCAATTGGAGAGTGTAAGTGAAGGTCCAGACCCAAGCGAGAATAGGGTCGTTGCTGGCAATAGGGGGAAGTGAGACATTGGTGCCGTCTTTGGAATCCAAGATGGTGAGGAGCCAGACCAGGTCGCCGTTGGAAGATTCGAGAAGGTTCCAGACTTTGCGGAAATCGGCGGTGGTGGTCATGGAGAAGACCTGGCGGAGGACGCCGCCGTGCTTCTTGCACTTGCGGATGAACGCTAACGTGCGCTCTAGGTTTTTGAAGACCTCGCCGACGATGCGGCGGATGGGGCGCTTGTTGACGCACTGAGCCCCCGACACCACGCGCACCACGGAGCGGAGGTTGTCGCAGACCACCTGCACCTTACGCGCCAGTTCCGTGAAGTCCACCTTCGACGACTCCGCCTCCTGAGCGAGCTTTATCACGCGCTCTCCGAGCAGGATGGGACCCAGCAGCTCCTCCTTGAGGCTCTTTTCCTCTTCCGGGGTAGGGTTAGGGTTAGGGTTAGGGTTACCCATCATCGGAGACAACACCAACCCGCCTCGCTCTTTCTGTTATTACCTTCTCTTCTATATATACTCACTGAAGCAGAGCGAAAGACAGAGTAGAAACAATGAATGATCCTTCTTCTTTTTTAAATTGAATTGAATTGAAGAAGAAACAAAGCAAGAAGCTGGTAATCTAGTACTCCTCGTACTGTTGGGCACACTGTACGAGAGTTGAAGGATGTTTGTTTGCAGAAGTATGTTTGTTCGTTGGTTCAGCCTTCTTACACGACCTTCTTTCCCGGGATTATTGACTCTCAGAATAGCATGTCACTAATATCAAAATTAATTATTAAAAATAGATTAATAATTTAGATAGGGAAAATTAAAATTAAAATATCGACAAACATACATTCTTTCTCGGTTCTACGGTTCTACCACGTCAAAGGGAAAGTGTGAAATGTGAAGCTTTTTTTTTTTATTATTCAATTAGTTTTAGTAAATGAGATTTTTTATTTATTTTTCAGGAGAATAGTTGTTTTGTTTATTATTAGTTAAGATTATTTTTTTTTCTAAATCAGATGTAGACATTGACTCAAGTCAACTATGTTGGAGTAAAATAAAATTATTACAAAAGATAAAATTTATTTTTAAGTATTAAAACTGAAATCCAAAATCTCTCCTTAAGATAAAATAATCCTATCTGAATTAATTCCCATGTTTGATTGGTCTATTATTGAAATCGAGGAGTATTACGCGGTGCAGGAAGCAGAGCAAATACGGCGAAGGAGAGGAATAAAATATAAAATATATTATTACTATAGAAGAGAAGGATCGAGATACGAGAATATGGATTCTCTGTTACTCGTTAGAGACTTGGAGTCAAGTCAATACACAGGGTAGTTGTTGACTCAAACCTACGAATGCAAAGCCAAATCAAAATATTCATATTTTAGAACATGATTCTATCATCCATCGCGCGTTAATTAAAAGATCTTTTTATTTAAATTTAAATAATGTTCTCTTCTTTTGTTATGCTTTTTATAGTAGTAATTTTTAATTTTTGATAAAATAAATATATTTAATATTTAAAACATAAAATATTTTAAATTCTTTTTATATAATAAGTAGGGAAAATTATAAGAATACATTATTATTATTATTACTAGAATATTTAAAATTATCCATTATATTTACTTCTAAATAAACACGAGGTTACTTACGAGATGGGGGAATTTGTAAATTTTAAAAAATTAAAATTTTAAAAAATATTTGGTTACTTTAAAAGATTATCAAAGTATCTTATTTTAAAAAATTTACTTTCTTTTCTGCTTGAAAAAATTGAGTTGAGATAAAAAAAAATTATAAAAAATTAATAAAATGAAAATTGAAATTTATTTTAATTTTTAAATTTCAAGATAAAAAAATATACTAATAAAAATATTTAACTCAAGAATAAACATAAAAATATAAAAAGAAAACAATTTAAAGCTTTTTAAATTTTGGCATGGTTGTATACTTATATTTCAATGAAGTTGCTTTCCTTCATCATTGGGATCTGACGTGGGCAGAAATCGTCGTTTACTACTACAGGATGGGAATCAGAGGATATAACCCGCTTGTTACGTTTTCAATGACGTTGCTGACGTGGCATGCCTATAATAATGTCACTCCAAAGCAATAAATTTTATGAAAGGGCCAGTAGACTTGACTTGCCTATCTGAAGCAGAATTTCAAAATGGATAAATATTGATTTTAGCTCTTGAATTTCTTAGACCATAATAGTTAGGTTATTAAAAAATAATGAAAAATTAAAATTTTGTTTTTGAATTTATAAAAATGTAAAAATTTAATTATATTATTATTTTTTTAAATTCAAATTGTTGTGTTTATATAATAATTTTAATGATAATAGAAAGATTTATTACTATAAATTGATATTCATAAGTCACATGTTAAAAAGTTAACTTTTTATTTGATAACTAAATTTAATAATTTTTTATTATTTTAGTCACGAACTTAATCATTTATTTATATTTTGATTCCTAAACTTAATTATATATTATCATTTTAATTCCTAAAAATACTTATGAATTTTTAATAAAATGTCACACTACACATAAATTGTTAACATAGTGATAATAAATAATATTTATTTATACTGATAATAATTATTTTTGGTAATGAAAAATGAATGAAAAATAATTATCAAAATATAGAAATAAAAGATATTATATTTTATAGTTGAAATCACTACTAATTAATTTATTATATTTTATTAATTTAAAATTCTAAAAAATAATATTATAATAGTGACAAACAACATTATAACTAAATTGAAAATAAATAACATATAAAAATTAAATTAGTTTGTTGTTAGAATCAAATTAAAAATGTGTATTATATAAATATATACATACTAACAAACAGTGACGAACCCAAGAAAATATTTTTATGTTCACACATTTAAAAGAGGGAATTCAGAAACAGTGTCCCTAATTTTATTTATAAAGAAAATTTAAATCAACGTTTTATGTATAATATTTGTTTTTTTAAAGAAAATTAAAAAAAGTGTAATGTTTTGTTTATCTAAATTAATTCAAATTAATTAATTTAGATAAACAAAACATTTTAAAATAAAACAAAATCAAAACAATCTAATTTTCATTCATTTTAAATTTCTTTAACATTTTAAAATTCCTCGTCTAAATATATGATTTATTTACAAAATGGTGGCCATTCAACAAATTTTTTTTTTTTTTAACGAGAGGGATCAATTAAAATACTGAACTTTTGACACAACTTATTCTGACTTCACCACTTGAGAAGATTGACCTTTATCCGAAACCTTATGGAATATTAAAATTAACAGTATAAGAACCAAGAAAATTGATCCAACAACAATCTATTTGTTTGTCTATGTACTGATATCTTCTTTCTTCAACAAAACCTCCCCAAGATGTAACATCCTAAAAATAAATAAATATATATATATATATATATACATACACTAAATAAAATACATAAATAAATAATTACTATACTTTTAGTTTATGCTTAATTTATGAAAGTATGATAAAAATAAAATACCAATCTATAAAATTTCTTTCACGTGCAGTGGCCACCTAACAAATAATAATAATACTAAAAATAAATAAATAAATAATGATAGCTGATATGACCTGAGAAATAAAAATTTCAATCAGATTGTACATCTTGATTTAGCCTTCCACGTAGCCGGTTATTTAATTACAGAATCTTAGCTTTTGCTGAGTCATATGTAGATACTATATCAAAATTAAAATATCTTAAAAAGTAATGATATGATTATTTAGTTAAAATGGAAATCAAACCAAAATCTAACTAAGATAAAATTTTAACCAAATAAACTATTATAAATAGCTGCCAACCTTCCTAAAATTTTAAGACTCTCTATCTCACACGCTCTGCAAATTTCTGTAGCCTTACTCTGCCACCTTTTATATTTACCTTCTCTACTTCTTTTATGTAAAGACTCACTCTTGGAAGCTATTCCAGACCAATAACCATATGCTCGGATCAGTACAAACAAGAAAAATCGATACTCTACCCAAGGTAGGCTAGGCTTCAATTTCTAAATTAAAAAATAACTAGGTTAAATTCGTGTGATTATTAGGATTTAGTTAGTATTTATTTTAGTAATAGTTTGTCAAGAAATACCCTTAAAATAAGTAAAACCCGATTTAAATAATGATAAGTATATAGATATGAATGTTAATTATGTAAGAAGCAGCGGCATATTTACTATAGTGGTGTAGACAGCACTCTTCATGCATCTCTGTTCTTAGACACTGCAGGAGTTACATTTTAGAATATATATATATATATATATATATATATATATATATATATACTTGGACACAAGTATTATATAGATTCCAGCACCCCTGCAAGCTCTGCCTCACTTGTCCACGTAAACATTGTATAGCCAGTCTTAGACTTAATTACCTCAGCTCTTGAATTACCATGCTGATATATATATATATATATATATATATATATATATATATATATCTCGGCTTACTAGCAAGAAATCACATGCTAATCTCCTGAACTTTAGCCCTGCTCTCGGACTTGCCGAGTCCCCTTTAATATACTTCCACTCATGCATACAAGGGAACTGCTATCCACCAAGCACACTCAACAAGAACCAGCCCATTTCTGCATAAAATACATGTACCCCGGCATCTAGGACACTCCGCAAGCAAGTTCGGCCTGGCATTAACCATACCTCATGCACATCCAGTTCAGCCGCCATGAAAATCGAGACCCAACCCGGCTAGGCCATACTATCTTCAACTCTATTAATGGCCGGACTCCACGCCGACCTCGACCCACACTATGCTCGGCCACCCAAGCAAAACGAACTCGGCCACCTGTGTAACCCAAAACCGGGCATCATGGGACAGCCATACCCATACCTGCCAACATCTCGGCACCTCCTTACTATGGCTTTCATTTACCCCGGCCCAAGAGATTCCGGCATTCATGAACTCTCGGCCAAACTCACGAAGAATGCACACCCTTATTACGGCACCAATCTCAGCATCTGGTATAAATATTCCGTCCAGATTACTTAGCCCAACTATATGCACAACACTCATCTCGGCACCAGAGGTATTTTCATCACAAGCCGGCACTCCATCCTGGTTGCATTCACCTCCCTCTATATTTATATATTCATTCCCATTTTCCTATATTTATATCTCTACGTAAATATATATATATTCATTTCACATTTCTATATATTTACGTAATTATATATGTACATTTACATCTTTATATATTTATATATATCTACGTAAATATATATATATATATATATTCATTCACATTTCTATATAATTATATCTATGTAACTATATATATATATATATATATATATATATATATATAAACTCTAAATACATCACATTTAATCTACTAAGTGGATTATCCATATTATAATTATTACAAGGACAGACGATGTTGGTATACTTCTATGATAATTATACATGATGACATTAATTCTAATTATTTCCCCTGACCGGTCCTTGTTACATATCTTAGACTACACTTGGCAACTCCCAAATAATGAATAGATGTATTTAGCGGGAATAATGTATGAAGGGTTATCCATATTGTTGTTATATAGATAGCAATATTTTATACTTAGAGATTTGAGGAATAAATAAGAAGGATCAGTGGTTTAAGTTTTGAGGCTGAACATATAATTTTATGAGAATGACCCAAGTTTCAAATATTGGAGACTAGGCCTATGATAACACAAGAGATCAGGTGCTAATACATGGAAGATTCATGCATGATTAGCGTAAGACAGCCGCAACATTTCTACATAATATACATATGTAGAGGCCATGTGCACCTGTGACCATTGCATTTCATGCCATGCATTCATATTTTCATATATTCATTCACAATTATTGATTAGTCATGGATGATAGATTAAATTTTGCCTTACTTACTAACCTTCTAACGTTTTTGGTGGTTTAGATTTGCCTACTGAGAAATAATTTATTTCTCACTAGGTTTTATTTAATGTTTTAGATGGCTGCAATCATAATTTTTCTTGACGCACTGGATATTGCATGGTATGTGGATGAAGTCAGGAACTGTTATGTAGTAACTGTGCAACATGTTCTGCGTGCTCATATTTATTTCGGCGCAATTTTCCGATCTCGGTGTTTAGTGCAGAGTTTGACCCAGTCGATCCGTTCTCTCAGTTTGCTCCTATGTATCCAAACTCAGTCACTGATCTTATAATCGCACTCAGCGACGGAGACAGTACTGAAGACTATGTTTGAGTATTAGGATTATGAACGTTGTACATAAATAAATATATTTTGAAGTACTATGAATTATGACATGTAAAATATAGTCAGTATGAATATGGCAATGAAAAATAGACGAGACATGTAGTATGGTATATGTATATATATACCTAAATTCCTTTTGTTGTTAATTTCTTTTGTTTATGCCGAAATGCCATTTTATTTTTTTTAAGACAAAAGAATAAAATAAAAATATAACATAACATAAATTATTAAATAATTAAGTGATTAACTAAATAAAATTTAGGACGTTACACAAGACATTCATTGGTCAAGTGTTCTTTCTTCTGGGTATATAAACATGAACAAAATGGCAAGAAATGAATATACTTGGTCTGCTGATCAGCGTCTATTGTTCTCTTTTTCGTCTAGTGTTCTTTTGTGCCATAGTGGATTCCTTGTTTAAAAAAAACGAAGCTGTTTTGCTATAAAAAAAAAGGATAGATTTTAATGTTCGCACCTGCGGTCATTGGCACCCCCTGGGTTCGCCTCTGCGAACAAATAATTATTTTAAAAGTTAGTATATGTATTTAATTAAGGAGGAAATTAAAAAGTAAAGAGATACAAAATGCATTTTTTTTTATTTGACTAAAATTTAAGACGAAATCAAATATTTTTTGTTTTTTTACCTTTTATTGTATTTTCTTTTATTTTGTATATTTCAACCTGATTAATATAATGAATGAACTATATTTTATACTCAGTTTTGCATGTTGTATATATAGTATATTCTAACATGATAGATGACAACAATCATATTCATTGAGAATATAATAGGTAAATTATATTTTATGTTCATTTTTGTAGGTTGTATATTTTTAACTTACAAGGGTCATGTTTAATAATACTCAATCATTAAACAACGATATGAAAATTAAAAAAGAGTAAGTAAGAAAATGGTTATAATACTTTTATTTTTCATGTTCTCTAATACTCAATTGTTATAATGTCTATGCAAATAATTTCATCCAACACAGCTTAATTAAAAATTGAAAAGTACTTTCAAGGACCAAAATAATAATATGTATAGTTAAGTTTAGAGACCAAAATGTCAATAAGCGATTAAATCCAGGGACTAAAATGACAACAAATTATTATGTCAACGATCAAATTGAAAAGTCAGTTTTGTTGACACGTGATAACCATGTAAATGAAACATGACAACCATGTGAATAACATGGGACAAACTTAAGCGGTCACATCATCATCTTAAATGTCACATAAGCACAACTGTTTGAGTTAATGGAGAAAATTAACGTTAGGACTAATTTGTTGCATTTTTTACATATTCAAGATAAAATTTAAAATTTTCATCTTCCAAGGACCTAATTATCAAAGCCTAACAAATTCAAGAACAAAAATAAGTATTTATCCTTCCAAAATTAACACTTCCTCCATGCTTATTATAAGATGTAATCAACAAAAAAAAATTATTATAAGAATTTCTTTTATCTCTTGTGTACATTTATTATTTTTTACTAAAATATCTTTATTTATTTTAATGTATAATTAAATGCTACATTACATTGTTATTTTCTCATTTACCAAAAAAAATTATTTTCTCTCTCCTATAAGATTGAAAAAGATTAATAGATTCTAATTAATTTTAAAGACAAATTTAGAAAAATATTACTCCCTCTAAACTCATATATAAACAAAAAAGTTGCTTTTGAATCTTGGACTCAAATACAAGGAAATATACTTCACCCTATTTAATTATATGAGTTCTATAACACCTGTTATTTAATTCTAACTTTATTTTCAAGAATTCTATTTTATTCATGATATCAAATTCTAATGAAAAATATTTTAGGAATAATGTTTATTTTTTACTTGAGATTAATAAAATTAAATTGTTTCAACTAAATTTCTTAATGTGTGTGAAAATAGTTATTTTTGTTTTTATATGAATTCAGGAGAAATAAAGTTACAAATTTAATATAAATATTTTAAATTATTTAATTTTCTCAAAAAGCATAATTTAATAAACTATATCTTATGAATAGAAACGAAGAAAATATTAGTGTCACTTTCATTTCAAGATTATTGAAGTTTATTGTTAATTAACACATATTATAAAAACTATTTTTATTTAATATAAGATGTCAATGTAGTTTATATTTTTGTTAAAGTAATCTTTAAGTAAGTTGTATGTGTATAATTGTTTTAAATCATTTTAGTAATAGTCATTAAATAGAGATATATGTAGAAAAATAATTAACGAAATTTAAAATTTATAGAATAACAATAATTTTGGAATAAAAAATTAAAAAAAAACTATTTTAGAATAAAAGAATAAAAAAGATGATAAGAGAATCAAGATTAATTAAATAATGCTAAACTTGCTCAAAGGAAAACCAACTATCACAGCAGAAAGATGTTGTCAAGTTGTACCAAATGGCTGATAAATGCCTCACAATGATTCAAAAGGTGATCAAAGAATAGATAATTGTGTAAATATTCAACGTATAGTGCCATTAATGTCAAGCATTTTTATCGCTTGTAAAGATGTAATGTTTGACTTGCCTGATAAAAGTGCCAAAAAAATCCATACTCATAGTTTGCCACAGTGCACAAAAAAGAAACTGAAATTCTTCTAGACCTTCGGACTTCTGCTAAGCTAGTTCTCCAGTGTTGATGCTTCCACAGAATTCCATGGTACTCTTCGTGATACACAAATTTCAATTGTGTCAACTCCACCATTGAAATTTGTGAAATGGACATTAAAGTATTTGATGTAGCCCAAACAATCACACCCCTGTAGCAAAAGTTGACTTTAGACTAATTGAAACTTAATCAGAAAGAGGAACTTGGTAAATAAAACACATTCAAAAGGATAATATAGGTTTCTCAAACCTTCTTGAGAGAATGTGCATTTTTTCCCAAGCCACTTTCCCCCGCATCAAAGGCATTCTTTCTGTAATGGGGTTCATTTGGATCTCCATATGGCACAACCATCTCCACAAAACTCAGTCTATGTGGTACAGGCCTTCGCCCTTGACTACCATCAACATATGCAACCGAATATATAACCAAACCTTCTCAAGGTGTGAATCCAATATGAAAGTTCCACTATTAATGAGCAAAGAACAAGTGACAGAGTTACAGAACTAGTTGGACATTCAGAAATTAATTTGATTAGAATGCATATAGATTTTTTACACTATCATCAAGCTACATATTGTTTGTATATTAAATTTATTAACTTTTATGATAACTAGTTCAAAAATCTTGTTAAGAATAATTTTTTATTAGTTGACAATGTAAAAACCTTTACACTAACAATGCATAAAATTAAACTCTTAAAAAAGATAAGTAACTAAGCAATATGTATACTATCTTGACTTTTATGAATATAATTCAATAAAGAGGCAATTCAACATCAACCTTTTGCCATGCAACATAAGATCCGTCGACACGAAAGCTTGGACCTTCAAGCTGAATAATTTGCAAGGGTTTTATATCACTTCTATCAGATCCACCTCTTGTTTCACCATGTGTATAGGTCCTCAAGGGATCAACTGGAGGCAGAGGAACAAATTTACCGTCTTCACATTCAATCACCACCATGTTTTGCATATCAACAAGCACATAGATGCCCTCAATGGGGCGTGCATAGCCATTTTCCATAGGGCTGTCACTTTCGGCTCGGCAAAATATAAGTGGCTTAGTAAGTCTACGATTGGGACCATCAGCTTCACTGTAATAACAAACACACCTGAAGCAGAATTATGAAGAACAAAGTTTAAATAGAGAAAAGAAATAGCAACTTATCCAAACAAAGATCTATAAACAATGGACACAACTAAAATTACCAGGCATCAACCATTACAAGGTCCATATCTTCAATGCCCCTTTTCTTCATATCCTCTCTAAATGGAGGAAAATCTTTAACAACAGCTTCACATTCTGCATATTCCATAGCATCCTGAAGATGGATAGCATAGAACATTACTGAATTGAAAATAGCAACTTATGGCATAAAAAACAATAGGCTTAAATATGTTTGATCCATGATAAATGACCGATTTTTGTTTTGGGTTTCTGAATTGGTTTAAATACTGAAACTAGTGCACACTACACAATGGTAAAAAATGGAGTCAGAACTCAGAAACCATGAGGACAGAAGAACATACAATTGGAGGCTGAACATCTGGAACAACATGTGATGAAATGACTTTTCCACGGTGATGACCTCCTCGAGTTACAGCATGTTCTTGTGATAATTCAACAATCCATATACTAGTCTCATTTGTCTTCTTATTGTAAACAAGTCTAGCGAGTCTTGGAGGGAGTTTACTTGGAATTACTGCACCTCCTTTAATTCTAGGAAGTAATGATGTTTGGAAAGTTGGGAAGAAATAAGCATCTGCCAGTGCAACAACATGTTTATCTGGTTCTAACAAAACTACTTCAATAAAGCGGATACTGTCTCTGAGCTATAAGATATAAAGACAATTGAGGGGAAAAGGGATCATTAGGGACAACTGCTTCAAAATACATAGGCTCAATTTTAATTATCTTTATAAAAATACAAATATACAAATATATCTTTTAATCAAACATTTCATAGCATAGTTAACCTCAGGAGTGGCTCCAGCTGCCCTCACGGTTGCCACAGCCAGAGATTTCAGCTGCAGATAAAGGGTGGCTTGATTGGGTCGTAGCCATTGTTCTGATTCTTGTTCAACGTTGCAACAAATGAAGTATGAAAAAACATGCACATAAGCAAGCTGAACACGATTCAGGAACTTGAGATATACTCTAAAAGGAATATATCAGTGGTTTAACTGTCAAAACACGTTCACAGTTCACATCAGTTGCTTGTGAAGTTCTGATACAAAATTCAATTTGCTATCCTCAGGTAAATAAGCATCTATATAAGCAATTTCCAGAAGCAATTAACAACAGGCAACATTTTCTTCTTTTATAAAAGCTGGGCATATAGCACAGATCAAAAAGAGAAGGATAAAATTTGTGACTTCGATTGTCTTTCTAGTAGTAGTGTAATGGAAACAAAGAGATTAGCAATCAGTAAAATTCAATGAAAAATATTTCAAAAGTATCGATAGACAAATTGCAAAATAAACGCTGCAATGGATGATTATTGGAAGGTGGTTGCATCAAATCATTCAGTCTTCTATCCAACTATCCAATAACACAAATTTCAAAATTTCCCCCAACATGAATAACACTTGAGAAACAAATCAACGGTATTGTGTCCAATTTTTCTATAAAGCAAAATGTTTTTCACTCTGGATTTATATATAATAAAAAATTACTAATTTTACATTGATTAAAAAAACTAGTTGACATCATTTAATTTTATTAATCTCTAATAAAAAGTAAGGTTATTTTTAAAAATGTTCTTCATTGCAACTTAATATCATGAACACAAAAGAATAATTGAAAATAAAACTAATTAAATAAAGGATATTTTAAGAATAATAATATTAAATATAACAAAAATTGTTAGATTTATTTATATCTAAGTCCAACATACAAAATCACTTTAATTTTTTACTTATATACAAGTACATAGAATAAATATGTGACTAAATAGTACATACACATCATATAAGAAAATCCGGGACCAATACAATAAAAAAAACCTATGAGTTAGAGTAGAGCAGTTGACGTTGGATTTTTTCCAATTGATTGGAAGAAGAAAGAATAGGTGTAAAAAAAGTGACTTATGGTGGTTCAAAATATAAGCAAATCTTAAGATTTAGTTCTATTTAATAAAATTATTTTCAAAATATCTATTATTATTTAATTCAAATTTTATTTTCAAATGATGTCTTTGATTAATTATCATGATATCAAGCGCGTGACTTTCAAAATGGAGAAGAAATTTTCTATTTAAAACAGGTTTTCTTAAAATTTAAGTCTTCCATTCAATTAACAGCAAGGGTTATTTAGAAAATATAGTTTATTTTTAAATAAAATTAATTAACATTCTTGATTAGCATGAATTATTTTTTTCTTATATCCCAAAGGAATACATACACAAATACCAAGTGCATAAAATACAACAAGAATTGAGAACTTATAAGACATAATTAAAAGCATCTCTAACGAGAGAGTTGCTTGTAGACTTCTTACATTCTAGAACTAATTCTTATATATGCAATTTTTCACCATTAAAGTAATTAATGTGACGGTTATAATATTATGAGAATCTCAATGACTCACATTCAATGACAATTTACTCACTAATATTTTATTTAGTTAAAATCCTTAGTAAATAATGACATAGATAATCTGATATCACTTATAATACCCTAATTACTTTCAAAAATAACAATTTCTCACATATTAACACAAGACTTTTAAATATAATAATTAATTAGGTGTAAGAAAACTTTTCAAAAGATTATTCGTTCATAATTGTTCCAAGTATTTTAAGGATGGGTATGAATTATTAAAAAAGTGAATGTATCATGTTGCTATAAATAATATTAATTATTTTTTTAATTCATTATCAATTTATAATCTCATCTCTGTATAGTTTCTATATTCATTTGATTTGATTCAGGTGTGTATTAGATTCATTGAACATGCTACAATAGTATTTATATAAATATAATTGCTTACATATAATTGTAAGATCGACTTTATGTTGTTAAATATTGCACTATTAGAGACAAAAACTTTTTCAAAGTTCTTAAATTTAGCATGACATTATATGTCCCACACTAAAAATAAGTTAAGCTACTCCATAGAAGTATGTATAAGAATCTGGCTTATATATTAGAAAGAATTGAAAGCATAGAAGTTAAGATAAGAAGATGGTATACCATTAGGAGGAAGGGCATGAGTGGAAGGTTCAGAGATGGGCATGGTTGGAGGCAGCGAGAACTGAAGGAGGCCGGAGGCGTCGCCTTTTGCGGAACTAAGGCCATCGCAGAGGGTTAGCTTAGCGAAGGTGTTGGTTCGAAAAGCAGAAGCTTGATTTGGAGGCATAAACATATATAGGAAGCAAAAATAGAAATGATGGCAACATGAGCTGAAACAGAAGCTGAAAACCACGTGCCTACTCTATACGCTCTATAATGTATCCCCTCTGATTTGTATAGAGGATAAGGGCAAAGAGGGAGGACTGATGAAGAGGTATGCATCATGCATGGCTGGACAGGCTGGTAGTAGTGGTGCATCGTAATCAATATTCATGGTGTAACTTTTGAGTTTTGAGGGTGATCGTATAAAGTTGATGGAAGAGCTAGCTAGGGCTTATCTTATCAGCGGGGTTCAATACGATAAGTAAATAATAATGGACATTTTTCAAACAATTAACTTTGGGAAGTGACAATAAATAATAATAGAGAAGGATTATATACTATAGCAAATAGTTTTTTCTGGGTAGACCAACATATAGTAGTTGAAAGTATAAAGGTGTTGTCATGTTAGTATTTTAAAATAAAGAGCATATACGTTTGTATTGACGTTTAGCTACTTTTAAACTCTGTTTTTAAAAATATCTCCTTTATAACTTATGCTTTAGACACGTGGAAATACTATAAGTTCTTATATTATTAGTTTAGTCCGTAAGTTTAGTTACTTATTGTCACTTGCAGTCTCTCAAATTATTTTAATGTCATCACTTAAATAATGTAGTTATTTGAATTTTGGACTAAAATGAACGACGGATTACATTCTATTAAACTTTTATTTTTAACACTTTTTGGAACTAAAATGATAATACATTACAACGTTACGCTTTTATGACCAATTTAAATATTTACCCTTTAATATTCATTAATAAAAAGGGAAAGCAAATTGGTGAATTTTGTCTACTTTAGTTTCATTTTGGTGTGAAAATTTGTTTCAAGATTAGTTTCTTTTGATACTTGCGTTAAAAATAATTTATAATTATTTAAAAATAATTATATCTTAATATACAGTAAAGTTTAATGGTAAAAAGTGTTATTTTTTAATATGGTATATAATACGTTTACGACATATCTCTTAAAGATATTTTATTACTCATCTCCTTTTAAAAAAAATATAAAGCTTGAGAAACAAGTTGATAAAATATTAAATTGCTATTGTAGTTACTTAAAAAATTAATATTTTTAACTTACATTAAGAAGAACTAATTGAGAAAAAATGGTCAAGAAGAGATATTTATAAAATAAAATAACCAGGAAATGCCGTACATAATTTGTTCTTATTTTTATTTTAAAAATGCCAAAAATGTATTAATCCAACATGACGCGATCGTGAAAGAAATGTCGCCTTTTGTCGACGGAACAATCCAACAGAAAGCTACACTTGATTACCATTCATTTCACTAACAGCATAACGTCTCTCATTTGATAATTATAAATATTTTTTATATCCTCACTTTTTATAGAATATTCTATACTCTTATCACTTTAGAATTCAATGAGAATCTTCTTTTATATTTTTAACTAATCATGAACAATGGTATATAATAAGATTGTTAAATGCTATAATAATTATTTTAAAAGTTATATACAAAATAAATTTTAATTAGTTAGCATAGTAATCTTTTTACATCATAGCATATTAAAACTAGAGTTTAATAGAAATATATTATCGGTATAAAAATTTTATATTCTTAATCAATCATAAAACATTATGTATATCTTTTAAGATAATAATAATAATTATTATTATTATTATTATGTATGAATGTAATTATTTTATATAATTTAATTTCTACTACTAAATATATTATATGCAATCAAAATTATATTTAAAAATAATGTAACTTCGTTTATTTCTAAATTAAATTAATAGCATTAACTATTATTATAAAAATATATCAAACTTAACTAGTATTGCCTTTTGTTTTTGCTACTCGATATCTCTAAAAGAAACCACTAACTTCTAAGATTAATCAAAGATCCTCCTAATCTAGTTGGGGATGGAATCTGAGTATCTGACATATATCTATAGTTCATAAATCAAAGGAAGGGACACTCAAAAAAAGGGGGGGGGGGGGGGGGGGGGGAAGAAAAAAAAAAAAAAAAAAAAAAAAAGGAAGGAATATCCTACTCAAAGATAGTTTTTATATTGACTTAAAAATTACCTTGTTTATATCAATAATGAATGATCAAATATGAAGCCCTTTGCATTAGTTGTGTTTCCACTAAAGGAACTTTAGTTTAGTATGCAACTGGACAGGTTGTTAATTTCTGCAATATAATTAACTTCAAATTGCCTTTTTGTTTATCCCAAATGCCAAGGAAATGTGTATCTTCCTATTGGAGAGGGACCGCCATAAATATAAATGTGCATAGCCTCCTGTCACCGACTTTATAGTTATAGGTTTACATTTGCATGGCCTCCCTTTGTTTATATATGCACTTTTTACCTCAACATCAAATCCATTCCCATTTACAGAGAACCTTTTCACTAAATTGGGCAGTGTCAAATACAAATCTAGAAATAAAAAGAAAAGCATTTTAAAGAATTGAATTGGAATAGTAGACAAGCAGAAGGATTATGTATACTACCTTAATTAACTTTATTGATACGAGCAAATAAAACACAAACAGAAGAACAAAAAATTTAAATAACTCGTATACCGTATTCTCATTTATGAAAAGGGAAATGTTGGATACATAGATGCCGTGACGGATCCAAAAAAAATTAGTTATGGAGGTAATATTCATATAAATAAATTAGTGGGAGCAGTATTCATATTATAACATATTTTTAACTAAAATTTTAAATTATAGAGATAAATTATAAGTATACATATATGTTATATTGAAAAAAAAAATAGATCATCTCCAATCCAGCATCTCATTTTTTTATATACATTTTAAATGGATCGTGTCATTATGTATCACTTTTTTTTTTTTTTAATTTAAGTAGTTTTTCTCTTCAACCCTACAATTTTAAATTTTTTACTAAATAGGTGACATTAAAAAAATAGTTGGCATATGAAACTTAATAGAGACACAGGCCAAAACAATATTTTTCTTAAATAATAAAAAACAAAGACTTAATCTAACTCAGACTTTTTAACCAATATTTTCAATCAACAAGATGTTTGGCTGAATGGTAAATTGGTAATAGACTTGATTTCCTTAATAAAGATCTTAAATTTGAGTATTATGAATGGAAAAAATTAATTTAAAAAAATCATTAAGAATGATCAAACAAATTTTTTAACAAAAATTAATCATAAATAAAAATTGTAGATACTTGATATATGATGATAATCTGAATAAGTACAAGACAAGCATTATATAGCATTATTAGCGATTGAGTTGTACTCAACCTACTTTGCATTTAAAATTTTTATGGTTCCACAATTCGATTATGCAATTTGTTTTTTTTGTTTTTTTTAGTTTTTCATTTCACGGCAAATCTCGGTCAATCTAAATCAAGTCATACATTCATTTTCAAAAAAAAAAAAAGATTAAATGACACTCTCATCCTTTTAAAGGCAAATATTACAATGTCTTTCCTTTTAATAAATATACAATTTAGTTCGTTTAACTTAATATTATTAATCTAAAAAAACCTTAACACTGTTAAAATAAATCATTCTCACCTCTTCCAAAAGATACATGTATTAGCATGTTTATCCCTCTTATGTTTACATATAAAATAAATTATACAGAGGTGTTTGTTTCATAGAATTTTCTTACATTCTCAGTATTTTAGAAAAATATTTGGTTACATTTTAATATTCCTGGGAATAATTTTTAAAATTTAAATTTAAATAAAAAAATTTCATATGTATTAGAAAATAAATTTTCACATTTTCATGAATGTAAGAAAACATAATAAAAAATTAAATTATAACATTCCCAGAAATCAATATGAAAGTGAAAAGTATTTGAGAGAAAAACCGTGTAACGCTTACATCTTTGAGGGGATATTAAAGTAAAAACATTTTTGAAAATATTTTTATTGGAAATTTTATCGTTTTTAAGATTAAAAAAAATAAAACAAAGTTAAAGTACATTTTGGGTCCCTTATTTTTTTAATTAAATTTTTTTTGTTCCTTTATCCGTTAAAAAGATTTATTTTGATCATTAATTTCTCAAATTTTAAATCCTTGTTGCTCTTTCGAAACAATGATTTTTTAAAATCTTGCAAGAGTTATTAAATGCATGAAAAGTGAAGAATATGTTATCTAACATATCATCGTTGATAACTATTTCTCTACACAATTTTAATGAAAATTCATATATACTCTGTTAATTACAGTCTCTCAATACATATCAGATATTTTATTTATGAGTTAATTAAGTTTTTAGTCCCTCTAATTTTTCAGATCTCAAATTTTAGTCCTTCAATTTTTTTTTAAAAAATTTAGTCCTCTATTAATTTTTCATCAACATTTTTAGTCCCTTAATTTTTTTTAGTCCCTCATTCATTTTTATTGTTCAAGATTTATCATTGTTTTGTCCATTGTCAGTCTCTCATTTTTATATATTTTGACTAATTTTGAGCAATAAAAAAAAAAATGAACGACTAAAAATAGACAAAAAAAATTTGAGACTAAAAATGCCAGCAAAAAATTAATGAAGACTGTAAACTTAACCAAAAATGCTAGCATAAATTTTGAGGGACTAAAAATTAAAATTAATTAAGAGACTATATAAACTTAATTAACCCTTTTTCTACAACTCAAATAAAAAAGTCATTTTATAGTTCATTTATTGTTAAATTTTGACCCTAACCCATTTCACAATAGTTGAAATTTTTTAAACTATTTTCAACATAAGTCCAACCCAGCCCATAAAAATTTTGGACAACTTTTTTTATATCAATGTTAGTTATTATATTTTTTAGTTTTTGTTAGTAGAGAACTTCAAATCCATGACCTCTTCTTTCTCTTTTCACCAAGTCAACATTGTCTCTTCCATCTCTAGACAGATTAACATACTGAAATTCTTTACACAATTTCAAAATAGGTCCATCCCAACCCAACCTAACATATTTTTTGACATATTAAGTACAGGTTAAGGTAGATTGGTCATTTTGACATTCCTTAAATATATGCAATAAACAATCTTAATTAACAAGATGAATCAATGTTAGTTATTATATATAACATTAAATTTTTTAATGTATTTAATACACATAAATTTACATAATAAATTTTATAATAATTAATTTTTATCTAATAATTTTTTTTTACAAATTCGTATGAACCTTTTCGAATAGGTATTTCACTGTTTATGCTGCTTGTATTAAAAATTTGTCTAGTGTAAAATGCATTACCCTTTCTTTTAATGGTGAGAGAACTGGGAGCTAGGAGCCCAAAAAAGCAGAACCATCAGGACAACCCATGAAAGAAAAAAATATCCCACAATGAAAAAGTAGTGCAAGATAAACTATGGAAGCAATAGTCGAGAGAACTTGAAAACACTTAGACTTATTTATGTAAACTCCTTTAAAAATAATTCTAATATGTAAACTCCTTTAAAAATAATTCTAAAGAAAGAAAATAAAAAGAAAAAATGAGATAAATTTTTATACACAAAAATAAACTTTCCATTAACTAATTTTTAGTAGCTCACCAATATAATTTATCTAAAAGATAAAATAACATTTATAAATGAGCTAATGAAAAACTCATTTTAACCTATCAAAATACTCATTTTATTTTTTTCTTACTTTCTTCTTTTAAAAAAACTTAAATCCAAATAGACCCTTAATACCAAAAGGACACAGTAGCCTTGTTAGGCGACGCTATCTGTAACTGAGTCTGCTTTCTCTATAAAATATGCACCCATCAAACGCCTTCAATCTGAACATCTTGTATCTTGGACTAGATATCACTTTGAGAATGGTTTCCGGGGCTCTGCCACAAAAGGAACGCTGAGGATCAATTTCTTTTGTAGGCTACGAGGATTAGTTGTTATACATCTAAATGCACCACAGGGTTGGTTATCATGCACGAGGTTGAAAATGAGGTGCGGATCACCGAAAAGAAAGCTTCCTCCATAGGGAGAGAGAGAAACTACCCATCAATTCGCTGAATCAGATGTAGCACTTGGATACGGGAAGTTTTCCCACGATCCTATTATGGATATCATAGGAAATGAATTACCTTGGCATGAATGTGAATCGTCTGATCAATCAGACGATTGGTATTTTAAAGGTGTTTTCTAAATTAAATTTACTAAACTAATTAATGAAAACATTGAATCTTCTTCAGATGGTTCTAATCATCTGACTCTATGAATGTGGAGTTTCACTACATCCGCCAATACTAGTTAAAAAGTTGCACCCGAGAATTTCACATGACACCCATGGATGCTCCCAAAGAAAGCTTCTGAACAATGGAGATTGCATAATAAAATTGCAACAATCGATTCCGTGCCCACTATTACAAGAGGTGCAAGTAACTAGTTTTAACAACCACAATCTGATTGAAATTAGCATTTCACTGAACAAGAGATGCTTAAATATGAAAGAAATTAAGTAGGATTACACATGAAATTAGACCGGAAGGGTATGCTCAGATTGAGAGAAAGGTTTAAAATGAAACAATAGTCAAAATAAACCTGGTTTGAGTACATTTCATTGAATTCCATCCAATACCCGTGCTTTTCTTCCCCTCTAGTATGACGTATTGTAAATCTTATTATTTCAATTCCACAGGAAAGGTTCACAAAACAATGAAACAGGCAAATTTATTCCATTTCATTTCACCCCATTTTGTTTTATCCCAATAGTCGCAAGCAATCACAGAAAAAACTCACTCTTGGGTTACTAAAAAAAGCCGTAAAAAATGAATATAAAATCTAACCATGCGCTGAAGCATTGCCAGTTTTTAATTATATCCAACATTAACCTTAGTCGCCTCGTTCCAAATCAGTATTATAAATACCAATTTGTGCATGTAAAACTCCCATCACATACCATAACACGCAACAAAAAACGATATAATCAAGAACATTTGCGAATATAGAAAAAAAACATTTAAACTAATCCAGTTCAGACAGATTCAAACAAGAACCAAAACCAAAAATAACAACAGATCTCAAAATCCTTTTAAATAAAAATACCCTAAAAAATCAAGCGGTGAGAACGACGGCTCCACCGGCCTCCTTGATCTTCTTCTCGGCGATCTTGGAAACAAGCTTGGCCTTCACGACCAGAGGCTGGTTCTGAGGCAAAACCCCTTTACCCAAAACCTTAAAGTAACCCAACTGGGTGACGTCGAGCACGGGCGCCTTGTCGGCGGTGGCCTTGTCCTTGGCCTCCTGGGGGAGGAGTGACCACAGCTTATCGATGTTGACGATGGGGCAGTAGAATTTGTTGCGGAGTTTGTGAAAGTAGCGCATACCCACCTTTCCGAAGAAACCGGGATGGTACTTGTCGAAGAGGATGCGGTGGTGGTGCATGCCACCGGCGTTACCCCGACCACCGGGATGCTTGCGGTGCTTCCCGATACGGCCGTGACCGGCGCTGACGTGGCCTCTCTTCTTCCTGTTCTTCTTGAACCTGGTCGTCATTTTCTCTTCTCCGCTCCTGTCTCTCTCCCACACTATATGTTTCTCTCACAGAGTGGCCGCACAAATGAATTAGGGTTTTGGGACTTATAAGGCTGTCCGCTGCTCCTGATTTTACTTATTTGCCCCCGTCTCTCGCACAGTCACACGTATGTTCATGTAGGTGTTTTTTTTATTAATTAATAAGTATATTCTTGACAGCATTTGATAGAAAAATAAAATTTAAACATATATATTTCCAAAAATTATATTTATCACAGTCCATTTCACATGATAAATGTCTATTTTATATAATTAAAATTTACTATAATAAATGAATATCTTTAAATATAAATTATATTATAATTTAAATTTGTAATTAATAAATATTTTATTATTAATGTTATATTTTATATTTGTGATAAATAATTTACATTATGATATATTATCAAATTTAATTATTGATGTTTTAAAAAATATTAAAATATATGTTAGAACTAAATATATTAAAATGATAGATTGAATGATTAAGAATAGTTACACATTTTAAATAATTATTTTAAAATTACTTTTAGAATATCTTAATCCTTCTTCAAATATCAATATATCACAATATATATTAATCTAAAATATAATTTATATCTTCAAAAATATTAATTTATTACTAATTTTAAATATAATATAATTTAAATATTTAGAAGTATTTCATTCCTATAAATTTTAGTTGTATAAAAAAATTATTATGTATAATGCACGTGCTAAAATATTAATTTCTTAACAAGTGTCTTGAAAATACGTCTTGACACAATTCTAAGAACAAAACTAAAATTTTTAAAGTAAATAGGGTGGACTAATGTGAGTTAAATTTAGTAAAAGACATTGGTGTTGGTATTGAGCAATCACACAACAATCGAGATATGGAGAAAGAGAGAAAGGGAAAGAAGAAAACAACACACAAAGTTTATCCTTATTTATCCAATGTGGGTTACATCTAGTTATTCACTATATTTTCTTCTCTACAATTGCACTTAGATTATAAGAAAATACACAGGCTTAGAAAATCTAAGCACAATAATTATTTATGAGCTCAAGTCTAAACTACAAATAATAAAACATAAGACCAACAACTGTACTAGGCCTCAAAAAAAGTTTCGGAGGTGTTGTCCCCTACTCCCCATCGAGGTGACTCCCCCGAGCCCTCGCCCGCTCATTGGGAAGCGAGACTCTCGTGTATATCTTCTGAAGACATGATGAGTCATACCCAACAATTGATTCTGTAAAATGTAATGAGTCCAGTCTCAATTACTATGGAACGTCATTATTTTAATTTGTGATATATTTGTTTTGAGAGAAATTTTTAGCATTTTTGCTTTTGTTAAGTAAGTGTAATTTCTTTGATCTTTTAGGATGTATGATCCCTAAAAGGTAATTAGAGTAATCTTGTAAGATTCATCTTAGAATGAATAGTCAATGATGAATGAGAAATTTTCTTAAACACAACTTAGGTACAAGATGTATTTCACAATTGACATGACTAAAACAATATGAATCTTTAGTGCACTCTTTATTCATACACTTCTGCTTTATTTTACTGTGATTGTTTGCCATTGGTTTTCTTTCTTCTTTTTTTCTGTCAATTGAATTTAGGATTTTCTATATGAATCTTTAGTGCACTCTTTATTCACACACTTCTGCTTTATTTTATTGTGATTGTTTGATATTGGATTTCTTTCTTCTTTTTTTCTGTCAACTGAATTTATGATTTTCTCTTTGTCTTTTCATAATCATATATTTTATTGTGCAAGAAAAAATATTTTGTGAAAACACTTTTTGACAACCTCAATTCACCCCTTTTAAGTTTAACTAACCATTTGGATAATATTAAAATAGTAAAAAAGATTCATGAGAAAGTAGACTTGAAAAATGTTATATTCTCATATTTTTAATACAAGTTTTTTTAAAAAAATATAATATATTCCATGATATGCGTGAGCGTGAGCGCTGAGATTTTTGTGTGTAAATAAGTCTATATTCTAAAGAATAAAAAAAATGTTTGTGTTTCCCTTACTTCTTATTCCTTTGATACACACATAGTTATGTTTATTTCCATGAGAATAATAACTACATATTCCTACTCTGCTTTTTCACATTTTTTCTTTTACTTTTTACTTTTTTATCTTTAAATAAAATTTAATTATTTTTTTAAATCATTAAACACTAACCAAATATGGTCATAAATATATTCTTAGAAATAGTAGTATTCCTTTTTTTTTAGAAGAGAAACAATAGTATTCCTCAAAATTGATTCTTTAACCTAGAACATTATACCTTACAACAAACGCTCCCTGAATATTTACTCAAAACCTATCTCTCATCTTTTAAAATTCCAAATTAATAGTAAGGGTTCAAAATTATAACTACCAATCGCAGAAAACACTGTCTTAAAGAAGCTTGTTTTCATTAAAATGGGTTAAAGTATTACATATGTTCATCCCTCGTAAATGTGCTGTAATTCTTCAAGTTAAAGGAAATAACGATATAATTTGAACATCTCTAAGAAGAATAAAATATAATTCAGCCTTAAAAAATTTAGGCAGAACAAAACACTGAAGATTAAGTTAGTTTCAATTTGAATTTTTATATATATTAAAAAACTACACAATCGACTTAAATTGGATTGTTCAAGTTGGAAAAAAAAATCACTACACACCACGCCCAGCTTATATATCAAATGAAACTCAAGTCACTGGTCAATCCTGTAACCTTGACAATTTGAATTTAAACCTTAGTCAATAATTAAGAAATTAAATTGTTCAAGTATAGATGGTAGGATTGGGCAAATAAGAACTTATAGTTGACTAGTTCCTTGGACACTTACATTGTTTGGTTACTTGGAAAATAGAGGCAAGAAAATTTTACTCGAGTCTAGGTCTATTTCTTCGTTCTTACGAGAAGAAAACTAAAGATGCAAAGCAAAAAAAGAGAGAGAGAGACTAATCAAAAGTTACTGCTGCAGACAAACAAAATTTAACAAGTGTCTTTTTACTTTAAAATGTTTTATTTCATCTTATTTTTATGTGTAATCAAACAAAAGAACGAAAAGTTAATATTTGCTTCTTTCTCGCAGAGAAAATGCTACTGCAATTAGAGATAAAATATGTTCTTGATAAATTTTGCATGAACAAAGCAAGATCAACTACCCAACAAATAAAGTATGTTCTTGATAAAATATCATAGGGAAGATATTCTGAAACTTGTTCCGAGTATTCCCAATGATGGAGCTGACCCAAGTCCCATAAACAAGACCTTAATCACTCTCATACCAAAAGTGAAGAAGCCTAGTCATGCAAGTGAGTCCCGACCAATCAGTTTATGTACGGTGATGTTTAATCTAGTGATGAAGACCATTGCAGATCATTTAAAGGAGATCTTGCCCAACATTGTGAGCGAAAATCAAAGTCCCTTTCTTCCCAGTCGACAAATCAGTGGCAATGCTTTGCTAGCTTTCGAGTGCTTCAATTATATGAAGAAAAAGACAAAAGACAGGAAGGGCTTTATGGCGATTAAGCTTGATACGTCAAAAGCATACCATAGATTGGAGTGGAGCTACCTTGAAAATGTGCTTAATAGTATGAGTTTCCCTGCAAAATGGGTTCAGCTAATCCTAAGATGTGTCACTACTGTTTCTTTTGTTGTTCTTGTCAATGTATTTCCTCATTCTGATTTCAAAGCCTCTAAGGGCCTAAGGCAAAGGGACCCACATCATTCTTTGTGCAGAAGTATTCTCTGCTTTTCTGAAAAGATCTTTGGAACAACAATCCTTGCATGGAATCAAAATCTGTCAAAAGGCTCCTATACTCCAACATCTCTTTTTTGTTAGCGACAACATTATTTTTGCACGGGCAACGACTGAAGAAGTAGGATTTCAGTTAAGACTTCTCAAGACCTATGAAATGACTTCTGGACAACGTATCAATTTGGACAAGTCTGAACTTTCTGTGAGCCAAAACGTTCCCACCACCAGATTGAATGACCTTGAAAGGGTTGTAGAAGTGAAGGCTGTTGAAAGTCATCCAACATATTTGGGACTTCCGACTATCATTGGTAGATCGAAGAAACAAATATTTAACTTTTTCCATGATCTTGTTTGGAAAAAAATCAAAGGTTGGAAGGAAAGATAGTTATCCATGGCGGGAAGAAAAGTTCTGATAAAATCTATTGTCCAATCTATACCTTCCTATGTCTTGAGCTGTTTCTTGTTGCTGGTAACTACTTGCTCTCAAATTGATAGCATGACAAGCCGCTTCTTTTAGGGGGTGATGATAATTCACGGAAGATCCATTGGCTATCCTGGGACAGATTATCTCACTCAAAGAGAGAAGGGGGACTTGGTTTCAGTTTCAGGATCTCTAGAGCCTTCGATATGGCTTTGTTGTCTAAACAATGGTGGAGAATTCTTTGTTTGCAAAACTCGTTGTTGTCTGTCACTCTTGAAGTGAAGTATTATCCTAGGACTCATCCACTCTGTGCCAAGGTCGGAAGTAACTGCAGCTACATATGACGAAGTTTGACGGAGTGCAGATGGGTAATGGAAGAGGGAACTTTTTGGAGAATTGGAGATGGTCAAATAACTAGGATTTGGTAGGACAAATGGGTGCCCAACCTAAGAGATAATCGAATTCATTGTGTTGGCCCAGAAGACATGGAACCTGACGTGTATCTTTTCTGTTTACAAAACAGGAGTCAGAGTGGGATGTTCAAAAAATAAATGTTTTCCCCCTCTAAATTTGCAACTAGCATTCAGGCCATCCCTTTACCTAACAAGAACAGACCAGATATGATCACATGGAAGCACACCCAACATGGTAATTATACTGTGAGATTGGACTATCATTTGATTTTAGAGAAGAAATAATTGAACCAAGCAAAAACTAGTTTAACCATCAATGTTGATTGGAAAGAGTTATGGTCAGTCCCGGCCCCACCGAAATTTAAATTTTTTGTCTGGTGCTACTTGTAAGAAAATCAATCCCGTCAAAGAATCTCTGGAAGAAATCTATTTGCCAAGATGAGGTGTGTCCCTGCTGTGGAGAAGAATAGAAGAATCGCCTACAAATGCTCTTTTAAAAATTGTGCAACCATGTTAGAGCTATTTGGTTTCTTCGCCGCTCTCCATCCGCATTGATACATCCATTTCCACTTTCTCAAATTGGATCAATTTCTGGTTTAAGTCAAAGGAGCATGATGCTGTTGGTTTGATTTTCTGTATGCTCTGGGTGATTTGGAAGCGAAGAAACACATGGGTATTTGAAGGAAAAAGACTGAGCATTGAGCAAACTCTCAAAATGGCTGAATCTTTGCACTAACAGAATTTTGTTTTAAGTAATTCTCAGCCAATTCCAATACATATTACTTGGAAGCCTCCTCCAACATCTTGGATAAAAGGTAATTTTGATGCTTGTTTGAAGGACAAGAACAAAACTGGTTTCGGAGTGGTTTTCAGAGATGCCGAAGGCCATGTTTTAGGGGGTGCAACAGATTTGAGACAGGTTGGATATCACCCACATATTGCTGAAGTTTTATAATTTAAATGGGCTTTGAAGGTAGCTTCTCAGGTGTGCTTCCATATGATCATTTTGAAACTGATAAACTATAATTTATGATGCTTGGCGTCGTAAGGATGAGATAAGTCAACGAACCTACTTCCAGAGTTTAATTGAAGATTGTAGAGCTCAAAGATCCATTTCCTCTAACTGTAAGTTGAATTTTACTAAGAGAGCAAGTAATATTGCAGCTGACAAGTTAGCTAGTTTTTTGTTTTTTTCAAACACTGTATTGGGTAGAAGAATATCCCCATCAGATTGCTTCTGCTATCTTAACTGATGTACAGAATTCGATATCTAATGAATAGATATAATATTTGATGTAAAAAAAACTACCCAACAAATACCATCATAACTATATTTCGTTGTGAAAAACTTATTTACTAGATATTTGATGGGTAGAAGTGTAGAAACAGAGTTTGTGAATAGTACAAGTTAACAATAACAGATAAATCAAACCAATAACAATGAAGAATTTGAGATTTTCTGTTTATTTTTTCTTCATTCCATCTTCTTTTCTTCTATTTTCATTCTTCTTCCCTTGTCAAATGAAGGATAAAGACTGTAAGAAAATATTTGATCAACTATTATCAAGCTACTGTTCTTACCAAGTCTATGAAAAAATAAGATACATGTATGTTAATCATTCATAACACATGCTTTCCGGACTTCAGTCGTTGTAAGATTAATTTTTGTCCTAAAATCTAACAATGTGCTGTTTCAAGGGTAATTGTGGTTAAATGAATGCATGTTCAAAATTCAACACCCCAACATTTGTAAAACTAAGAATTTGCCCAAAGCAGCACCAAAACTATAGACACTGCCAGGGCCTCTTCGAACCTAGAGGAATGGCATTGGAACCTGACGTTAAACCTCGATTTCCATAGCCTCCTCGTCCTCTTGAGCGAAAACTTCCCCCTGATCCTACACAGTGATAAGAACTGTTTACAAACCATTCTAATGAAAACCTCAGACTTCAGCGTCAAAAAGAAACTTTAATTACCAAATTGACCAGAACCAGCTGACCGAACCAATGCGGACAATGCAGGACTCACAACCTGACCAGCATCTTGTAAAATCTTAATCAGATCCCTAGCAAACCTGGCATTGGCATGTGTAAAAAAGGTGTATGCAGTTCCTTTAGCCCCTGCACGACCAGTTCGACCAATTCTGTGGACATAATCTTCCAGGCTTGATGGGAAATCATAATTGATCACACATTTTATGTCTTTCACATCTACAAGTAACAAAACAAAACATCATAAGGAATTAAGTGTAACATTTAAAAATGGAGAAAACTGCAAAAACCCTTATCCCTGCGCTGTAAGATTCTAGAGATCAAACTCAACACATTCATCACATCAATGTGCCCACCTTAACCTTCCAGGGATAAGGAGCAGCTTCACCATCATGCCATCTACCACATCCAATTATTGACTAAGCATGTATGAGTCAACCAGGCTGCAAAGACAACCAGCTCCATAACTGTGGATGGGGGATCAGTCAAATTGACTTATATCTCTTCAGGCAACACTAACAAATTATTGATAACTAACCTTGTTATGCCAATCATGCAAATCGCCATGCATTAACCCATCCTATGAAATTTACAGGATCACACATGATATGCTACCACAAGTTATAGATCAACATCCGAGCCACATATCAAGGAACTCTGACACAGGCATCCATATGACTTGACACCTCTAATAAAAAAGATAGCTCCCAAATTAACAGCAGCAGGCAGTCTACCGACTGCAGCAAAACAGTTTCACTCAGTATGCAAGTCATTAAACCTTTGGTCAAGTTACAGGCAGTTCCAACACACTGACAATATGGCCCTGTGCACACCCAAACCACAAATTATATCAAGGGGGAACTGGACAGCAGCCGGCCGACTCGCCCTATGGTTAAAGTTTTAGACCTAGACCAAAAATCCTAAGCTTCTAAACACACAGTGATCCTACCAAGACCCCGTGCAGCAACATCAGTGGCAGTCATTATTGGACTTCTGCCACTCTTAAATTCAGCCAAGACCCAATCCCTTTCAGCCTGGTTTTTATCACCATGGATGGATAGTGCTGGCCATCCATCCACTCTCATTTGTCTGGTAACTTGATCACATCCCTTTTTTGTCTCCATAAATATTAGAATTCGGCTCCCGTCCATCACTTCTTTCAGCAGCCTGATTAATCTGAATTTTCAAACTAAAGTGTTAATTTGGAAAGAAAAAACATCGATCACTGTCAGTCTATTATTAGTGATGACACAAACCTATTGTATTTCTCCATGTCTGTTAAAACTTCAACAACTTGATTTATGGATTGATTTGCCTTCAGGTATGGTGAGCCAATAATTACCTATAATATCATGATATCATGCACGAAAATCCATTTGTCAATAATCACCCAAATGACATTTAATTTTGTCGATTCAGAACACAAAATATTTTTTTCTTTGAAAAAATCAGCAAGATACAAATATAGATATCCAAAAGTGACAAATAATGGCATACAAAAGAATAAAAAGTGGGAACACTATTGCAATAACCTTGTATGGGTTGCGCAGAAACTTCCTTGCCAGGGTTTCAACCTCCCTTGGCCATGTAGCACTCCATAATAGTGTTTGCCTATCAGGTCGAATCTGGTATTTCAAATAACAAATGTATCTAACCGAGTCTCTTATACAAAATCAGTATGAAAATCACACACAAACATAGGATATCCAGTGAGAATAGTTCTCATCTTAAGAATGTGAGGTCTATAAATCTAAATCATACAACCATACATGAATAGTTAAAAACTCAAGATTAAAAGTTATTTAATGATCATATGGTCACTTGAAAAAGTTATGCGCGTTTATCTATTAATCTCAACCATTTAAATATGATTTAATGGTTTATATTTATTGTTCTTATTTCTCAGACTGATCAATAGTTCTTACCTGATATGAAAGACAGACAGAGCATGAGAGTTAGTTAATGATCATATGGTCACTTTAAAAAGTTATCTGTATTTATCTATTAGTCTCAACCATTTGAATATGATTTAATGGTTTAAATTTATTGTTCTTGTTTCTCACACTGACCAATAGTTCTTACCTGATATGAGAGACAGACAGAACATGAGAGGAGCTAATTTTGAACACACTCTCTGTCTCTCTATGTGAGTGTGTAATTGACCTCTATTCCTTTATGACTAACACTAGGCCAAATAAGCATTAAGGGCATTTTGTAGAATGAGATAAAAAGCAAAGGGTAAGAAAGTTCTGATTATAGAAAATGGGCAAGGAAATCATTGAGTTTACTTTTATTCAATGGGAAGTGGGGCTAAAAATTACAACCTGCACAGAAAATGATTAAATGAGTCACAGTCCGTTATAAATAATCCAAAATATCTATCATAACAAGAAACCCTAGGATGTCTTTTTTTATTCCAAATTTCCAAAGGCCTAATTTTTTCTTGATCCAGGCCCTCTACATCTCAAATATTGATCAGTTGATGTAGAGTCCTAGACAATCAGAATAAAGTTATTTAAGGATAACATTTGTGATTAATTAGGGTTATCCAATGAGTTTCATTATGTAATATGTAACAGCATCATTCTAACAAGACAACAATTCATTTATATAAGCACAAGACAAAGTGTTAGTCTCTTAATTTACAAGACACAGGTGCAGTTAGAGAATCTGAATTCACTCGGAGATATCCAACATTTCTCCTTCTGCTGATGTTCATGGCAAAAAGTGTCTATGTACCAGATATGCTCATCTTGAAGCTATATTTTCCTGACCTTCCATTTGGATTTGAGCTTTAGAACATTCACATTGTTGAGCAGTTGAAGAAGGTGGTGTGTCTGCTTCTGATTTCGGAATTGAAATTGTTGAAAGAAGGGAAGATGGAAGGTCAGGAAAATGCTGTGGAACAGGGGAATACTTGAGACCCTTAACATAACTTTTGAAACAATGCTGCTTTTGTTTACCATACTTTTAATTTTTTATCATTTTCTATCATCCCTGCAATTATATCATTTCCTAGATTCTCATTGCTAAGAACTAAAACCCAGAATAACCATGATCCAATACACATGATCCAGACCACAGCGCACTCAAGGTTCAAAAATGGAAATAGATTCAATGTTTCTTTTCCCCACTACTCAGTACTAACTTGTTACAGGTTATTGCAAAAAAGTACCTGGGCTACAATTTTCCGTATCTGAGGTTCAAAACCCATGTCTAGCATTCGATCTGCTTCATCCAAGACAAGGTAAGTCACTCTCTGCAGGTTTGTGTGCTGAGCTTCCAACATATCTATTAGACGACCAGGTGTAGCAATAACTATTTCAATGCCTGCCAAGCACCAGAAGTTAGTCATCAATTCCAAAATTATTATCAAAGTACAATAGGCAACTAAACCATGTACCTCTTTTAAGCTCCCGAATTTGGGGGCCCTTAGGTGCGCCGCCATAGATGCATGTACTTCTTTTATTTGCCTGAGACCCAAATTTCAGAGCCTCTTCTTGAATTTGAACAGCCAACTCTCTAGTTGGTGCTAAAACTAAGACAATGGGACCATCCCCATGTGCTGAAAAAGCAGCAAATACATCCATCATACCATAATAAAATGTAAACATAGCATCTGACAGATTAGCCAGGGAATCCAATACATACCCAATCGAGGTTGTGCATTGACGTGCACTAAAGCAGGAAGCAAATACGACAAAGTTTTACCCGAACCAGTCTCAGCAATGCCAATTAAGTCTCTACCCTTAAGAGCCATGGGCCAACCCTGAGCCTGAATTGGAGTGGGCTCAGCAAAACCCAGATTGGCAATAACCTCAAGGCAGTAATCTGACACGAAAAACAACATAACATTCAATCAGATAAAGGAATCAAAGAAGTGACATCAACAAGCAAAATGAGCAATGCAAGAGCATAAACAAGTAAAATACCAGGAAAATTCGCCTCATGAAACATCCTTACAGGCTTCGGCACATCGTTCCCTTGCACGGTGATCTCTCTACTGGCACGGTAATGCAAAACTTCTTGCTCAGACATGGCCCTAACCGCAGGGCACTCAACATAGAAGTTCTTCTCAAAAGGGACCAAATTCTTAAAATCCTGCTTCGGAAGTGCAATGTTGTTCAAATCATCCCTAGAAGAAACACCACCGTGTCTACCTCCTCCTCTCCCGGAGCCCCTAAAACCGTGAGCACCGGCTCTACCGCCGCCGCCGCCACGACCTCTTCCACCACCGCCACGACCCATTCTATCACTCACGTGACCATTGCCCGCTCTGCCACCGCCTCGACCTACATTAAAGCCTCCGGAAGGAGGCACAAAGGGTGGGACCGGAGCAACGGGTGCGGATCCGAACCGGTTGGGTCCAGGGACGCCGTAGGAAACCGCGCCGCCGCGGCCGACGAAAGATGGCGGCGGAATAGGTCCAACGAAATCACTATCACAAGAAAACAATAAAAACGTGTTGGTTTTCGTTCGACGAATTGCAAACAGAAGCATGAGAATAACAATAATAATAAAATCAACAAACATACGTACCTACGACGGCCGCGAAAAGAAGCGGCGTCAGAATATCTGTTGTTGTAGGGGTTCATCTTTTTAGGGTTTCGAAAAATTCCGAAATTGGGAGGTAGAAATGAATGAATTGAAAAGAATATGAGGGAGGGAGTTGGGAACAGCCGCGCCCACGATTGCTACAATTTGACAATGACAGAAAGAGACTCGGTTGGTTTGGTTATTTCTTTTACTTATGACACCTCCTGGTTTGCTCGTTTCCATCACAGTTGCTCATTGAATCTACTCTCAGTCTCACCACCGCCACCGTTCAATGCTCCTGCATTTGTGCGCCAATAATTTATTGTGACATTTTCTTTTTACAATGAAAACTAATAATATTCTCTTCTATTTAATAACTTTTACAAAAATATCAAGCATCTAACTCTGTCGATTTGAACAGGAAGTCTGATAGGATAAAACTTTTTGTTTGGATTCTTATAAATAAAAAAATTATAAAAAATTATAAAAATATTTTTAATATTATATAAACAAAAAATAAAATGAATGCTAACTAACGATGCTCTTATTTTTTATGATCATTTAAAATTTATTAATTTTTATAGTTTTAATTTCTCCTTTTAATGATTTTTTTTGTTTAAGAGAATGAGACCTATTAACAGAGAGAATGTTATAAAAAAGAATATAAGAGAGTGTTGTTAATATTTTTTATAAAAAAGAATCATTTAATATTTTTTTCAACATTATACATTATTGCAAAATAACTGCACATATATATAGAGGGCTTCTGTGGTAAGTTGCGAAAGAGAGTCTTCAAAAAAATGTCTTGTGAATGATAACTACTTACAAACATTGTAATGCTCAAATGAATAAAAATTCAACAAAATCAATTGAAAAATGTGCACGTGGACGAGTAACCACTACTTAACAAAATCGCATGTTTTTTTTTTCCGTCACTCTCCTCCACCTTATTCCCCCTCTACCTTTACCATTTGGCAATTCACTAATTTCTTAACATATAAATCATTTAATTGTGTATGTGAAACTTTTGAATATTAATTGTTAGTTTTATGTTAGTCAAAAGATTTGAATTTATGATTTTTTTTAATTCTTAATTTCTTTTTTAACCATCAATAAATCTTATATTTTATAATTTCATGTAAAAAAGAGAGAGAAAACTTTAGGTTGAGGTTGAAAAAATAAGACATGTAAAAAAATTAGGTTAAAATATGCTTGTGATTTAAAAATATTTAAATTTTGTATTTGTTCTAGTAGAAAAAAATTTGCTTCCTTATAAAACAAAAAAATTGATTTTTGTCCTTAATATTTTTTTAGTATCTGATATATGAATTTTATGTTTCTTCTTTAATAAAAAATCTCATCTACTATTAGTCATTTTGAAAAAAATTAATAACAAATATATTTTTATATCAAATAACAAACATAAAATTTACTAATTTATCAAAGATGTTAAAAACAAAAAATTAATTTTTTTTAAGAACTCAATGTAAAGAAAAAATTTAACAATGAACAAACACAAAATTTAGCTATTTATTAGAGATTAAATAATATTTTAACAAAAAAAATTATAACATTTTGTTTTTAGTATTTTAAAATTTTAAATAAATTCTTAACTAAAATGTTGATTTTAAATAAACTTTTAAACAAACCTTTAGCATCTTGGTTGCACCTAATTTTAAATAAACTCCTAACACAATGCTAATTTTGTTTAGAGAAGTCAACGCACATTTGTGCAAGTATAAAAATTCTAGGAGTGCCTTGTCGATGCTGCCCAAGCAACTCCACCAAACATGAGACATCCTTTGCTTGCAGTGATAGGTACATACATAAGTTATATATTAATTTTATATATGATATATAAAAGAAGTTAATTTAAATTATTTTAATTTTATTTAAAAGCAAAATAAAAGAAAATATGAGAGTGTAAATAAACATCGAAGTACTTGGTACTTACAATTGTATCCATATTTTATCAATTATTCTTTTTTTTCAAATATCTCTTTTAAGAGACACAATCAAACATTAAACAGAAAATTCGAACATGATTCACGATTTTGTGAAAGATTATTGGTATTTATTACTTTTTTCTCTTTAATCAAATATGTTAGTTGATATCCTAATTAAAATGCTGTAACCCAAAAAAAAGTAAATCATTGTAATTTAAATTAAATAAAGCTGTTTATAAAGTTTACATAATAATAATAATAATAATAATATAAAATGTGTAACTAATAATTTTTAAATAGAAATTCCCTCATATCCATTCTACAGTGGAATTCACAGTACTTTTATTCCCAAAAATTAAATATGATGGATATTATATGACTTCTCTAAACATTAAGATCCCACTGTTACTTTAGGTTTATGGTTTTGGGGACCATTTACTTCCTCATGATTGAAAGTTGTAACGATTTCTAAAGCTTGCTTCATTCAGGACACAACGCTGGACAATCAAATTCAAACTACTTGAGCAGTTGACCCTCTGCTCGCTTTTGCTAACGTGAGAAATCTGCTAGCAACTACCATTGTCTTCTCTCACGCATCCTGTAACAAGGGAAGTGAGAGATTATAAAACTAACCAAAACACCCAACCAAATAAAATTAAGAAGTACAAACATAATTGCTGAATGTTGGAGATGTTAAAACTTTTATTTTGAGTATTTGGCACCAATTAAGTGATAACATGATACCAATTGATAATGTTAAAAAAAGTCAATTTGAAAGATAATATATTCTCTCAACAAAAATTTCAATATATCAAGAATTCAAAACAATAAAAAAATTATTAAGAACTCCAAACAAATTAATATATTTCTAATTGATATAAATTATACTAACTATTATGTGCACTTTTGCAATCAAATTAATTGATATAAATTATACTAACTACTATGTGCACTTTTGCAATCAAATTAATCTAACTTGCCAATGTGTAATTAATTAACCAATGTGTAGATGCAATTTCTTTCATGCATTGCTGAAATCTATACCTTCCCCCATACAACAGAAGTGCAAGAGTTAGAGAGCAGATCAATAGTTGACTGAACTTGCCTGAAAAGCACATGCACGGAAAGAAGTTGTTTTTCAAGTGACTTTTATTTTGTGATGCTAGGCCATAGGATACCAAGCCATCCATGTATGGATTAGACACTAACACCTCGCCGTTATAAACCAAGGTAACTTCACAGGAACTCGGTGCATGTTTCTTTACGAACTCTCCTTTGCTCAATTTGTTATTGCGCCTATTCAAAATAACAAATTAGAGAAGATAAACAATCTTTAACCTTGCAAATCCTTGGGACATTGTCTTATCAAGGACACTTTCTTCTAAAACAGAATTATAGTTGCATTACTTGTTAAGCAGAACAATCCCTACTAAGGATGAAATTTTACACCCTTTGTCATCCATTTGTGAATGAAACCCAAGTAGTCATAGCATACCGTGCGTAGGGTAGCTTTTTGATTCCGATGACAATGTTGGTTATGTTAAGAATAGAGATGAGGTCCAGAATTGCTTTTCCTGTGTCATTGCTTTCCAGGAGCAACGTTTCTGCAGTTACCTGGGAGAGGAAAAAAACACGGTGACAAATAGGTAGGGATAACAAAAAAATATAGAATTAGATTAATTTTAGCATGTGGTTTGTGGTCTAACTCTAGAGATATCACAATGTAATCAAGTCAGTAGTACCTTGGCTTCATTACTCATCTGAATGTACTTTTGCAAAAGATCTTTCCTCTTGTTGTTCACCTCATTCACGTATAGTCTCACTTGTTGCGGGGTCAGTTGACTTCTTTCAAGCTTACCAACTATCAGATATGTCATTACCACCAAGCACATATCATTTGAGGTTTGAATTTTGAAATTCAGTGTTGGTTTAGATGTATTGTTGATAGACATTGCACAATTTTGATATACTCATGCTACAATTTATATGCAAAACCATTTAATTGAACTGTAATGGCAGAAATTGATATCCCATCATGACACACCACAAACTAAGTCCAGTTTCCTTCGCAATCTCACCAGTAGTAAACATCATACAACCCAACATAATGTAAATTTTTTGAGTTATAATAATATAGCAATGGCATATTGGCATTTTCTTAGGCCCTCAGCGAAGAGAGAGCAGAATACTATAGAATGATGTGTAGGAGCAATCATATTCTCTCTAAACATGTAGGTGTCACTTGAACATATTCCAAAGGAAAAGTTCCCAGCAAAATCTGTTTTCAGTGTCAAAGTACTAATCTACTCAACTCAGATGGAAAAGTCTTCCTATAGAAACGAGGGTGAAAAAAGAAATGAAAAAGATTAATTTTTTTTTTTTTATTGAGAAATGTTAATTGATAGTTTTTTATCAGCAGGATAGATCAAACCCACGACACCATCCAATCAACTTTATATCTCCTAAATGAAAAGATTAGAGGTTACCTGGTGTAGGAATCAATGTGATCGGAGTAGAGACATGGATAAGAAAAATCCGGGAACCGGGAGAAACAGCATGATCAAGAGCCCATTTCACTGCATCCAAGTCATCTTTGCCAACAGCCACATAAAGATCATCAACTCTTCTATCTTTGTTGCTTATGCTCTTGCCATCTTCAACTATCTCCACAATTTCTGTTGTCAACGATTGTCTAGAATAGTGGCCATAGTGACCGTTTTCTTCGCCAACAGCCTCATCATTAACTCTGATTAAACCTTTGATTTCATCGAATGCTCCAGAAACTTCAGGAGTCACTATTTCTTGGGAGTTATAGCCGTATGAATCTATGCCATTAACAACATTTCTGTCACTTCTCTTGAGATACCCAAATGTCTGCGCAGTTTCTGACAACCATATTGATCTAGAATAGTAATCCTTTGCTTCTCTTGGGGTGCGATTCCCATCTTCCATATCTCTGCTCCTTTGTCTCAACTTCCCTCACACATTACAAATGAGGGTAGGAATAGAAAGAGAATGAACTGGTTTATTCTAAATTGGCATTGCATGAAGGCTTCGTTGCTACCAAAGCCTCAAAATAAGTGAAGAAAGGAGATTCTCTTTTGTCAATTTAAGTATATATTTTTAGGTGAAAAAAACTCTCTTGTCAATATCTGCAGCTCATTGGACATGTCATGAATATATGCCGACCCTTTTTGCCTTTTTTTTTGGGCAACATTGTCTTTTGGTTATTTAGTTGTAACAATGTAGGCGTCTTGCTATAATCGCTATTACTTTGACCCCTTCATGATTAGTTTAGGAACATATCATCTTTAGCTATGGACCTCTAATTCTGAAAGGAAGGTTTTTGTGTCCTTGTATTTGAGAAATAATATAGCACAGTTTCAAAGATGGTAATGGTATCAATGGAATGTATGCATTACATTCTCTAAAGCAGCAAAATCAACCAGCTAGTAGAAATTTCCGAAATGCTATTTGCAATGAAGAAACTAATATATACGGGGAAACTAATATATACGGGGAATTGTTTTATGATCTTGCTAAGCAATGTAATAACCTTTCGTTGATGTCAATGCTAAAATCGCTGAACGTCTTAAGCTGTCGTGTATCACATTTTAATTATAATAATGACATTGTTTACTTAAGGTGTTAACATTAGTTCCAACACCGACTCTTGACACATAATCATATGAAATAATTAACAATCATTTGGATGTACTAGAAAAGACCTTTATCTTACTCCCATGAGATGCAATAAATTTGGAATATTGTAAATATGTATTCCTAACTTTAACAGTATGCTTGATTAAAAAAAGTATAAAAAAATGATTTTATACTAATTGTTTGCACCTATGACACCTAAAAGTATTTGCACCGAAAAACTTCTTCTATGGGCAGTATCACAATTTTCCAGACTACATGGCCAGCACTCAGTCTTTCAAGGCCAAATTGAGGTCTCATGGTTCTCCAAAGAAGAGGCTTACCCTCAACGAGATGATGGAGTCTAGGAATAGTTTAAGTGGGGGTAGAATGCTAAGGTCTTGCTCACAGATTCAAGAAGCTATTGATTTTAAGAATGCTGTGATAAGTAAGCTTCAGAAGTATTTAATTATAAGATTTTGATCAATAATTTCATTTTTTATACACTGATAAATAATTTCATAGTTGATTAAAAACATTAAGATTTGATAAATTATACTAAATTAAATATTGAATAATATAAATTGTGTCTAAAACCTTAGAGTTTTTGTCACGGCTATGCACTTAAAAAAAATAAAGATAATGGATGCAACTATGTAAGTAAAGACATAGGTATCCAACAAGTAAAGAAATGGAAATTAAAGTTATTCCGTGCAAACATTACGGGTCGGATAGCTTTTTTTTTTCTTTCAAATGCGAGTACAAAAATAAATACTATGGTACATTATGCAAACCTTTTTCATTGTCTTTCCAGCTTATTTTAGGTATTACAAATTTGTGATAAATTATAAATAGAAGATCAATATGAACCAAACATAGAAATAAATAGAAGATCAATATATTAGAGTTTGATTACTAGATATACCACGGTACAAAAAGTGTATCAGAAATTAAAAAAATAAAATAAATTATTACAATGTAATAGGAGTGTTCATTAGTTAGGTTATTCATTGATTTATTCAACCAATCTGATCATACGAACCAAACCACTTAAGTTGTTGATTTTTTTAATCATGTTTGACCTGAACTAAACCAATAAAACCTAATTTATGTTGGTTTGAGTATTAGGTTTACTCCTAAAAAAGAGTATTAGGTTTATGTTTTACAACTTTTTTTTATAGAAAAGGTTTATGTTTTACTACTTGATCACCCAAACACTCGTGATTCACTTCTTTATTATTAATTTTTCCTTTATTGATTTATCTTTTATATTTTATTCTGTACAAACTCTAAAACTAGATTTTAAATATCATTAATTGTTTTCTGGATTCAATTTGGATTGTTCCAAGTAATAAAAAATATAGAAATCAGATTTTTTTAAAAAATATTTTTTAATTTTATTAAAATATTAGAGTCAATAGACTTGAATCCAACATACTCATTCTTAATCGTGTTGGTTTAATTCAATTTTGACGAAAATAATTGTCACAATCAAACTAATCAATTTTGATTGGTTTCTATTTCTATTCTCACTTAAAATTTAAAATTGAATCAAACACACAAAACATGTAAACATTTTAAAATGTACTCCCTTTGTTATGATATAGTTTTATGTTGTTTTATACATATCAATAAATAGATGAAAAAATAATAATTTTATAAAATTAACCTTATCATCATTAATCCATTTTTTATTTTTGTAATCCATATCAATAATATTATAAGGGGTATAAATGGAAAAAAATTAATGTTACATAAAAAACTAAAAAGACTATTTTTGGGACTATATTTTTTTTATAAGACGATTATTATTGAATAGTGGGAGTAATATATAAAATTATTTTTATTGTGAGTCATAAATTTCAAATAAAGAAGAGAATGAATATATTTTAATTATGAGTTATTGTAAGTATAATAAATATTTTATTAATATGGATACACCTCCAATACAAATATCACATAAAGGGTAAATTTGAATTTGAATAAACAACTTAATATTATTTTTCGTGACTGGAATATTTCTGTTCGGCATATTCCACGTGAAGCTAACGGTGTGCTGCACAATTTGGCGGTCTTGTGAGCTTGCAATCTGGCATTTTTTCCAGACTTGGACTGTCTCTTCTCTGCAGTCCGGAATGGATTCTTGTGATGCATTTTTAAGAGACAAGCCTTTTGTCTCTTAGCTTTTTTTTTTTTTTCTCTTCTCTTTCGTGATGTAACAAAAAAAAAAAGAATAAACAACTTAGAGTCTGTTTAATACAATTATAAAGTAATTTCAAGAACTTCTTTATTAAAAAATCTTTATATTTTTAATTAAAAAACTCTCAAAAACATGTGTAACTTATATACAAAGAGACCTTAATTAATTGCTTATCGAATAAGTGTTTAACATGTGAGCATTTATGTATAAGCTGTTTGCGGTTCTTATAAACTATTCTGAAAATTTTATTGAAATAAGTTCAATACTTATAAACATACTATAAACTATTTTCATAAGTTCTCAAATATTTAAACCATAAGATAATCTCAAAATTTCGACAAGCACCCAAAGTATGTGATTCCTTACGTTAACATGTCTTTGGGATTTCATTTACTTGATACTGATAGATTGCAACTAGGATAGATCGATAGAGGCAAAGCTGGTTGTCATAAAGAATATATATGGATGGAGGCAAAGCTTTCGATCGTGGCAGGGACCAAAATCCCACTATCCAAGAAGAAAATAAATGGATGATTATAACCAAGAGTTGCTACATTATCAATTTGTTAAAGTGAGTAACTCAATTAGATTAAAAAAAATGATGTAATGATGATGGTCCCTGTGATAGTGTCATCGTGTACTAATTGCTTAATCAGACCTTAGCCCAAATGTCAATTCAGTTAATCCGAAAATAATTAAAGCATAGAATCAACTTGTGGACACAATTAAACCGTTCAAATCTTGCATTAGTTTGGTAAATTACTGTAGAAAATGCAGCATAAATGACAGGCACTAAAAGGAAGTGGCGGGGTCAATGGCAACCAATCTTTCTATTTAGATTCCTTTATATATAGACCTTTATCATATTCATATTTAATGAAGTGAAAAATAAAGAAAAGCTTGTGGCGGAGGGAGACTAGTCACTAGTCAGACATGGCATGCAGCACCACTTTACTTGCTGCTATTCTAAAACTTCTCATCATTTTGTTATTCGCAGGTTGGGTTTCTCTTTGGCTTCTGAAGCCAACCCAAATATGGACAAGAAAATGGAAACATGCAGAAGATACCGCCAATGATACAATCTTTGGATACTATGGTAAGAACTTGGAATCTCAACTTCAATGGGTCATACCATGAAAAAATCCCTTCTTATTTCTCTTGAATGAATCTGTTAACTACTACAAAACAGCTCATGAAATTCCAAGAATTTTAGATCCAATGCAAATTAGAGGTAAAAAGATGGATGTACTATTCTGCAGGTCTTAGCTTCGCTGTGTACACATTTCCTATAGTTGCTATTGCTATAATTGGACTTCTTTTATTGGATTTGAAAGCTGGATATCAAAGAAGCAGGTAATGATATATAGATAAATATCTATTCAAGTGCCGTTCAATTATTGTAATGGACATTTCACTTCAAAATTTGTTTTCCTTGGTACGACAGAAGCGCAAGGAGTCCATCAAAATCAAACTTCTTCTCAAATCCAGTGGTGGTGAATAGTACACTGGGAATCTTATCCAGTATTGAAATACTGGTAGCTTTCCTTTTTATTGTCTTCTTAGCATGGACCTACTACTCTCGTATTTCTGCAGACTTCAAAAAGTTGATGCCGTACAAATCACTGAAGTTGAATACGTAAGTGTTCTTCTTGATACTCTTCTGTTGGATTTGTAAAAAAGCTATTGTTTCACCAAGTGAATAACTTGATTTTAGATGGCAACTCAAGTATCACAGAATAGCAACCCGGTTTGGCTTGCTAGCAGAACTTTGCATGGCTCTGTTGCTTCTTCCTATTCTAAGGGGGTTGGCTGTGTTTCGCATACTTGGCATTCAGTTTGAAGCTTCAGTCAGATACCACACATGGGTCGGAACTGCAATGATTCTTTTTGCTACAATACATGGCGCAAGCACTTTGTTGGTCTGGGGGGTCAGCCACCATATACAGGATGAGGTGAGGTCTAAATTATGTTCCTTCTGTTATTTTAGTTTGGAAGCATTTTCTTTATCAGACAAATTTTTCAATATTCATTGAATATACACTAAATACTTGTGTTTGTAGCAAGTGATTAGTTCTCTCTTCATCTCATCATATTTTTCAAACAGATAGGGAAGTGGCAAAAGACTGGGCGCATATATCTTGCTGGGGAGATTGCACTTGTTGCTGGGCTAATCATTTGGGTCACTTCACTTCCCCAAATTAGAAGGAGAAAGTTTGAAATCTTCTACTACACACATCATTTGTATGCATTATTTCTAGTATTTTTCTTGTTTCATGCTGGGGATAGGCACTTTTATACGGTCTTCCCGGGAATATTCCTTTTTAGCCTTGATAAACTGATCCGAATCATACAATCAAGTCCAAAAACTTGCATGGTTTCAGCTAGAATTTTTCCCAGTGGAGCTGTGGAGCTAATTCTGCCCAAAGATCCAGGTATTTAGTTTCTTTGCAGCAATCTGAATTTTTTTTTGGTTACAACAGCAATCTGAAATTGACCATTAGAATTTGAAAGATCAGGAAAAAATTGTCCATTTAAACGGTTTGTTTTTAATGATTTGCAGGGATGAAATATAACCCTACTAGTGTTATATTTTTGAAGATACCAACCATATCTCATCTTCAATGGCACTCTTTCAGTATAATATCTAGTTCCAGGGCTGATGACCACATTTTGTCTGTGATAATTAAATGTGAAGGTTGGTGGACTAACTCTCTTTATGACCTGATACATGCTGAACTAGACAAAACTACGGATAAAAGGAAGGGAATACCTGTTGCCATCGAAGGACCTTATGGACCTGCTTCATTAGACTTTTTGAGGTGAGCAAAAACATTATACCTAACACTTATAATAGAGCTGTTTATCATAATTTCACGGTTGTCCCTTGTCATTGGTTTCCAATGTCTAATAATCTTATCCTAATGTGAAAAGTAGTGAACAAGTGTAAGATTATATGGATTAATGAAAACAATTGTAAGCAGGTATGACACCCTTCTTTTGGTTGCTGGAGGAAGTGGAATAACCCCATTTCTGAGCATTTTGGCAGAAGCTGATTCATCTACCAGCAAAAGTAGATTTCCCTCGAGAATACAACTTGTGTATGTCATTAAGAAGGCACAAGACTTCTGTCTATTACATCCAATCTCACATCTGTT
>PYAF01002288.1:178591-201192 GCA_007407185.1 Glycine tomentella
TCTACCAGCAAAAGTAGATTTCCCTCGAGAATACAACTTGTGTATGTCATTAAGAAGGCACAAGACTTCTGTCTATTACATCCAATCTCACATCTGTTACTCAACCAATCAACTGAAAAGTTTCATTTGAATCTGAAATTGTTTGTAACCCAAGAAACACAAGCAGGGGTGGGAATTAGGGAGCTATTAAATGAGTTCTTTAAAGTAAGAACCCTGCAAGTGAACAGCATGTGTTCAAATTATGCAGCATACGGGCCTGAAAGTCCATCTTGGATGGCTGCCATTGCAGGATTTTGCTCCATCACTTTCCTTATTTTCCTTATCTGTTTCAACCATATTATAATTCCTTCTGGAAAGCGCTCCAAAATGGCCAAAGAAAAGACTCCCTCTTGGGCTGTGGATCTTCTTCTGATGGCTGCTTTTGTCCCAGCTTTAGCTTGCAGCGCCTCAGTGGCAGCTATTTTGAGATGGAGAAGGCTGAGGAAAGGGATTCCGCAAATATCGCATAGAGAAATCAACCCCCTTGATCTAAGTTCAGCTGAAGCTAGAAATGCACTTGAAGAACATGAAGTGCATTTTGGGGGAAGGCCTGACTTTGAAGGTAGTGATCTCATCGTTTCTTTACTTATGTTTCTAATACATATTGACAAATCAGTTGACAACTTATCAAACTATGAATTGAACAGATATATTTGGCAAGCTCCGAAATGAAATCGGTGGATCTAATATCGGAGTTTTGGTCTGTGGACCTGAGAGCATGAAGGAATCAGTGGCGTTTGAATGCCAACAGGAATCCGAGTGTTTTAAGGTTAGTGGAAAGAGAACAGAATCTTGCTTCACTTTCCACACTCTAAACTTCACGCTGTAGCAGTCCAAGTATGGCTAACCAAACTTGTGCGTTCTATCAAGGCATGGATCTCAGTAAGCTTTCTGAGTGCCCCCGTGTATCTATCATTAGATATTTGAATGTCATACTCCAAAGGCGAAAGATTTAGGTAGTGTTCCACAAGTATTCTCACTATATATTTCAATGTAATAATAGTCAAAAGGTGAAAGATGTAGGTACTGTTCCGTAGATAGTTTTGTTTTCCAATAAAAACACGATAAGTATTACGTGTTATAGTTTTATGACTTTTATCAATGAAAACACTGCACATATAATATAATAACTGTTACACGTGCTGTATTTTCGTTAGAAAACGGAATCTATTGAATAGTATCATAGTTTTGTCCTCATCAAAACATCCTTTTCCTTTGATTAAAAACTAGTTTTGCGTTGCCTTGATCAGGTACAATGGACGACGGAGAGTCAAGATGGACTTTGATTGAAAGTATAACAAATCCAATAATAAAAAACAAAACAAGGAAATACACATCAAATCAAACCGCAATCTAGCAAAATCCATTCACAACGAGGAAAAAAATTAAGTCCAGTATGTACAGTCAAAACAAAACTCAAACTCATTAGAGGTTGTTCCACTTAATCAAAATCAAGAAGTTTTGGTTTTGAGTATTGAGTATGTAAGTTCTTAATGAGAGAGTTTTGTTGTTAATTGTAATCGTATCCGGCTTGAATATGATTGTAAAGGAAGAAAAAAAATAAACAAAACTCAAACCGGAGGAAGGGAGGGTTGCAAAGGGGTGGTCTCATCCAAATCCTTGCCGCCGCGAACCAAATCGGATAAGAGTTTTCCGGGGGCCTCCTGCGGCTCCTCGCCGAGAAGAAGCGCAACGACCTCCTTCATGGTGGGTCTCCTCTGAGGATCAGGGTGGCAACAAGCCAACCCAAGCTTCAACACCATCTCCACATCTCCCTCATCGTAGTCTCCTCTAATCCACGCATCCGCAGCCTCACGCGCGCAACCCTTGGCGTACAGCTCCCTCACCCAATCAATGAGCACCACCTCCTCCTCCGCCACCGACGTCTCAATCGGCCGCCTCCCGCACGCCACCTCCAGCAGCACCACCCCGAAGCTGTACACGTCACTCGCCGAAGTCGGCGCCGCAACCTTGGCCAGCTCCGGCGCCAAGTAGCCCAACGTTCCCACCACACGTGTGGTGTTGGGAACCTCCCCGTGCGTGTAAAGCTTGGCCAAACCAAAGTCTCCTAATCTCCCTCTCATGTCCGCGTCCAACAAAATGTTGCTCGATTTGATGTCCCTGTGAATAACAACCTGGTCCCAACCGTGGTGAAGATAGTTAAGCCCCTCTGCCACGTCGACAAGGATACGACGGCGTTGCTCCCACCCCAGAAGCTTCTCCGACTTATCGAAAACCCACTTGTTGAGACTCCCGTTCGGCATGTAATCATATACCAACATAAGCTCGTTCCCCTTTCTGCACCACCCTCTCATTTGAACCAAGTTCTTGTGCTGAAGCCTCCCCATGCTTGAAATCTCCGCCATGAATTCCCGCAACCCTTGCTTCGAATCGTGGTTCACGCACTTCACCGCAATTTGCGTATGGTTCGGTAACGTCCCTCTGTACACTCTCCCGAACCCTCCAGAACCTAACAGCATCTCCTTCCGAAACTCCCCCGTCGCGGAACTTAACTCCTCGTAGGAAAATCTGTTCGGCCAGTACTCTAGCTCCCAGTCTTCGATCTCGTCTTCTTCCTCTTTCGCTTTTTTCATTCTCCACCATAGGTAAAAACCAGAAGCGCATATAAGGACAAATAGTAAACAACCCATGACAATTCCCGCTATTGCGCCGCCGGAGAGCGAGGAAGAAGACGATTCTAGTTGAAACACTGGTAAGTTCGTTGTGTTGAGCTCCTTTGCAGGTCCTGAATCGCTGAAGCTCCATGCGAGAACTCTCTGCGCCTCGATCCAGTTCGTTTTCGAAGCGGAAAACCCTACGTACATGTCGGCGGACACGTAGTCAGCTATGGCGGGATTCTGATACGAAAGCGTGGGTTTCGTAGGGCGCGAAACGCCGACTGGCGCGACGGTTACGTTGAACTCGAGATTCTCGCCGTTGAAGTCGATCCAGGCGTGGATGTTCTGGCCGGTGCGCATGCGCACCGGAACGAAGGCGCCGGAGGAGTTGAAGTAGCCGGCGGTGGTGGCGTTTATGGATTCGATGTTGTTGAGGTCGATTCCGATGTGGTTGTCGTCGATGTCGTTGAACTCGGGGTTCCGGCCGGTGTCGAATTCGACGGCGACGAGGGGGAAAGCGGAGGGGGAGGTTGCGTTGGTGAATAGGCCGAAGTACTGGCTGGCGAGGGCGCCGGGAGGGTTGGTGGTGTTGCAGAGGACGAAGGCGAGGCCGAAGCCGGGGCTGGTAGAGATCTGCGGCAAGATGGAGAAGACAAAAGAAGTGGAGAAGGAAGAAATGGAAGAGTTTGTTTTGATCATGGGGGTTTTGATGGGGTAGAAGGCGCGGCCGTAGGAGTATTGGTTGGAGTCGTTGTTCATGCGGATGACGGAGGCGTCGACGCCGGCATCTTTGATGAGAGTGAGGTTGGTGACGCGGGCGAAGGAGTTGAATAGGAAGTCAAGAGAAAGTGAGGGAGTAAGGAAGAGAAAGAGGTGGAGGAGAACGAGGAACACCGTGCCGGAAAACAGCGTTTGGCCGGCGATGGGGGAATTGGAAGGAGACATCGGTGTGGGTGGAATAGAGGAGAGGAGTTGTCCTTGTCCCCCACAAGCCTCAAGCCTTAAGGCCAAGTGTGTTTTGAGTTAGCAAAAAACATACATAAATGGTTGGGATTGGTTTATAGTTTGAACGCTTCTTTCAAGGCCAAGTGTGTTTTGTTTGAAAGCTTCCTTCAACAAGGTTGAATACTAATAAATACAGTGCAATGACTTTAATTAAATAAATATTGTATTTTTAATTTTTTTAATACCAAATATTGATTAATGTCTTAAATATAGTGGTTAAAAAATTTAAAATAAAAATATTTTATTGGAAGATAAAAAAAAAATATACAGTTTTTTCTTACGTTCTCATATAATTTATATAATATATTTTTTTAAATTTCTTAATCAATATTCTAAAAATATTAAGTTAATAAAATTCTTTTTTTATAGTGTTCTCAATTGTATCATCTTCTCTTCCTTTTCAATTATATGATATTTAAGATTAATATAAATATTAAGAAATATAATTAATTGATTAAATTTTATAAGAAATATTAAGTAATTTCCTGGTGCATGTTCTTTTTAATTTATTACTCATTATTTTTTTATATATTATTCTCACCTGAATATTAATTAATGATAGTGCTAAAAAAGTATTTAAATGTAATATTGATTTTATAAAATTACATCTTTTTTAAACAATTTTTTTTTCTGGGATGTCAGAACGGATGGAGTACTTATTGAGTAAAAATAAATTAGTAGTATTACTTTTATTTGATGCTTATTATTTTAAAGTGTTAAGAATTATTAATAAAAAGATACAACTATAAAACTCAATTCAACGACCAATATCACTAAAGGTTCCTAATAAAGAAAAGGAAAAGTAATCACTGCATACCGTCAGCAGTCGGATGCATAGACTTTAAGCTGTACCCACTGTATCTTTTCTTATGGTGCCTTTTTAAAAGTACACTTGCAATTTAACATATTAACATGTTGAGAATGTTTATATGAGTTTCTTTTTAAGAAGGTTAAATATAATTTTTGGCTGTGCAAATATATTTTTCAAAATGTCTAATTTTAGTATTTTATTTTAAAAATATATTATGTGCGATTTATCTTAATATCTATTAATTTGAGTAGATAAAAATAATAAACAAATTATATTAGTATTTCTTGAGTTTTTTCTTTTTTTAGTTTTATTCAATATTATAGATTTTATGTTCATATCATAAATCTTTCCTCTTAGTTGATATGCACTCATGAAATGGATTAAAAAGAGTAATTTTTAATTGTCATTGGCTCAATTTTTTTATCCCCGTTCAATTTGGTTATTTTAGTTTGTTCTTAACTTAATTAGATCCCTAGTGTCAAGTTTTTCTAGTGTTAAATTTTGAAACTTGGTTGTCTTATGCTTATTTTTGGATCAATCTCTCATATTTTATTAAGTCTTGACAAGTTGTGGACTCAAATTTTGACCCTTGATGAACTTCGTGGTTTTAGTCTATTCTTGGCTTAACTAGATCCTCGGTATTAAATTTTTATGTTGTGTTAAGTTTCAAGACTTAATTTGTCTCGTGCTCAATTTTGATTCGATGATCTATTTTTGACTAAGTCAATGACTAAAAATAATAATTTAAAGACAAAGGACTTTAAAAAAAATCCAAATTAAAGAAATTCAATAATTAAACAAATTCTAAATATTGACATTGATGTCTTGGAAACTGTTTAAGATGAACAAAAATGTTTCACATATTCATTTGTGAGTAAAAATAAACGTGTGCATGTTGATGTTTTTTTTATGGAGCCACTAATAACAGATATACTGATCTTGTGACCAAAAAATAACCTTATGATTAACTCTAATAAATATGTTATTATCTCTTATTGCAGGAACATGTCATTCTGTCAATGATAATCAACATCCAATTTTTCCACTACACCAAACAAATGAAGTGTACTCACTTTTACTCTCTTATCTCTTATTTCTTAGATAATTCTTAGTACATGATACATAATTTCCTAGTCATAATTAATTAGATTGGACCTAAAACAATATAAATTGAAAAGCAGTACGGTTATTGTATCGGTGGTAAACAAATTTAGTACTTAATCCATCACTCAAATTAACTAAACAAAATATTTTCCTTTTCATTATTTAATGCATCATTTACAGAAGAAAATTGTAAGAAATATTCTTACTGTTCTATTCCATTGTCAATGTCTTATTTCATAGTTAAGTGTTAAGTGATGACTGCCAACCTAACTAACTAATACTATAAACTAACAAATGCATCAAGTTTTTGGTCTTATATAAGAAATAACAGATAATATTTTTAATTTTAATTATAAAAAACATAAGATTACTTTCAAAGGCGAATGCACTTCCAATGTTGTGGGGCCGGACAATTGCCACCACAAGAATTTTTTCTTTTATCTGCATTTGTGTAAAAAAAGATTTTTTCCCCATAAAAAAATAGATATTACCCCCCATAAGATAATTTATCTTTAAATAAACTAAAAAAATACAAGAAACCAAAAAAAAAAGAAAAATTATCCTAATTTCACTACTTTATCTTTTAATTTTTTTATAATATTGACAATAAAAAAAATCAAAAAATATTTGTAAAGTATGAAATTGCTTAGATAACAATTATAATTTGTAGAAATTTAATATTTTATATTTCCTTTGTCTATGTATTTTTTAAAAAACTTATGATATTTTTCTCTTGCAAAAATATTATAAATTACTTAGTTATTTATGTTTTTTGTCCTTAATTTTTTTTTTGTAAATTTCACTTGTTATCCCTAAACAAATTTTTAATTTATTTGGCCCTTGTAAATTTTTAATTTTACTTGAAATTCCTGTTGTCAAGTCACAACGTTAATTCCAACAACTTGTCACGTTATAAGAAGGAGTATGCGCATGTAATTTTTTTTATAGTAAAGTGTTTTCAATATCTCATATATTTAAATTAGTTGATGGTGTCAAACAAGTTTATGAGAGATTAAAAATACAACCTACCAAAAAAATTACACATGGTAGTTATGTTAAATTTTTTAATGATGTGACAAGTCCTAGTGTGGATAGTAAGGACTTAAACCATTGATGGAAGAAAAATATAGGGACCAAAAATACTAAAATTTGTTTAGAGGCTAAAAGTGACATTTACAAAAAGTTTAGGATCAAAAACACAATTAACCCTTTAACTATTTCTTTCCCCCACTAGAAAAATTTATAGATCTTCCAGTAATTACTTTATTGTTAAATTTCCTTTTTACCCATAATCAATTATGAGGTCTATTAATGATATGAAGTCATTTAGCATGAAAGTGAATGCATTTATTAAGCTATCAACAAAGCATGGTGTCATTGGTTAAAATATTATCTTTTGACCACTTAAACCATTTAATATCATGAATAGTTTTAAAATAAAATTAAACTTTATGAGAAATTTACCAATCTAACCACTTTTATTGGTCTTAATTAATTAGATAATTGTTTATTTATATAAGACCGGGGTAGTATTATATAATACTTTTAAAAATATAAGAAAAAAATGAATATGTAAATTAATAATAGTCAAAATAAAATTTAAAATTTATAATATAATTCAGAAATTATTTAAGTTGAATGTTAAAATATGAGTTACAAGATTAAATTATAAAATTTAAATAGTTAATTTAAAATACATAAAATTTAAAATTTGTTAACATTTTAAAATAATATGTATTTTATTATAGTCAAAGGTTAAACATGTTTTAAAAACTAGCAATTTTTCCTCTGCATCATACAAAATAAATGATTATTTTAGATAATTAAAAAAATGTAATTATTAATATTTTTGAATATGTAAATTATAGTTCTTCATGCTTGCTTTTCAACAAAAGTGGGTATGGTAGCAACTTTTATCCTTATCTCTTGGCCTAATTTTTCTGAGACGTTTTTTTTTTATATCAACAAATATTAATTGTTAGTTTTTGTAAATAAGAAATTGAATTCTTAATATTTTTTTCTTTTCTTTTTTCTTATTCATCCAACCAATTGTATATTTTCGTGATCTCCAATCTTGAATGTTGGGGAACCTCAAAAACCAATCTGCTAGTTGGATTTCTAAGAGCATCTATAGTGGTAGATATCAAATTAGGATCTTAGATTATTTTTTGGTAAATTTTATAATGCTACATAGGATTAAAGATCTCTTAAGATCTCTTCTATTTTTTTTAATAGTAAATCTCATTTTGAGATCTTAAGGAGAGAGAAAAAGGAAGAAAATTTGTTCTTTTTTGAACAATGTGCATATCTCAATGGATCTTCTACAAGAACCCATCCTCCATGTTGGAGATCTCTTCGACTTCTTTATTGGGAGATATAGTGAAGATCAAATCTTGAACTCAAGATCTTGCACTAAAAATGCTCTAAGTTCGTGAATGAGCTATTGTTAAGACGCAACTTCATCTTCCAAGGTACATATGGACCCTTGATGCTGCAGTTGAGGGCTTCTTGCTCATCACACTTCTGGGAATGCAATATTGTTCCGGACATTATAATAAAGAGGCCATAAGGGTTGGAGAGCATGCAATGGATAATATATACTCACGTTAACTTGGTTCTTGGGCATTGGGCTTAGGCCCCATTTATCCTGCAAATAACGGGTTTCAAGATACTATAATAATTGTCATTACCACTATCAACTTTGCTAATGGCACTACCAACTTGTATGAAATTCCTCTTTTACTCACTCACCAAATCCCTACACCCCTCAAACTTCAGTTCACCAAAATCTTGCGCCACCCCATCTCCGTCCTCTAGCATCACTGTGCAATCCCCTTTCAGTAAATCGTCGCGCCACCATCCCTACGACTTCCTCCCTGTTGTGACCCCCCACCCAGCCCAAATCCAAAACAAATCTAAGTCATGGCCCCCACCTCGTTGTGTTGTGCCACTAGCGCAGATCCAAAACCGTCATGCCATGCCAGCGTTGTCCTCCTTATCGAGATTCGTGCCACCCTATCAAGATATGAGTGTTTGTGTTGTTTTGTAGTTGTGAGCATTTGTGTTGGTTGTGTTGTCATCTGTATGTTTAGTAGGAGGGGAAAAGGAAGGGGGAAGGTGTGGGAATTTTTTGCCAAAACAAAATTACATTTTCATTTTGTTAAAAAGCAAAAAAGAAGAAGAAAGAACAAAAAAAATGATTCGATTGTAATACATTATAACAAGGGAATCAAATTATGTTGCACACACAGGGGGTGAAAAAATTAATGTAACGAAAATACGATTATGTTGTACAGTGTACAATAGAATTGTATTTTCATTGATTTTTTTATTTGCATCCCAAATAACAACATAAACATGATCATGTTATATACTTGTACAATAGAATTATATTTTTATATTGTTTTTTTTTCAACCTCCATTTATGTAACAAAAACACATTTTTTGTTGTGTTTCCGTCCAAGAAGCAATTTGGAAATATAGCTTAAAGGCACCCAAATGGGTAGTGCCAATAACAATACCCACTACAATAATTGTAGGGTCAATCTCCAACTAAAGAAAAAAAAAAGTTTTAGAATCAATTTCTCACATACTCCTATTTATCATAGCTAGTGCATGTTTGTTTTATTGTTGCCAGACTTTTGAGACAAAATGATATTAGTAAAAATATCCAAATCTTTCCTTTTGCAAAATTAGGTTTGTGGACCATTAAATTTTCTTGAAATTTATGTACAGCATTTTGAACGGAAAACCATACGTAGTCCTAGTTTGGTACTAGTCTTTGCTTGTGGCAATGAGAATAATGAATCTTTTCTTTATTGCCAAATAGGTTTGATTAAATTTTTAGTTGACATAATTGGATTGTATCTGATTTTAGTTTTCCAATTTTTTCAAATTAATTAAGTTATTTTTTATTAAAAAAGTAATTTTAGTGTCTGTTTTTTTTAATCAAAAATTCACACTTTGTTAATTTTTTACTTAATGTATTTTATAAATTGAATATATTAGATTTTCTTTCATTTAAAATTTATTAAGTAAAGCATTAAATTTTACACAGAATAAAAGATATCACAATTTTTCATTGTCAAAATTTAATCTCCTATGTTATAAAGTCTTTTACATCATACTAAGTTTTTACTAAATTTCATAGTTTTTAATTTTTAAGATTTTTTATATAAAAAGTACATCATTAATTTTCTGAATATTAAAATATAAGTTAAGAAATTTAAGTAAAATAGTAACGAGAGAATAAATTTGCTTAATTTTTTTTTAGAAAGATTTAATTAATTTGAAAAATATTAAAAAGAATGAAAGTGTACACGATTCAAAATAAAAGGATTGAATATTCAATTAAAATTATAAAACAATAAAAATGAAAATTAATCAGTTTAAGATTATATATGTTTTGAATCTTAAAAAATATTACTATATTATGTTTTTTCATCTTTATTCTACCTTATTTGGGGATCATTTTTAAACATTTTTTAAAAACCATTGCTTCACTTTTCTTTTTAACTTTTTTTTTTTTTTTACCAAAATTGGTACTTTTGCAAAACTATTTAGCAGTATGCATGTTTTAGATCAGTTGGAATGATTTTTGTGAACTAGAATTTAGAAGGCGTTACTATAAATAACACTTTGTATTTTTCATTTAGTTTGCAGTAAGAAATATCACTTCAATTGACACTTTATCCTGTTAAGTACATGAGGTGCTACCCTTGCTCCATATCATCCTGTGAAGTACGACTAGATCCTATGTTACAATTTTCATTTAATATAGGATCGGCTTAAATATTTGTTTAAATATTAAGGATTTATTTGGATATATATTAGAAGTGATTTTGAAATTTTTTTTATTAAAAATATATTATTTTTTAAGTAAAAAAGTTTTTAAAAACACTTCTAGTCTTATATTCAAACAAACTCCAGATCTTACATCATTCACCTCTTTTTTCATTTGCATCCTGTTTTTCTTAATTTCTATAGTCGAATTCTGTCTCAATACATTGGGCCTTACCTTAAACTAGTGGTAACTTAATTTTGGGCTTTAGAGAATGTTGATATTCAACACATGGGATATTTTTGAGTTGAGGATGCCCGCTGTATATGGACCTATATGCAAACCGAAGCAGGCAAAAATATTTATAGACTGTGTGATTTTTTTATCAACCCCGCACTTTTATTCGTGAAATTATTTGTAGATACTGTGATTTTTTTTCAACCCCGCACTAACCACACAATTACATGTCATTTATTTTTATTAACAACTTAAATAACTTGTAGTACTATTCTGTCATTTTACATCTGCGAACCAGAAAAAAAAATATTTTACATTTATAATAGTTATATATTATTTTTTTAATAGACAAATATTAATTTATTTGTTTTATTAAAAATATTAGTTAAAAAAATTCAAACCCACTAACTATTTTTCTCTCAGACCTCTCTTCTTTCTTTATCCTTTTTCAACCATTGAGATAACCATATATCTCTTAGTTATATACCCTTTATTGATGGGATTGATTTATGTAATTGTGCAAATAATTGTATGTGGACGGTGGATAAATAAATAAAAATCGTCAAAAAAATAATTAAAAATATCTCTAAAATTAATTTTTCCTTGTATAGAAAAATAACAACTTTTCCTCATCAGCAGTTTGTTTTAGTAGTTGGTTACCACTAACTGTAGCTTTTTTCCTTATATTTGCCAATAACAGTTTCTTTTGTCGAATTGAATCGGGAGTCTTGTCGAAGCACTCAAGCTCAAACTTGTTTAAAATAATAAATACAAATCGTTCGTATAAAAAAACAGACGCAAGGAAGGGTTGGTTTCGTTGTCCAAAGACTTTCTTCGTATCATAAAATCAATAAAGTCAAAAAAGACTGAATTGAGATGTTAAAATGCTTGAATGAAAACAAATTAGGCGCACATATATAGTAGTCATTGTTGAAATAATAATTTTTTTTTTCTGTTTTCTATATTTTTGTTTTTCTTCTTCCTATTAGCTTTATATTAGTCTTCTCATTTATTCATTGAAGAAATATCATCACAATAACTTCTAATTCAAAATCAAATTTTGTGAAACGTGTATAAATGAAGGGAACTCAGTTTATAAAGGTCAAGTTCCTCGGTTAAATTATGCATGTTTCATACGATTTAATTTTAGAGGTTACTATGGTGATATTTCCTTAATATCAAAGTAAAAGACTAATGTGATAATGCCTAAAGATGGAGGGAACAAATTAATTGATGATTTATGATTTTAAAAATTATTATGTCATTTTTAAGATTAATTTGTTTAAAAATTACAATTTCAGAGACTGACTTGATTGATAATTAATGGCTTCAAAAACCATCTAACCATTTTATTAATTTCAAGGACCAATTTGATCAACCATTATAATTCTTTTCAATAAAGTTTAAATTCAATTTTTACACCAAAGGCTGTAGATCAATTGATTAAATAAAGTGCACAAATTATTAGAACCCTTCTAATACCTATTTTTTATTCATATGGATCAAAATATATTTTTTATTTGTACAAAAAATAATTATCAAAAAATTCATTTTTTTAGAAGTGATACTAAACTTGTAGACTTGTACTTATTTAAGTATGATTAAACTTTAAAAAAAGAATTGATTGATAATTAGTGGCTTCAAAAACCATCTAAACCATTTTATTAATTTCAAGGACCACTTTGATCAACATTATCATTCTTTTTGATAAAGTTTAAATTCAATTTTTACACCAAAGGGTGTAGGTCAATTGATTAACTAAAGTATATAAATTATTAGAAATCTTCTGATGTCTATTTTTTATTCATATGGATCAAAATATTTTTTTTATTTGTACAAAAAGTAATTATCAAAAAATTCTTTTATTTTACAAGTAATACTAAACTTGTAGACTTGTATTTGTTTAAGTATGATTAAACTTTAAAACAAGAATTAGTTTCACATCATTTAAAAAATAACTTATAGAAATACTTTAAGATATCACTAAAAAAATCAAGGCTCTAAAAACTTGCAGTTGTTTGAAAGAAATATGGTGCTAAATCCATAATGGATTACTTATGAAATCGAAATAGATTGCTATCTCATCTAAATTTAGTTGTTGATGTTTTTCGTAGTTTTAAATGCTAAAATAGAAGCGGAATAAAATTTAAGACTAAATTAGTCAATTACTTACCATAAAAATTTTAAGTAAATTTAATTTTTTAATAAATTTAATCTGTTAAATAAATTAATAAACTTATTGTTTTGTTAAGGAATAAACGTATTGTTTTTAATACCTTATATTTATTTCTGTCCAAAAAATACCTTATATTTAATTAAACAAATAACAACTTTTTTTAAAAAAATATTATACAGATAAAAATTGCAATGTACTGTTTATGTTTATTTAAATAACATAAAACTCAAAAGGCTTTTATATAATTTAAACTTTATTTAATTAAATAACTAATACTAATTAAAAACAAACTTAATTTGACAATAATACTGTGTCCGATTGGATCGTGCTTTAACGTACAGAAGTCGGCAGTAAATAACGCGACATTCAACTTTTCATGAAAAGAAAGGACATGATGACGCTGCTGCCTCGCCATAACACCTGGCAATCTGTAGAATGCCCTCAGTTGCACACGTGTCGTCAACCTAAGCATATATACAAATATAAGTATAATAATTATACTTTTTAATAAATCTTCTTGGCTCATAATATTTTTCTTAAATATTTTTCCTAAAAAGTTGTTTAAGTATTTATAACAAAAACATTTCCTATAGTTTAGCTTTTAAGACATTAAATCTAGTTATTTATGAATATTTAAATTTTTAATAATGATATTGATATTGATATAAAGTCAATATTTAATCTTTGAAGGAGATTATAATTCTTAATATAATTTATTTTATATTCAAAATTAGAATTAAAATTTTGGATTACCTGGATTAAGAAACACAATATAATAGTAAAAAAAATCTTTAGCCAATAACCAGCGTCTCCGGTTTCGGGTGTGGGTCTCTTATGAGTCAGAAGGAAGCATGTGGGGTGCGTACTGAGACAGCAGCATGTGGAACCGCGTCGGCTTGTTTGTATTAAATCCTTAAACAGCACGCGTCGCAAACATAAGAGATCAGGATAAAGGAAAGGCTTATACTTAGGATATGTTTGAATAAATTTATTTAAAATCATTTCAAAAAAAAAATTATTTATAAATAAAAATAATTTCTTTATTAATTAATTTTTAAAAATTTATCAATATTATTTCTCAAAAAGATGAGATGACATTTATAAATGAATTAATAAAAAATTTATTTTAACTTATAAAAAAGTTCATTTCATTTTTTTTCTTCTGACTTTCTTCTTTTAGAAATGCTTGTAATGAAACTTACATCCAAACAGACCTTAAAAATATCTTTATTACAAGATCTTGAACTCAATATCTAATCTAATAGATCTTCTAAGAAAATAAGTACACATATATTAAACATATAGAATGAGTTCTTATAAAACAATTATTAAAAAAATAATTTTATTTTCTCTTTTTCCCTAATATCTTAAAATAAAATTTATCATTAAAAGATAAAAAAAAATTCAATCTTACATAACATTATAAAATATATTAAAAAATAATCTAAAATTTCAATTTAAAATCTATTACGGAAATTACTCTAATACTTTCATTCTATTTTGAAGATGTGGTGACTAATGATGCCACTAGGGGAGACATTGAGACGATCAGAATGTCAGTCCAAATGGGCCAAGGAGGCTATGCTGAATAATATTGGTAATGTCGTGACATTTATTCATTTGCTAAGTTATCGTAACATTCGTAACCCACATGGCATGGATTAGACAGTGCCTAGTTATTATTATGGCTCCAAGCTAATTTTGTTAAGTTGGGAATTGAAAAAAGGGATGCATGAAACATAATAGAGTTTAACATGCCACTTTGATGTTAGATGTTTCAATTTTATTGATTTGAACTGAGATATGGACAACACAATGGAGCTCACGTACTGTCTCTTTGCTTCAAAGGTTGTCACGCCGAGCTCATTCCAGATGTTTCAATCGTCTGTCTTATATATGCATTAAGTAAAAATAAACTAGTTAAATGAAAAAAAAAATACAAAGACATACGTGATTCATCTCAGTTTGTGTATGATCATTTATTCAAATTTCAAAGGAGCTAGGTTTAGATTTGATGTTCATCACCTTTACTAATCTCTCAACATGTAAATCCACAAGGATTGCTAACATTAGTGTGACTATCGTGCATATAAAAGAATCCCTCAACATGCTAATACATAAACATCATTTAATTATCAAACAATATTTTCCTAAAAATAAAGAATAATACCCTATATGATAAGGTATATTTGACACTCTTACATGCATGACTTCAAAAGATAAATATAATATAAAACAAATGCCTTAATTAATTACGGTCGTAAAATGTTGGATAGTATGAATATGATATGATTGCACTGTGTATTTGAATGCACCATAAGCATATTAATATTAGATTTAATTAAAATATTTTATGTTTAGAACTAGATATATGATCTATTACTAGAAGAAAATTAAATATATATCAACTCAAAAATATATTTTTCTTATATCTTTTTTGTTAATATTTTTTTTTTCCATATATGCATAAAGAATCCCAAGAGGAGGGGAGAAGCCGCTTGGCCCCCTTGGATCAGTCATTGCATAGTAATTTAAATAAATTTAATAAATTTGGATAAGACTTTGTGAGTATATTTTAACTAAATTTATTACTTTAATAGTTATATCTAGAGTAAATTTTGATTGTTTGATAGTGTATTTACTGACGATTGAATATAAGTTATCATGCATTTATTTAAAAAAATTATCATTAGGTTGATCCTAATAATTTTTATTTTTTTTTTATTTTTTTATCTTGAATTAGAGATCAAAATAATTTTTAATTTATTAGATTAGAGATTGACAATACAAGTGCTTCTTCGTTTCAGGTCGCATATCATATAACGAATTTTATGCAACATAGTGCGTATAGTTTGACATATGGAAGGGACACATTTCCAGCCGACATGCCAACAGAATATTGCCTATCATGATATAATTAAAAGAATCTGTTGATAGTCGTACATAGGTTTCATGGTGTTTGCGGTCATAATTGAACGACGATTGTGTTTTCAAATCCACCTGAGGTAAGAGTGAAAAAAGTATGAAACAAATTACAGGCATCATTAAAGAGTACTTCTACATCAATTGTCATCTCTAGCTTACCTACGTTAGAATATATATCATGTTTTAACAACCTAACTAATAAGTGAATAAATTAATACATTTTTAATCGATGTCATATATTTATCTAAAAAAATTTTACATTTTATACCCATAATCCTCTTATTTATGCATTTTTATTTGTTTATAATATGTTAATATGATGTCTTGTTTTCCGAACAACTTATTTATTATTATATGATAAAATAAATTACACTCCCACTTTGAGAGCAATTTTTTTTAACAATATCCTTCAGGTATAGTTTCCTTCTATGTCTGGATTAACTTTACTGTCGTTCTTTCGTAACATGGAGAATTGATGAGGGGGAATATTTAAGAGGAGTTGAATGATTATCCACCCTATTTTAGGATTGATTGGGGATAGAGGAATGAGAGAAATAAAGAGAAAAGAAAAAAATAGAAAGGAAAAATAACAGATGTTAATCAAGTGTTGTAATGAAAAAAAGAAAAGAAATAAAAAAGAAAAATAATAAAGTAAAAATGAGTGAAAGAAATAATAAAATCCATTAATATTGTTATTATTAACATCATCATCATGTGATTATCATGGTCAACACGATCATTATGTTTTCTTAATCATCATTGTTATTATTATAATTGTTGTTGTTACTAAACAAACACATTCTTAAATTATTTTAAAATGATAGAAAGTTTTTAAAACAAGTTTATTTTTTAAGCTAAAGTTAAAAAAAACTAAGACTAATTACAAAAATTAAATTTAGTTATAATTTTAAAATATGTAAAACTTACTACTAAAAACAACTCCAAATAAACCCTAAAATAATCTAGAGTAAGTTGGTCTAGGTGTTTGATAGTAAAATTTTACTAATGTATTAATATAAGAAATATAATAAATTTATGTATATATATATTATAATTAAAGAAAAAGTATAAATATATTTTTTTAATATCATTAATTTAAAGTAAAAAGACTTAATTCAAATAGAAAACAGTATAAATAAATAAATAAAAAGTAGAACTGAATTAAATATTTAACTAATATGACCACAAAATATTTTTTCCCCTCGCTTTCTTGGTAGTAAAAGTAAAAAACGCGGGGTATACACCAAAAATAATAATAATAAAAAGAATACGCAGTCGCAGGATGGATCTTTTCCTCTTTCCTATGTTTTTGGTTATTCCCCTTCCCCTAAAGCCTGACGCTGCCTATAAATGCCCATGAAACTCACAAGAGCTTTCAAGCACCAAATTCTTTCCCTCTTCATTCCTCAACGAAACTTGTCTCTAATTAACCAAATCGCGAGACACAGTCATAATGGAATCCAAAGCCATAGATAATAATACTATTAAAATCCTCTATAGCTACGGCGGCAAGATCCTTCCTCGCCACACCGACGCCAAGCTCCGTTACTACGGCGGCCACACCAGAGTCCTCTCCCTCCATCCTTCCACTTCTTTCTCAGGTTATTAATTACTTCCTAATTCGCTTCTTCAATTTCATTTTCATAGTTTTTTTTTTTTCATTTATTCGAGTCGCGTGTGTGCTTACGCTTCAGTGTTTTACAGAGCTGATGCTAAAGCTTACCGAGTTGTGCTGTTCGCCGGTCACGCTTAAGTGTCCATTGCCGAACGGAGATTTGGACACCTTGATTTCTGTCACCAACGGCGAAGATTTGGCCAATATAATTCACTTATACGATCGAGCTTCTTCGTCTTTACCTCATCGCTTGAAGATCAGAACCATTCTTTCGCCGCCGAAGAAATCGTCTCCTTCTTCCAGCGCCGCTCACTCTCCGTCCGGTGGTTCGCCTCACTCCGCCGCCGACTACCTGCCGTATTCGGCGGCTCACCGGTTTGTCCGCCGTAACTGCTAGCCGGTGCCAGTTGCGTATCCAATCGGCGTCCGCAACGGAGCGGCGAAAGGCTGTTGGTACACGAGGCAGTTGGACGGAAGCCCGGGATTCCTTTACCGTGGGGCTCACTGGAATAATTATTGCCACTATGCAAAGTTATTTGTGGAGAGAAATTTTAAATAGTTTGTTTAGGTTTGGAATACAATGACGATGAAAAATACCAAAAGGACCTATAGAAAGTACTTTACAAACCAAAAAACATTTGCTTGAGATTAACGATATAATTCTAGTAGTTTATTATCAGAGAATTATATGCTTTATTTTTAAATATATCTGTCTTTTTTTTTGTTGATTAATATATATATATATATATATATTAAATTGTATTTTATTTTTAATTAAAATATTTTTTTTATTAAAGTTTGTTGTTAGATTCAAAATTCAGAGACAAAGAAAGAAGAAAAGAGAAGAGCAAAGTCACTCCTCATTTAATTTTTATTTCTCTCCAATATTCATGAATTTGGAGATAGAAAATAATTTAAAACATTTCAAGTGTATTAAGATGTCATTAATAGAATAAAGGAAAAATTTATAATTAATCTTTGAAATATTAAAATCTATTTAAGGAATTAATATCTTTTAGCATATATTTTTCTAACACACATAAGTAAATGATAGAACTCATGACCACATATTTAAAGAAAGTTATCTACTATCATGTCACACTATGTTGATCTTCCAAATGTTTTTTAACCATATGAAATGGTTATTCCCGAAGTTAAAAAAGAATTACATTCCACCATGTAATTTTACGTTCACGAATGAAAATTTCAAAAGGAAAAAGAAAATGCACTAAAGCAACATGGTAGGTGTAGGGAAGCAAGCAATAGCCGACTAATGAAAGCCATTGGCCCAATGGGGCGTCCAACATAAAAACAAAAAACAAAAAAAAAGAAAGAAAAATCAAAGCCCTTCTACAGCACGACTTAAATAAAAAAATAAAATGAATATTCGTGATTTTTGCCCCATACACAAGATGAAAGAAACGAACTATAACTAACTTAACGCCCGCTATTTCGAATCTCAGGTCATCATCTATATATTCTGAAGCCATAAGACATTGATTCACATTTTGGCTCTGTAAGTTATTCTCATTGACACCGCCATGGATCCCCACCCAGGAAACCACCCCATTCTCTCCTATGTCATGTCCCGTCTCCCTTCCTTAAGCGCCAGAACCCCCACCGCCGCTTCCCCTTCCCATTCCAATAATTTCGACATCGAACAACCACCTTCCTCTTCTTCTCCTTCATCAGTCGTCGGCCAAATGCCCAATCTCGCCGACCCCGAAATGTTGGCCTCCATGACCCGCGCCATCTCCGACGTCTCCCAGACCCGATCCGTCCTCAAACTCATCGGGCCCCGCCCCACCCACGAGCAGGTGGACGACGCCAAGGCCAAACTCGCCGACCTCGAGGCCCATCTCTCCCGCCAGCTCCAAGTGATCGTGGGCCTCCCCAGGCCCCCCGAGATCGACGAGCCCCGCTGGCGGGCCCACGTCGTCGAGAAAGAAAATGCCATCAAGGAATCCACCGAGAAAGAGAAGCGCGTCCTCAAGTCGCTGATTCAGCTTGACCAGATGCACGATTCCTACGAGAAGCTCCTCAAGGACGCCGAGAAGCGACTCGTCAAGATTTACGAGGGCGACGGCGAAAACGACAATGACAACAACAACAACGACAACCAAGGCGAGGTGAAAGAACAGGTGGAGGGGATACTGCATGAGGCCCACGGAAAAGGCGTCGAGCGGGTGGATCTTTCCGGGAAGCGCCTCAAGCTCCTGCCTCCAGCGTTTGGCCACATTCCTGCATTGGTCGTGCTCGATGTCTCCACCAATCAACTCTCCGTACGTAATTAAGCCCGCCACTACTTTTTGCGTTTCGTAAATTTCCTTTTCCATCACTATGTTTTTTTTTAGTCCTGACTCAAAGATCATGGGTTATCCCAACTCAATCTAATGGATCAGATATTAATCCCACTTGCGATGCATAATTGTCGCTGATCCAAATTTTTTTTGCATGATGAGAGTCGAACATTCCATCACCGTGTTTAAAAATTAAAAATCATGTTGCTTAGCTCAAGCCACTCTTATATATTTATTGACGCATGCACGTGTCTATATATACATATATACGAGAATTCTTTCTTTGTTGCACAACAGGTGCTTCCTGATTCGATATCTGGATTGGAAAATCTCGAGGAGCTTAATCTCTCTTCCAATGCTTTGGAGTCACTGCCAGATTCAATTGGCTTGTTGCAGAAGTTGAAATTCCTCAATGTGTCCGGAAACAAGCTCAGTGCTCTTCCCGATTCCATCAGTCAGTGTAGGTACGTGCAAGAATGAACACCATTAATTAAGTGATGTGTATATTTTGAAAGCTATACTTTGATAAGTGAAACTCAGGAGAAATGTTTGTTTCTGGTTTAAATTTGTTGAATTTTAAGGAAGGGCTTGAATATCTACATCATTTCTGAATTATGTCATTTCTTCATCTTGCAACCTTTAAAATCGTGCACATATTTTAGAAAATATCTCACAAATTTGAAACCATCTTTTTATTTCTGGACATTCATCCAAACTGTGAATGTTTCAACTATGATTGATTGAACCATTGTTATGTAAATGATCAGGTCATTGGTGGAGCTAGATGCAGGCTTTAATAGCCTGACATATTTGCCAACAAATATTGGATATGAATTGCTTAATTTACAGAAGCTCATGATTCAGCTGAACAAGATTCGGTCTCTTCCCTCATCTGTTTGCGAGATGAAATCCTTGCGCTATCTGGATGCTCACTTCAATGAGCTGCACGGGCTTCCTATTGCAATTGGGAAATTGACTAATCTTGAAGTTCTAAACCTGAGCAGCAACTTCAGTGACCTTAGAGAACTTCCAGAGACATTTGGTGATCTGATTAGCCTCAGGGAATTGGACCTCAGCAACAACCAAATTCATGCACTTCCTGACACATTTGGTCGCCTTGATAGTTTGGCCAAGCTAAACTTGGACCAGAATCCTGTTGAAGTTCCACCTATGGAGATTGTGAATCAAGGGGTCCAAGCCGTGAAAAGTTTCATGGTCCAGAGGTGGATTGATATATTGGCAGAGGAAGAAAGAAAAAGCACGCAAGTGTTGCAAGAAGAAGGAGAGAATGACTGGTTAACACGAAGCACCTCTTGGCTGAAGAATGTTTCTGATAATGTAACTGAGATGATTATGTCCCCCAGAACTCCCAAGAATTCTTTTCTTGATCAGCAGCTATGAGCCTATGAGGTGGTGCTATCAGCTGCCAAATAGCTATTCCCTGCTCAGTCTTCTTTGGTTTCTGCTTGCTACAGCATGGTACCTAACGGAGGCTGGATGATGCTAACATAATTTCCTTTTTGCTATTAAGAACAGCAGTTTTGTTTACAGGCAATAGGTACACGAGACATAGTTTACTATTTTTTATTACATTTTTTTCTCCAACCCTTCGGTTGTTTTATACAGTTTGATCCGAATAAACTCCAAATTGAAAAAACTCAGTTTGAACATCTTTATACGGGTTATTTGCAGTTTTGATGGCAACTGTAGACACACATAATTTTTAAACGCTCTCACTCTCACTGTATTCTCTCTCTGGGTCTGCCCCTAGTTTCTTTTGCTGTATCACATTTGTAAATACTAAATAATTACTGTAAACATCACAAGATAAAAACAAACACGCTTTTCATGCACTCCTCCCTTTATTATCAGGTGAATGTCAAGAAAATCCCACTAATAGTGAGCCAAATAAATGCCATTTAAATAATAATAGAATAGTATATAAATGCCCCTAGTTTCTTTTTCAGTACTACTTGAACATCATACTTTCTACAGTTTAACCACGCATAAAAACTAAACTCTAAATTATATTACTTCTTTTCTCCCTTGATATTTGATACATCAATTCCAGATATTTTCCCCTTTTCTCAAGAGTTTTCTATCATGTAACGCGGTTTAATCTTTTTGTTGGGTTGGACAGATCAAAAGTTCAAAACTATGACAGAAATATTCGTGATAACGATGGGAGGTCGCTTTAGGTATATTACCTTTTTTCCCATTCCCTAATACAACACCATTCGTGTGCCATAGGCATTATATATTACCAAAACCAAAGCTACCACTAGCAACCAACCACCTCTTCATGACTCCATGTGCTGCACATGCCTGTCATAATATAACATAGTTCATATCAATGAAAAAAAATAAAGCACTACAAGTCATTCATGTATAAATTTCATATCAACACCATTATATTGTTCTATGTCAAGCATTAGTTAGCATCTTCCTAGACTTTCTGTGTTTTCATGAGAGGCTGAGAAAATATGAACAAGATTGTCATAATCATAACGTTGTTGATCGCCGTGACTGCGTCCTGTATTGTCTGCGTGTTACGTGATCCAAAAACTGAAGGATTCTATTTGCTATTGGCACTTGTGACTATTGCATCAGCGATGGTGTTGGCTTTCCGAGCCACAATGGTGACATTTATCACAGTCCTGGTGCTTCTTGCATTTGCAGGTTACCGTCGCAGGGTTTTGATTCAACAAAGATGGCGAATTTCCCTTGATGTGGCGTGGTGTATGGTCAGCGTTATGTTCAGAACTTCAGATCAAAGAAGGGGCTCTTCGCTCTGTTGAAAAAAAGCGCACCGAAAGCAGTGCACAGTAAAGTGCACAGTAAAAGTGCACAGTAAATTTTAATTTTTCAAACGCACCGAAAGCGCACAGTAACAAATTTTATTATTTTGTTACTGTGCACATGCGTTATTTTATTATTTTGTTACTGTGCACACGCGTTTTGCAACTCCTATATAAAGGAGTGTTTTGCATT